>BSBK01001158.1:1200000-1647207 GCA_027943335.1 Chamaecyparis obtusa | reverse complement strand
ATATATATATATATATATATATATATATATATATATATATATATATATATATAATGAAACTCAAATCTAAAAGTTCACTAATGAAACATAAGAATGACATGAAATCATATCCAATCCTTTAAGGAGAAGTACAAACTAATCATTAGTCGGTGATTCTCTATCATCCTCCAACATCCCTTGAAGCCTCAATGATGAAAAAATGCTTGATGAGTACTTGATGATTGCTAATATAAATTCTCAGAACTATAGAATCTATATTGTAGAGCTTCTTCTTCATGTTGCATGTACTTCCATCACATAATGAAGACTTCTTACCAAGCAAGGAAAGCTAAGTAGGTTTTATGTGAAATTTTGACTTAAGTTGATTAAATAGATGATTAAAATGTGCATGCTCCCATATCAAGGATAGATATAGAAATACCAAGGCCTACATGTTATCCTCTGAAAAGTTTAGCCAATAAAAAGAGGGTTAAACACTATTATTATTGACATAGTCCATGATTACCAAAATAGTCTGCCAAAAATTTGCTCTAATTTTTAGGGTCAAAAGATAATAGGCCAAAAGATAATAGGGCCATGATATTAAATCTAAAAGTGATATGGGTGTTGACAAAAAATCAAAGTGGGGCTTTAATTACATTCAGATTTATAAATGATTGGACCCAATTTGAGTTTAAGGATTAAAATAGAATAAATGGCACACTAAAACAAGGGCTCAAAGAGGAATGTGTTGAGATTTAAAATAGAATCAGACTCATGTTCTTGAGTTAAGTGTTAATTACACCAAAAATAGTCACTAGTACATTTTGCACCATTTTTCAACGCAATATTGGTCAAAGTTTCTACCCAACACGGTTGAATAGTCGACCAACTGGTTCGTCGCTATTATCTGTGTCGAAATATCAACCCATTCCTGAAACTATCGAAAGATCGACGCTAATATTGGTAAAAAATGAGGGCAATCTAGGCCAAAAATAACATTGGCATGTGTTGGTGTATTGGTTGATCTTTTGACCAATATAAATTAATATTGGTCGAAAACTTTGGTCGCACCGACCAGGATGCCAAACTCATGGCGATCATATTTCGACCATAGTTGGTCAAAATATTTAGCGGTTCCGACCAGGATGCCAAACCCACGACGCCACATTTCGACACAGAATGGTCGATTTTAGGCTAGACTTTTGATGCGGGTGGGTCAAAATTTTGATGAAACGCGCAGTGTTTAAAAAAAAAATTGAAGATAAATATCCATACTAATCACCAACGACATCCTGATCGATGATTAGTCTAGATATTTATCTTCAGGTGTCCACACTCATTCTGCTGCTTGTTGCCAGCGGGTCCCTACTCGTTCTATTTTCCAGACTGCTTTGGGCTCTAGCAATCCATCCGCTCTACTTTGCGTGAAACTATGGGTTTTTTCATTTTGTTTGAACTATTTGAGAGATAGGCTCTTACTGGTGATCTGTGAATTGGTAGAGATTCCTCTTAGATGCCCACAACTCTTCAAATCTATTGGTGTGAAGCCCCCAAAGGGTATTCTGCTCTATGGGCCTCCTGGTTCTGGGAAAAATTTAATTGCTAGGGTAGTGGCAAATGAAACTGGTGCCTTCTTTTTCTATATCAATGGACCTGAGATCATGTCAAAGTTGGCTGGAGAAAGTGAAAGCAATCTCTAGAAGGCTTTTGAGGAGGCTGAGAAGAATGCATTAAATATATACACATTAGCAACCAATAGAAACTTTAAATATATATACACATTAGCAATCAATGGATATTAGAAACATTAAATATATACACATTAGCAACCTTTTTTCTATTTGGGCAGCACCAAAATTGTCGTCCAGGGTTGCTTTGTGTCCATGAAGTCTTCAACACACACTGCCCACCACCACATTGATAGTTTGGCACATTGACAAGAGCCATCGAGCCTATATCAATAATGCACCGCACCATCGTTACTATAGAAAAATCATTAAGACTATAAAATCAAGTTCTAGAAAAATCATTACAACTATAGAAAAATCATTTAGACTAGAAAATCAAGTTCTAGAAATGGACGGTTCTGTGGCTTTGCCATTACAACAATTGAGCATTCATCATTTGGTACTTCTTGGCATATTCCATTTAAGTTTTTTAGCTGTCGTGTTTATGTGCATGTTCTTTATGTGTTTGGCTTCTCTCCCTCACAAGGGATACGCTGATAGGTAATTGATTTGAAAGCATAATGATTTGATAGTCTTTTTTCAGGATAGGCGTAATCATCCGCCAACCTTAATTAGCAACATTTGTGATATATGTCAAGTACTTATAATCAGTATGCCCAACAAATAGAGACTTAGTAGTAAAAGCATGTCCTTTGGTTTACTAGTTTAATCTAGTTTAAGAATGGTTTGTTTCATGTTTGAATGTACCATTGAATGAAGCTTGGCTATATTAAGTATAATCTTAAGACTCGTGACTCTTCAAATTCTATTATTTCCTTCAAACCTCCAAACATGTGTACTATGAGATTTCCTCCAACAAATGGACTTGTGATGATTTTCACAATAGTACATGTGTTGGAGGACTACTCAAAGTATTGCTTAGGCAAATCTGAATGTTCATCACCTGTGCATATAAGAGTTGATCATAAAAGGTATATGCACAGGTGAAAAACATGCATATTTGACCTAGCAATACTGGGAGCTAGACCCAACAACAAATAGATTTGTGGTGATTTTCAGAATAGTACATGTGTTGCTAGGTAAGCTCCCAATAGCGCTCAGACAAATATGCATGTTCATCACCTATGCATATGAAGTGGCTCTAATGGAAGATACAATCACTAAATCCTACATACTCCTTATTTTTTTCTTGGTTGATATTGTCAGACATGGTCTTTCTTGAATGGAATGACTCGTTACTTTTACATTGACTAGAATGTTGGTGGAAGAAGGATGATTTATTTGCAACCATTTTTTCAACTCTAATTTTCTCAACACAAAGGGACATTTATCATAGCCATAGAAACATGATTATTTTAAAATGGAATACACCAAGGAGTACCATCAGAAATATTGACTATTTACAATCATGAATAGTTAACTTTAATCAAATAGCTCATTTTTTTTATCAGCATGTGTAGTCTCTGTGTATATGAAAAATGAATGAAATATCAAGCTGAAATAAAACAGTGAACAAAAATTCAAATTCAAGGCCTAATTTATCAAGAGCAAAAAACATTAGGACGAAAGAAAAATCATTAAGACTATAGAAAAATCATTAGGACTATAGAAAAATCATTAAGACTAGAAAATCAAGTTCTAGAAAAATCATTACGACTATAGAAAAATCATTTAGACTAGAAAATCAAGTTCTAGAAATGGACGGTTCTGATGCTTTGCCAATTACAACAATTGAGCATTCATCATTTGGTACTTCTTGGTGTATTCCATTTAAGTTTTTCAGTTGTGGTGTTTATGTGCATGTTCTTTATGTGTTTGGCTTCTCTCCCTCACAAGGGATACACCGATAGGTAATTGATTTGAAAGGATAATGATTTGACAGTTAGAAGGTTGGTTAATAGATTCCAGTCGGTTCTTTGTAGAGGGCAGTCTATTTGGAGTACACTTAATTTATGTGCAATTTTGAAGTACATTGTCCCGCAGGCATAGTCGAAACACCAACGTATTGATTTGAAAGTTTAGAATGTGATCTTTGCTTAGTGGTAATGTAGGAACATTTCTAGGCATATAGTTGTTCCCTTAAGGGAAGATTGTAGGGCCCAAATGATAGCCTTCAATTATATGTACTAAGTGTTACAATGGAACTATGTGGACTTTATATTGTAGTTGTTTAACATGAGAGTTCGTAGATTAATAGGAGTTCACTTTTTTATGGGAACGTATCATTCAATTGAGCATTAATACCCATCTATATCTAGTGAGATGAACATAACTCATGTACCTCATGCTAGTGTGCTTGGATTAGACTAGACATTATCCAACTGCTTGTGAGGGTTGTCACTATTATTAATTGGTGTAAAAGGAGGACTACCTATGTGTTATATAACTTTATATAAATACTCACTATTTGGATAATGTCTAGTCTAATGAAAAATAGTGTATACAAGGTATCCAATCACACTAGCATGAGGTACATGAGTTATGTGCATCTCACTAGTTATAGATGGGCAACTATGGCACACTAGTATCTGTGAACTCCTATTAATCTACAAACTCTCATGTTAAACAACTACAAAATAAAGTCAACATAGTTCTGTTAACACAACCAAAGTTAAAATTAAATTATCTAAAACAAATGGTGCCTTAGAGGGATAGAGGAACACTTTGCTAAAGAAGTTTGACTATTATGTGCTCATGCCAAGCATTAAATCTGTCAGCCTTCATGTTTATATTCCCATAGATGTGTGCAAAAACAACACTTGCATGGTGAACACTATCAAACTCTGGCAAACCTGTCATAAAAGTGTTAGAAACAAAAATAAACAAGGTTTTCTTGACCACTGGTTTGTATACATCTCTTAGAAACTTGTACACTCTCCTCATTAACAACTCCTTAAACTCTCTCAACGAGTCCTCCATTCAGTAGTTTCTTCTCTGCCATAAGCCTTTTAATAGGCCACACAACCCTCTTCCTCATCTTCTTATGCCAACTTGTGGCTTCTTGCTGCAAAAATGTCTTCAAGAGCTTTGAATCTTCACTCTCTAAGGTCCCTATCACCTCTGAGACCTCTTTCAACTTCTCATTCCAATGCCATCCTCCTTGGCATGCAAACATGTCATCTATGGCTTTCTTGACAACCCTGTCTTCTATCTTTTCGATAGAAACTTTTAATGGACACTTGATTGTCCCAACTTGGATTCCTTCATCCATGCACTCATCCAGTTCATTAGAAACCTCTTCAATTCCCTTCTCTATCTTTGTTATCTCAACTTCTTGAGCATTTTCCTTTTGTGGCCCACACATTCTCGTTGTCTTCTCAATCCTTTCATCTTCATGAGTATCCTCATACTCTGACTTCTCTCTGTTCATCTTGACATGCATCTCTATTCGGAAACACTTTATATGGTGTTCTACTGATTGTTCAATGCTATCATTAGCATTCTCACTAATCTTCTGTTCTATCCTTTTGTCTGTTGTCTTCCCTTCACTCCCCAAGAGTCCATTCCAGTCCAAAATACCAACACTCCTTGTCAATGTCCATGACACTTCTTCATCTTTAAAGGGCTGCAACACAACTCTCCTTCCTTTATCCAAGAATGTGTAAGTGTTCTTTGCTCCATCATGGAGGGTACGTTTACTTATTTGCCATGATCTCCCAAGGATCAAATGGAAATCCACTATGGGAATGATGTCACACCATAGGCTATCCTCATATGGCCCAATGCTAAAGTGCATGTGTGCTTGCTCTATCACCTCAACTTGGTCTTCCACATTAATCCCATGTGCCCTATATGGCCTCTCATGTAGTATCCTTGGAAAATTCAACTTCTGAACCATCTCAATGGAAACAAAATTTGAAAACACACCAGTTGAAACTATAACTTTACAAACTTTGTTTATGCACTTACAATGTGTCTTGAATATGCATGGCTCCACAATGTACCTTGCATCCAAATCTGCATTGATGATCACCATCTTTTTTATATCTCTTTGATGTCAGCAAAAATTTTCTCCACACTTCATCTACAATCTAGGATTCATTCAAATTTGAACCACCACCTTGGAACACTCTTTAAAGGATAATTCAACTTTAAGGGTTCAACAAGGGATTTGAGGTCTTCAAAATCTCAGATTGTCTTCTCCCACTCTTCTCCCAAATAGATCCTGAAGAGTAGAGGACAATCAAGATATTCAAGGCTATGAAGAATGAGCAGCATAAGGTGAGGGGAGATATCCCTATGTATGATGGAAGTCTGAAAGAAGAAGAGCTTTTGGATAGAATAGCAACAATAGAGGAGGTTCTTCAATGAGGGGAAGATGGGGAAGGACAAATCAGGTTTGGGAAGAAAATGACAAAGGATTGAATATGACAATGCTGCACAGTCCTAGAAATGCAAACTTTTGGGATTTGAACTATGTTCAAATAGGTACAGTCAAGTGTCCTATTGAAGGGAAGCTAGTAAACAACCATGTCCAGATGTGGATGTCCAGTGGGTAGAAAGAACCAACTATCAAGTCATCATATTCCTAAAGTATAGGTTTAGACTCAGACATCCAATGCTAGGACTGATTCTTAGGACAAGAATCCTTTCAAAGGTGGTGAACATGGTGCAGGGGCACCTAGAGCATCCAAAGACTACCAGGAGTCCATAATGACAACCATGCACCTAATGACATCTAAAGACATCAATTGGAATGTATTGGCACCTATAATGGCCTATAAGGTCATTCCATGCAATGCAAATGGCAAATATGTAATAAGTCTTAAAAGGCCTAATAGGCCTTAGGACCAAAATAAGAGCCTAGGATGGTATTTGGTGTTACAAGTTTATAATAGTTTAGATTTGATTTTAATAATGCTTAATAAGTTAATTTGGGTCACATTTCAAAGTCTTAAGGCTTCATTATCTTTAAAAGTTTCAAAAACTACAAATTTGTAATGTTGCAAATTCAAAAATTTGAAATGCAACGGTTATTAGAAAATGGAGGGAATTGGATTTTGTTATGTTTTAGTGCAAACTAATCCATCCAACCGATTGGGATTGGTTGGGGTAATTTCTAGGAGTCCATCAAATATGCCAAAGTTTCATTGTACGATAGAAGAGGCTTGGTGTACGGATTGTATTGAGTTTTTGATAAATAAACTTCTTTCAAATGCAATTTCCTTGAGTTCTTAGAGTGATTTTGGATTCATTTTGTCATTGTCTTACATTTTAGTGCATTTGGAATAGTTAGATATTGATCCTAGACCACATCTATGCATTTGTGAGGTCTGTATTTGTGTATTCCAAACTAAGCCAAACAATTAATAACTAACTGTTACCGGTTACATGGAGATTGTAAACCGGTTG
The DNA here is from genome assembly GCA_027943335.1 of Chamaecyparis obtusa. Classification (NCBI taxonomy): domain Eukaryota; kingdom Viridiplantae; phylum Streptophyta; class Pinopsida; order Cupressales; family Cupressaceae; genus Chamaecyparis; species Chamaecyparis obtusa. Next base: position 1,640,185 of record BSBK01001158.1, on the reverse strand, counting down.
GAGAGGCTTATTAGAGCATGGTTGTGTATGTTTGAGACATAGGGGAGTAAGGGAAGATAGAAGAATCAATAAATGCCAAAGAAACAATGTAACATACTCGGGTTTTTAATGAAATGTAAATTATTCTCCAATAGACCCTGTCACTGCCCATGAGGGTATAGTCGGAATCCTTATTGATTTATTTCTTCTTTCATGAATGGTATGAATAGAGATGGATTGGTGTAGTATGGTTATATATTTATACTAAGTTTTTGATAAATAAACTTCTTTCAAATGTAATTTCCTCGAGTTCTTAGAGTGATTTTGGATTCATTTTGTCATTGTCTTACATTTCAATGCATTTGGAATAGTTAGATATTGATCCTAGACCACATCTATGCATTTGTGAGGTCCGTATTTGTATTTTTACTCAATTAATTCTGACTGGTAGAGTAGTTTCAGCCATTCCTTTGACACTTTTACGAGTTTTCAATTGAATATGGTCATTCCATGACCTCTAACCACTATAACACATGGAATGACTGAGTATTAACATGTACTATAGTCCCTAATCCATTAATGTAATGAGAAGCAAGAATGTTTGGGTGATCACCATAATTTATAGAGGAAACTTAATGAATTTGCTTGGTATGCTACAACAGTAGCCATTTGGTCTGAAGGAGGAACACAGATTATGATTTGGATCATCTTATAATGATCATCTAATGGTGAAACAACTACCTATTGGACCTAGAAGTGATCAAAGATAGGAGATTTAAGAAACCCTTGGATTAAGGGTTTAGAAGTGCTAAATTTGGGGATTTTGGGGTTCTCGGTGGACTGAGCCCTATTCCTTTGAGTTTTGTTCATTTTTAGACATAATTAAAGATTGATGAAGGTTTGGAGTCTTGGGAGTGCAAGGAGTCTATGGTTGCTTTGTTATTTGGGGTCTTTGTAAGCACTTATGAAGCCATAATGTGTAGACAATCACACTTGGTCTAAAAGAGTCCATAGAAAGCCAACTGTAGAAAGATGAATGCCCTAGTTTTATGTCAAAAATGGTCTATAGATGACTATCACATGATTTCTTTTGGATTTATCCACCAAATGATCTCAAACCGGTCGCAATTGAAAGCTATGACTCTAGGTAGACTTCCTATGGAGTTAGATTTGACATTCCAATCCACACGAAGTCGGCAGAAAACAAATACCAGTAAAAAAAATGTTAAAAACACAGTTTTCTCAATCTTGTTTGCAATATTTCCTCTTCAAACCTTACAACCATAAACCTAACACTAGTACATTTACAGTGTAACATGATGTGGTGATTCAAAAATTTAGGGTTTTGCAAGTTCATCTCTGAATCAAATGTATATAAAAAATGATAAAAAATGTGCTAGAAAATACCAAATACATGATGCCCTAGCACATTGCTCATGGGCCCTAAGAAGGTAACCAATAAAACAATGCCAGAGAAATGCAGAGTAAGGAAATCCTTACAGGCGGTCCTCCTTTTACACCAAATCATAGTGGCAACCCTCGTAGCCAAGCGGTCCTCCTTTTACACCAAATCACAGTGGCAACCATCGTAGGTAGGCGGTCCTCCTTTTCCTCTCACCAAATAACAGTTCAAACAATCGTAGGCTCCAGCTCCTTCGCGCACTCCAAATTAAAACCAAACAATGAAATGAGATACAAAATTGTTTTTCTTTTTAAAGTTATGCCCATGTTGGTCAAAATTTTGACCTACATTGTATTAGTCAAAATTTTGACTAACACAAGCATGGATTAACAAAAAATGGAATTTTTCCTTCTATAATCCGACCAACCTAAACCTCTTAATTGATTGTCCAAAATTTTGGTAGAAAAATGAGGTCAAATGTAGTAGTGAGTCCCAAACATAGAAGAGTGAGAAACTAAAATGAGTGCTAGTAAAGTGTAAAATTGGACTCACCTATCAAGGGAGTACGCTCAATTACAATACTACACTTAGCCCCTAATTTAGTTGTTGTATGACACTACATGCATGTGCAAGTTAAAGTACAAGAAAACAAACATTTAGAAAAAAGATATTCTCAAGTTTGTCAAACAAAGCCCCCAGTATAACAAGTACCAATGTAATACAATGTTAGGAACTACATTATTTAAAACCACTTTGTTAGTGCAATTTAAAATCTCTTAGGATTCTTACTAAGATTGCTAAAATTTGAGGGTATCTACATACCCTCCCTTTTCTTCTTTCTAACTTAGAAGGTAGAAACATGGAGTCATGTTTATCCAAATTGAACTGTGAAAACAAGTGGTGAAAATTATGCATTTGGTAGGGATATTTATTGAAATAACACCACACCATAGAGCATTTGGTAAGTAAGAGAAATGAATCATATTTACAATATAATAGATTCCATTTAAATTAAATTTCTCTATCTCAAGTTATGATAAAAAAATATTGAACTATACTAAATTAGGGTTCAGGGAAAATTTACTTTTATGAGGTGAAAAATTAACTATTTACCTTGGCTTATCCTCATTTGTCTCTAGTATAGAGGAGTGCACATCAATGAAGATGCCACATAAGAAAGATCCATATCCCACTAGGATGGAGGTTTAGAGGCTAGCTATTGCAGAGGGTCACTAGACTCATGAGGTAGACCATCCCCACTTTTTGTTGTTGTCAATTTATAATTTTTATTCAATTGTCTTCACATTAGACTATGTCAAGGTGTGTCCCACCCTATTTGGGTGTCATGGTTCCCTCAAGGTTCCATGGTCCCCTTAGGCACTATAGTCCCATATAGATGCTATGGTCCTATCAATGGTCCATAGTCCCATGTACGTGCCATAGTCCCAAAATAAGGTTACATGGTCTATTCAAGGTATGTCACATGAAGAGTGAAATGAGTTGATGAAATAATGGTGTTGATTAGATTTTTGTTTGATAGGTGGATCCTAGCATGCGTCAGAAGATAGGTGAAATGATATATACCTGCAAGATCAACTAAGGAATTCCCCACTTGATACAGAACTTCTCTTGCATGAGATATGATTATGGTGGGTACATCAGATGCCCATAGTGAGATATCATGATGTGATGTTGATGAAATTGATGGAAAGGTAGACATGGACACTTGTACATTCCACTCACCCACTAGAGAGATGATAGTGAAACCCAAGGATGTATATCATATTCTACCTTTTCTAGTGTGAGGCATTATTGCATGGAACAGAGTCATGATCCTCTTCCATCATTTTTTATGATTAGATTTACTACATAGGGAGGGATAATACTAGAGATTCATAAGGTCACATCCTCACAAAGTAGATGCTGCAAACTACATGGGATACTCCTATCCTTTGTGAGATACTCATTGCTACCATTGTCATAGTTGTAGTAGTCAATAGATGACACAAAAATATACCTAGGAGCCTTTTAGATACAATCCAACTAATGGAGGAGCATATAAATATATTTTCATGGGAATTTTGGAAGATTGTTGAGCATGTCAGAGACTTTTGATTAGACCTTGACTATGTGTGCTGACATTAGCATTTTTTCATTGATATTAACATACTATTGTTTTTGTTGATAGTGTTTTTAGTTTGTTCAGTGAAGATGATTTCAATTGTTCAGGTGATATGTTGAAGATCTTTTACTACAATTCTAGATGATGTTTTAGATGTCTTTAGTTGATTTTGGTCAACTTATAGAGGTTCTCATGAAAATTTGAGTGCGCTATGATTGATTTTTTAGTTGTCTGTATTTCAATGTTCCACTTGTTCAGGATGTGTCAAATGTTGTGTTTCTTCTTTGGTATGGATCAGATTGGTTGATTTAGTTGACACAAAGCTGGTGGAAAATTTGGGACTTATTATTGTTTCCTCAACTAGTGTTATGCATGATTTAGAGTCTGACAAGTTATCTTTTTAATGACTGAGTTTAGTTTTTAGTATTATTGATGATCAATACATAGATAAGTTTGGATTTTGAGGTTGAGATGATTCGAAAGTTTGAGAAGCTATTATTTCTACTTTCTGTTGTTCTTGGATCATTTTATGACCATGTTGATAGTTCACATTGGTTGTAGTGATCACATTTGGTGATTTTCTAGATTCACTAGTACATTCAGGGCATATTTCTGATGACCCTTCATCATAATTCTGGCAGGATGTCGTCATATAGTTGACACACATCATTGTCAAAAAATTTTGTCAGTATGTTCGATGACACTTGATCGATGACGTTAGAATTCTAACATCAATATGCATTAGATTTTTGACAAGAGGTTGCATCTGAAGATACTATTTATCCGACGACATCCTTGTTGGTGGAATTTGACAGGTCATCAGGATTCTGATGCCCGTTAGGGGCTGCACATTTGACAAGGATACTGTCAGACATACAACATCCTCATCAGTGGAATTTGACAGTTGATATTGATCTTTCGACGACTGTCAGGGCTGCACATTCAATGAGAATGTTATCGGACATACAACGTCCCCGTATGTGATATTTAATGGGTCATCGGTATTATGATGATCGTTAGGGATGCACATCTGATGAGGATGATGTTGGACATACAACATCCCTGTCGGTGGAATTTGACAGGTCATTAGTGTTCTGATGATAAATTATTTGTTTTTAAATAATAAAAAATAAAAGGGTTGTGAATCCAACTTGTGAGATCGACTTGGAAGCATGTAGAGGTGAATTCCTATGATTATCTATCACTCAAGTGTGTATGCAAAGTAGAGGCTTGCAACAAAAGTGAAAGCATCAATCCACCACATTCTTGCAATATGGTTATCCCACATTATATATTCCATAGAATCTCAGGATAGGGTTGGGCATGGGGCGATAGTGATGGGGCAGTTAGGATGGAAGCAAGTGGGGGTCTTGGGGTGGCACTCTTGGTGCATTCCCTATCACAGTGTAAGGTGGATTTTCATAATACTACACACCTATCAATGTCCTGAAGCCACAAAAGCCTTCAAAACCATAGAAGCCTTAGAGGGGCACACTATTTTCACAATACTACACACCTAATGATGTCCTAAAGTCTCCTTGTGATCTTTGAGGGCAAGAGATCATTCCAATGGAAATGTTAAATGGTAAAACAAAGAAATTAGCAAATCGTCTATATGTTCCTATAGTTAGGAAGTATCTTTGGTTTATTTCTCATATGACAATAAAGCATCTAAATATTGAATTTGATAAAGGAAAATTCTTTATTATAGATAAAAAGAGAGATTACCAAACTATAGTAGTAGGAAGAGGAGAATGGTCTTTATAAATTCAAGGCTACTCCTTATTTTCATTCTATATTTCTAACTCAATCTATAGATATCACCTAGAAATATATGGTGCACTTGGGAGACTTGATGACATCGCCTAAGCATCTTGAGGACATTCCAAATTATTTGTGGAGTTCACAAAATAGGGGGATGTCTTTAAAACATCCATTCTTTGAGGGATATGTCCTTGAAGTGTCCACAAAAAACATGGTATCAGTGGAAAAATGTTTTCCTAGAATCCTTACATCTCATGGATGTCCTCATCTAGGAGACTTCTGATTTTTGGGGGGTAATGCATCCATATGGAATGACATTGTATGTATTAGGGAGTTCCCCTGAAGATGACTTCCTCTACTGGTTCTAATGTTTTTTTGTAAAAAATGTAAGAAGGGTGATGTTTGACAAAGACAAAGGTAAAGAGAAGTAAAAACTAACCCAATAAATAAATACAATAGAATTGTGAAATAATATAGATTTTAATTCTTTGAAAAATAAAATATACGGCTTATAAAAGTTCAAGATTAAATAATAATTTGATGATTAAAGGGCCAAAGTACAATATAATTACCTAAAAATTTGCACCATCAAGCATTTATTCTAATTCGATAGAGCTCACAACAAATAGGATTTTGATCCTAGATTTGGTCCTGCGTACAATGCATCATGTTTGGACTTGTCTAGATGAAAGAATGGAGGAGACATTTTCTCTCCTGTGAAGCTTCCGCACATTTTTGCACAACAATTTGCAGTAAAGTTCAGCTTAGGATATCTTCAAAAAACCTTAAATGCAATATATATGTATTTCATGAAATAAAATATTTACCATTTTGAAAAACAAATTGTCAATGCTAAAGCCAAGCTTTGAATTCATTGTTACCAATTTCATGGACAAGACCTACATTGATAGAAAAAGATGAACAAATAGAGCCTTCAGATACAGGGAAAATAGAACTATGATTTCATATTAAGACTTGAATGTGAACAGAGTAGAATACCTTGTACATATAAATATGCTTTTTGCCAACACCCAAAACTATGCCTAGAAAATAGTTCTACCATCTCCTAGGTATGGTGTTTATTGTTGAGCTAGTGGAGCTCAAAGATCAAACACTAACCCACACTTCCATGATAGCCTAGTTTAGATTTTTGTTGCTAAGACATTTTTTAGGAATAACCTCTAAAAGAGGCAAGCAATCTAGATAACCCAAGGACTACACTTGGGGGGGATTCCCCACCCATTAAAATGGTGAAAAATTAACACTATTAGCTCTGCATACATAGAAAGAGGCTTAACACTCCATGGATGGGAGCTTGATCTAATAAAAAGTGTGTGGTGGCATTATTTCAAATATGATTGGGAACATTTTGACTTGTGTTTTGTTAGGATTTATTAAGACACATCCTTGTATAGGAAATATTGATCTTACAGAGAGCCTAAAAGACCATTTTATCAATATTAGAATAAGGTATTAGTTGGTGTTTTTGAGAAGTTTTGTGTTCAGTCAATGATCATATTTAGGATAAAGACTACTACTTAGGAAAACTGATTTACATGCAACATTTTAACATAAGCAATTAAAACAACATAAAAAATAAACAATAAACCTTCTTTATTAGTTTCCTCATCTTGGTGTTTTAAGGATTGAACATTGTCGATGATATCATCAAGCATTACTGCTTTTCTAGTGACCTGCATGAATAAAAGAAAGTCACATCAATGCTAACCTCTTTGTAAATTTTCATCCTGAAAGAGCTTGAATCCACTTAGTCAATAGTACCTACACTATACCAACAAAATGAAAGAATAGAAGACATTCTAGTAACATATTTCATACCCTAGAGATTGACGATTTCATAGTCATCATTTTGAATAAGGTGTGATCTAATAAATTAATAATGGCTTATCTTTTTCTTTATAATATCAATCGGTACACCGTAATTTCAAAACATAAAAAATGGGATTTCTTATATCTTCTACATTATATATACTAGTTGTGTTGATCTAAGGTGTTTTATTTTGGTATCTACAATGAGATTTCTTTCTAGTTCATGTTATTTATGATCATTACCATATCATGTATGCTATGGAATTATAGACTAAGAGGAGTTTAGTCTGATGGATATTTAAAAGAAAACCTCTTCTGGATGCAATGATCCTCACCTAAAAACATTTCTTAACAATCCTATGCCCAATTTGGTAGGGCAGATCCATTGTTTTTGATTAAGGATAAAATAGTTTTTGAAGGGAACAATAGCACTTTACATTAGGAAGAAAGATAGGAAGAATAAACACAAAGAAAAGAGAGACAACTGGGGGACAAGGTAGAGAACATTAGAGACCCCCCCAGCACAAGCAACCAACAAAAAAGATACCGACACACCAAAAAAGGGGAGAAGACCAAAAACAACAAAGCTAAGATAGTTTTTCCATAAACTTCACTATGTCTTCCTTTAGCAAATTGAATTGCTGGATGGACTCCCAGAGAGCCACGATTTCCTTTGAATTGTCATCTTTGTTATTTTTCATACTAGTTCTAGTACAAGAGCCAAGGCCAATAGGGGTAGAGACTTTATTATCTTCATCTTCAACAACAATGGGACTATTGATCCCTTCCATCATAGAGAGAAGGGCCCTCAGGTTGTCAGTAGTCACCTTCATGCCCTCAAAGTTTTTCTTCATTATTCTGTTGAGGGTATCTTCAATGCTCAGTATACAGTTGGAGGTAGTCTCCATCCAGAAGTTGATAATAACATTTATTTTTTATTCGAGCTTATCCATTAGCCCTTTTTCAGATCAACAACAAGAAGCATCTCAACATCGCTATTGGCAGTGTTCATAGGCTTGGCAAGCAGCAGGGTGATTTTTTTCACTCTATCCTCCAGCTCTGAATACTTGATACTAACATCTTGGATTTCATCATACAACCAGGAGTTCATCTGCATGTCCATTCTAGCACCCTCTTTGAGAACCTACATGAACCCAAAATTCCCTTTACCCTTCTCGGTATTTTCCTCCTAGCTTCTCCCAATTTCCTTCTCCAGATCCTTCTTGTCAATGCCCTCTTCTTTTTTCTCTTTGGCCTTCTCAAAGATAACCCTAGAATTTGTATCCTCCTTAGAGGATGAGGCTTCATAATCCACAAGAATCAAAGAAGTGTGGATTTTTTGAGAGTTGGTATACTCTTCAGTGTGATCCATGGAGAAGATAATAGGAGGATCAGTTCCTACCATAGCCATGGGGCTAGCACCCACATCATTTATCTCCATTTTGGTGGTCTCCTTAGGAACGTAGTTGTCATCTGGGCCTTTAGTCACCGAATCCCCAGTTTTGGCACTGCTGGCTTTATCGCTCTCAGTATCCAAAGAAGGCTCAGAAGCATTATCCTGAGGGTCTTGATCCTCCTCATCATGGTAGTCGCTAAGGTTTTGATCCTCTTCCTGCACCTCTGTATTGTCCTTTGTTTCCATACCCACCTCCTGAGAGAGGAATTTAGCTGCTTTGGCCATGTCAATGTTTTTATCTTCCTCTTGCACTCTAGTATCTTTATCAGTGTCCATACGGCCAGCTTGCTCCGTGAGAAATTTGGCCTCTTCGACCATCTCTTATGTAGGGTTACCTTTCTTTTTCTTATTGGGAGTGTTACTGTCGGTCAAGAGGGATCTTTTACCCTTCTTCTCCTTATTCTTCCTAGAGTCCGGGACAACATCCTGGAAGTTAGACTTGGCGTAATCATAAATGAGAAGAATAAGCCCATCGTGAAGAATAGGCTTCTTAGGGCTCTTCCTATGCTCCAAGATATTAGTACCAAGAGATTGAAGCAGAAGGTAAGGAAAAGAGATTTTCCTCTTGTAACGAAAAATGATTCACCAACATCAAATGAAAATTGTAGACTCTAGTATACCGACCCTCAAGTGTAAAGTATTGCATAAGGGCTTTGACAAGTTTACCCTAGAGTAGCTTAATTTCTTATGAAGAACAAAATCCCCAAATTGTTTCACGAGAAGGGCTTTCTCACCTTGAGACTTGGGATACATTCTACCTGCATTCTGGGCCATAATCCCGCCTCTATAATACTTCAAACCAGACATTTTTAAACCCGTAATCTCATAAATAAGCTTTTCAATAATATTAAAGGTTTTACCACAAAGGGTAACTTTATCATTATCCCAATTGTCAGTGAACTCCTTGGAGATGTCCTTGTCGTAGCCATGTAAGGAGTGACTCCACCCTCCTTGAGTGATCCCTTGTTTTTCCTTCAATGACTGGTATTTTTCTTATTTTTAAGGACTAAAGTGATTTCTCCTATGATCAATTGTCATCTCAAGATCATTTGGATTGTCTTCCTCACTAGTTTTAATAAGAATATCATGGTTGCATGCAAGGCATTGGCTTCATTTTGATATGGATAAGGAAAATGGAATCACATAGCACGATAACACACAACTACTTCTCTTGGGATAGCTATGAGAATATTATAGTGACCAAAGGGGATACTCCTAATAATGAGGAAAATTCAAAGCCTAGAAATAGAAAACTCATCAGAGGAGTAGAGACCATGGTATCCCTTATTAAAGTTCACTGATAATGAATAGAAAATGCTAGAAAACTCATTGGAGGAGTAGAGACCATGGTCTACCCTTATTAAAGTTCACTGATAATGAATAGAAAAGGATATAAAAATCATCAAAGGAGTACAAACCATGGTATCCCTAGGATTAGTGGGTGCATCATTACATTGCATGTACTTTTTTATCTCTGCACATGTCTTGAGACCACTCAAAAAGTTCACTTCTATAACACAAATGAACCAGGAAACCAGAAAAAACATACATACCCCAGTTTAGAAATACATTAATCATAAACAAGTTGAGCATTCTAATATTCCCAAGGTTGTTCAGTAGGATTCATTTTATACATTCTAGATCAAATTAGTGAATCTATATTTCATGGGTTGTAGTTCATGTAAAATCTCATGATGACTTAATATTTATTACATTTAAATAATGTTTATAAGGATGAATTATTGAGAGTTTGATAATTCATTCTAATAAGATTCTGATTCAAATAGTTTTAATTGTGGAGTTTCCTTCAAGATCAAATCCACTTAAGATGCCTATTTGTAAAATCTTCGCCAACATAAAAGAAAATGTATTATCTATTTCATTGTAAGATTGGAAAATTTAAAAGAAATAATATTGAACATTGTATGCAAAATAGATGTCTACTCTTAGAAATGAAATATTAACTAATTTAAGCTACTAAATCAATCTAAATGTACCACAATGAAGAATACAAATAGCCAAATGAACTTAAAACAAAAGCTTTACCTTCACTTACCCATTGTAGCTTGTCTCCATTGTCCTCCTAGTCTTGATTTCTTGGACGTGGTGAGCTCTTAGATTTCCAAATGATGCTCCTTTGCCCAAGATGCTCTCAAAGTGTGGAGATTTGATGATTTTTATGCAAACTAGCCTAAATCTAGATTATGAAACTTAATGGATGAAATGATATGCAAATGACTTACAGTGATGCTTGATTTCTTGATTGCTTGGATGCTTGAAAATGACTAATGCTATTAGGCTCTCAAAGGAAGAGGAAGGCTCCTTTTATAGGTTTTTGGAGGACTCAAGCCTAGGTGGCAAGATCCTAGGGTGGAGATTGTAAGGTGGAGGATCCTAGGATTGAAATTGACTTGGCTGAAGGGGTTGAGAGAAAAGGGGATGTAGTTGGAATGTGAGAGGAGGAATAGGAAGAATGTTCCTCCTACATTGACAAAGAAGAGATCAAGGTGGAAGGGAAAGAAACATGTCAAGTGTCTCACAAAGACCATTGAGAAGAAGGTGGGAGGATATTTTCTCCATAAGGACTCTTGGTAAAAGTGTCCCATGAGTCATCTTTGACTCCTTGAGGTGGCTTGAGAAGCTCCTTAGGAATACGAAAATATTCTTGACCAAGTTTGGAGGAATACATGTGGTCATGAGACCAAGTCTTATGAGGCCACATAGCCCTTCAGAATAGGACATGTGCTTGTGAGGATAAATGACTTATTAATAATTAATAAAAAATAATTATTTAAGCCAAGGTGATGTGTTAGATGACTAGGTCTATGAAGTGGACTAGGGGACTTAGTCATATAGTGATTGTATAAATTGATTAATTCATTAAATCACTTTAATAAGACTAATTTAGAAGACTTAGGATAAGAAGAATAAGATAACTTGAATATATTAAATAAATTGAATAATTTATTTAATAATAGAGGAAATAAATATTAATTAAATAATAAATATTTAATTAATTTCATCAAGTCAATATTAATTAAATAATAAACATTTTTTATTTATTAAGCCATTTTTAAGTGTAAACATTTTGCCCCTCTTTGAAATGTTGTGTTGGTCGCATTGTTTCAAAGAAAATTAAGCATTTTTCCCCGGCCCCAGACGATGTCCCAGAAAAAAGCGACCCTTGCATTGCCCCTTGAGAGATTGATCGACAAATTTTATTATTTATTTTTGTGTGTTTTTTTTTGTTTGTGTAGGTTGACGATCAATCTCACGAAAAGATTTGGAAGAAACAAGGGTGAAAATGAAGGTGACAGGAAAATTTTGATAGGTAGGGTCCACACACCAAGAAAAATGGGTCCATGAGCTATATATAGGGTCAAAGGATCCATTAGAGGGTCATTGTGACATGTGGCCTTGAGAGATTGGAGCTTGTGGAGAGAAGAGAGCAGAGATAAGAAGATGTCATTCCCGCTGCTAGATCATCATTTTGAGCGCATCTGCCGCTTCCTGAGACCTCTCGATTTAGGAGAGCTGGTAGGTGATCAGATCATGCTTTGTGATTTTGTGATTTTTTATGATTTAGAGAAGAATTTTAGCATGTATAGGCTAGATCTAAGCTAGGTTTAGATTAGAAAATTTTTAGTTAGGCTGCGAAGAATGAATGTGTAGTTATGGTGCATGTATGCGTAGCTAAATGGCATGTTTGCGCAAGAAACTGCTAAAATAGTGCATACATGTGGGGTACCTGCGCATTCATGTTAGAAAATTTGTTGGCGGTGCATTTATTAAATAAATAGGCACATGTGTGATTCAATGTATTTGTTTGAATTGGCTGCGCATTTATTTAGGTTAGTGGTGCATATGTTAAATCTGCGCCAAGATGAGGGGTTGTTGCGCAAACATTTTTTTGTGCTGTGCATTTGTTTTAGGTGATAGAATGAGGTCAATTAGGTCAAACTAGATAGTGATAGGCCAATTTCATCTGTCGGCTAGGTGCTTAGATTGATTTTGATCAAGGTAGGAAACATCATAGCATGGTCGCTAGTTAGCCTTTTTTATTGGACAACTGATAGAATTATCCTTTTGGACATGTGATAAACATGTGTTCGATTGATAGGATAGATAGATAGATCATATCTTCTTTGAAACCTAATAGTTTGATTTTGTGGTTGATTGTGATAGGAGGACATTATAGATATTCTGATGTCACGAGAGAGATATCTCGTTACACAGAATCTGAGGCCGGCGCTATTTGAGACAGACAGACTTCTGATAGGAGCCACAAGGTTATTTCATATTATCTATATGCCTGAGATCAGAGTGAATCTATGCATGTTGACCGCACTTGCAGAGAGATGGCACTCAAAGACATGTACCTTCCATCTCCCTATAGGGGAGATGACAATGACATTAGAGGATGTTTACCGCATCCTCTAATTGCTGATCACTGGAGAGATCGTACAATATGACAGACACGATGACTTGACTGAGTGCAGAGCGGTGTTTGGAGATGACGAGATAGATGAGCCAAAGATCAGCTAGGAGGAGATGGTATATCTGTATGAGCCACTCCCTATATTATTGACTAGAGCAATCGTTGGCTATGTTTGCCCAGATCGACGATCACATGGTTTTGCGATTGGATGGAGTCACACGTTACAGAGGATGATGGAGGACAGGACCCAGTTTTCTTAGGGTGTGTGCTTATTAGTGCATCTATAGCATGATCTTCACTAGGTGGTATACCACAAAGGGACATCATTATCTGCTAGGGTGACATTACTCCACGTATGGGCGTGGGCGCATATTTCTATTACATGACCCACTACTTTGATATTTAGTGGCTCATGAAAGCCTTACATTTTTCTATATGCATCCATTCAGTCTCAGCATAAGCTGGGATGACTGTAGTTTTGGAGGCATGCATTTGATACTATAGATGCAATTATATGGAGACCATATCTTAGCTATGAGCCGTGGGAGGATGAGCGACAACTAGGCTATTATTTTGAGTCACGATGGTTGATTGCGAGGACCACATATATTATCGAGAGACAACTAGTTGGCCAGGTTCTGTGATAGTTTGGCAGGATCCAGGGTATGCCTTAGGGCATGACAGAGTTTGCCCACACACATTAGGAGAGGTGGGATTGGGGACCCATGGTGTCCTTTGAGATATCAGGATATGATTTCTTGGGCATGTCATTTCAGGCATGGTCTATGAGGTAGGGGGTTGTAGACCCAGGGATGATAGCTGATTATGAGAGATATGTGGGGGATCATCTTGTCCCAAGATTGATAGATCTAGTAGAGAGGCCACCCCAGAGATATGTAGGAGAGGGACGAAGATATAAGAGATGGGGAGAGGTAGGAGAGGCCTGTTAGGGATTTTTCTTGTAGGACCAGACTGACTTTGAACTTAGGCTTCTTGAGGCTGATTCAAACAAGAGAAAGACCTAATTACTGAGGATTGGATAAGATCCTCCTTCATTTTTTGAGCTCCACATACTCAGGCAGGTATTACCTTTTAATGATAACTGATTATACAGTGTTTATATGAGTGGACATTGATCTACTTTTAATTCTTCTTAGTGCATCAATCTATAGAATACTCTGCATATGACCATGATCAATTTGATGCAGAGTTTAACCAGGCAAAACATGATTGTAAATAAAGAAAAGATCAGTGATTTAAGGATTCTCATCCTTCTTCCTTTTAAGGAGGGACAACCTAAATGATTCTCTCTTCAAGGAATCAAAAACTATGAACTATGTGTCTTCAGGGATAGTCCTATCTATTTTGTGCAATAAACATGAAATGAAAAATGAGTTGGTAAATGATGTGAAAGTTTCAATTTTTTCTCTGAAGATTTATGAAAGATAAAACCATAAGAAACAAACACCAAACCAGTGCCTTATCTAATGGGCAAAATAAATCCAAACGCAAATCAACCAGATAATTTTAAAAGAAATACAACAGTATGCCTTGCATACCAGCCAAAAATCTAAATAGATTTCCTTTCAAACTATTCTATTAACCAAATACTATTATTATAAGAATCCATACAGATATATCTACTCCCCAAGATGAACTATGAGAACTTTTAATTCTTTCCTTGAAAGAAACTCATAAATCAATCAAGCAAGTTGCTTTACAACTGGTATATTTTAAATGCCTAACATGTAAAACATACAAGAGCACAATATAAAGGTAGAGAGACAACCATAGTATATGGCAGAAGTTGTAGTGTATTTGTATTAAAACCAACTTGCCAATTTCATTCATAATTCCATCACTCAGAAGATCAGACACAAAGCTTGGAAATCTGCTTCAAAGCAATTCTGTTGAAATTTTTCTATATCTTTCCGACAGACTCCAAAAAATGAGTCTTTTACTCTATATATCCCTCTCAACCACCTTGGAATTCCCCTATGAATGGGAATGCAACAAGCATCAGATGGCTAGGGCAAGGGTTAGGGTTTTCACCCACCAAACCAACTGGATTTAATCAGAATTTATTACATTGGAGGAAAACCAGGCAACCTCGAGAGATCAGATCCAAGATTGATCTTCATTTATGACAATTCTTAGAGTAGTGTACCAAAGATCATTGAATCAACCATGTTTATCAATCTGATCACTCACCTGCAACATGCCTCAAGCAACTCTTACCCATTCCTTCACGGTACAATCCTTCTGCAATCAATCATCCAACTCTCTGGTCCACACTGTAGCAGTTGACAAAATCACATCTACCAGATCTAGCCGCTCAAGCATTGAATACCAATCCCTTCTGTCGCTGAAAAACCCTTTTAAAATTTTGAAAATCGGGTGGTAACGATTAATCAACCATATTTAAAACACAACCTTTGATTTTATCTCTTCCCAGCAGACCGGGCGGCCCTTATTTATTTCCGCAATAGTCAACAAGCCGCTTGAAAAGTCTTTCACCACATCACTAGCATCGTAGCCAATAAGAAATGAGCACATCGACACAACATGGAAATCGGACCCACTGCTTACATTGCATCCCTTAGAGAAGATCAAACGGCTGTCATTATACCGTAAGCTTAAACATCATGCATCTTATCTAAGCGGTATAATGACAACCACGAGATCAAGTCGATCTTTAATCACACTTGAACGCTAAAACACTAGTCCCACTGACAACACTCCATGTCATTATCCACGTCGACCAATAAGGAAAGAGCATGTCAGTGCCCACTGGCAGGGAGGTCCCACTACAACATTGGCATAAACACTTGGAAGATTGGACGACCTTCACATGATCACATGAACTCAAAAAATTCCATGCGATTATACGACCACCGTCGATCTTGAGCAAAGTCAGCAACCCTACAGACCTCATTAAAACTTGGCCCCACCTTGCTTGAAATCTCTATTGAATCATGAAACGACACGTCAAACAAGTCAGCAACAAAGGAACCACAACTTCATCCTCGGTGTCAAACACACTGGTAGCTTTGTCATGTCTTTAATACCCTTGGCGAATGAGAAATGACCACATCACAATGAGTCAGCAACAAAGGACCCACCTAGCGGTCCCCATCTCTTAAACAAGATCAATGGCTGTCGCTATACCGCTGGCCCTAAGAAATGTGCATCTCACCCCAGTGGTATAACGACAACCGCTAGATCTTTTTGTACTTTAACCATTCGGGAAAGCAGGCCCCACTGACAACTGCCAACTCACCGTCCTCAACCAATCAGAGAAATTGGACACCTCAGCATCATCTGACATCGGATCCACCTGGATCATCTAAAGTCTGACTCATCCTCATCTGGTGATCACGCGACCATAAGCCATCTCATAACCTTCCTTTAAACTCGGGCCTATCTAGAGAATAAGCGACTCAAGAAAACTCAGAGTTGCTGGATACTTTCTTAACCATGGGTTTCATTGTGAGAACAAGCGAACACAAGCCTTCGCTGAGTTGCTAATTTTTTTTGACAATTATCTTTTTATTACGAGAATCAGCGACCAAAGAGGACCATACTTTAACATTTCTTTATTCGCCAAGTCGCTGAATACTTTGAAGCTTCACTAACTAATTTTGAGATCCCGCAAACACACATTCACCCAATCGCTAAATATTTAGAGCATTGCCATCCCTTTCCCAAGATTCAGCGACAAGAGGAAACTTTAAACCTTTGCCAAATTTCTTTGTCAAAGCCGCCAAACTTTTCAGAGATCACGCGACAAAAGGAAAATATAACTGTTTGCCAAGTTGTTGAAGGTTAACGTGAAACCGCTAGGAAACAAGCGAATAAGAGACTACACGGTCGTGAGGTCGCTGAATGAGAAGGGTAACTGCCAAGCCCAAACATAATGTTGATCTTGACCTAACCGCCAACCATCTAGAGAATGCGCGACTGAGGAGACATGAAACCACCCGCTAGGTCGCCAGATGCCATTCCTAACTGCTGAGATCATGTGACAAATCGCCCGCCAGGTCACTAGGCATTAATGGGGAACTGTCGGGAAACAAGAGACTACGCGACCGATGCATTCACCCAATTGCCAGTTGATGACTTAACCATGACAGTGAATTGGGAGATTCAGCGACCAAAGAGAAACATGACCAAGGGATTACACAATTGTCGGTTCGTTGAAAGACTTACGGACAAGGAAACACATTGCACGATTCAACGAAGACTGGGAAAATGACCACATGTAGAAAGGGGACTTAAGTGACCCGAAAAAGTAACAAAGAAATAGAAGGCTGATGATTCAAACTAGGGCTTTATTGATTTTCAGGATATTTAGACCTAGAAAACCTTAAAGACTAAATTTTTTTGAAAACATCCTGTCTTTTGGGGCAAAAAACAAAAATTGAGATTTTTAACCAACAAGGTCATGGACAAGATGACGGTGGTGATGGTAGTGACGATGGTGATGACAGAGATGACGAAACTAGAGGAGACATAGGTGGGCCTCGGATGAGAGGCGGAGGAGTGCGACCACGAGGATTGATGCCACCCCCTGTGAGAAAGGTACCTAGATCACCTCTAGCACAGATAGAGGTGGGTGTACAGGTGGATGCCCCAGGACAACCACATATATGGGCAACACATGTACATGTCCAAACATAGGTTCAGGTTGAGGACGTATAGATACAAGGTGCACAGGCACATGATGATCCACTACAGGATGAGCAAATGCTCAATATAGCAGGAGAGGATGTGCATATGCCATACATAAGGGCACATGATGAGAAGGCCGACATGGATGTGGGGGGTCAAGATCCCTATTTATAGAGAGATGCTACAGAGGAGGATATTGATATTGATGCATTGCTAGTCAGACTAGCAATGACATAGGTATAGGCTGATCATGTTCTTGGACTAGAGTAGTGGGTGGAGAGACTAGAGGAAGAGCTAGCTAAGGTTAGACAGGAGCGAGATGTCGCCATAGAGTGGCTAGGAGAGGCAGATGCATTGCTAGATGAGTTGGAGTCTGCAGAGGCACTAGGATCACATGCTAATAGTTTACGTATGACGATGAGAGCCTGTAGAGAGATTACCTACTGGAAGGAGGCATACAAACAAGTTGTGCCAAGGGATCAGTGGATCAGGAGCTTCAAAGAGAGCTCATATGCAGTGAGGATAGCTATTCATAGACAAGGATCTGGTGGGAGCGGGGGTACATCTTCATGTCCTCTAAGACCACCTATAGGCTCAGGAGATCCATCTACAACAGGGCCATCGATTGCATCTCGGAGACAGAGACATACAAAGTCAGGGGGCAGTGGATCATAGACTTTTGTACACACTTTGGCATTTGTTTCATTATTGTATCATGATGTATTTATAGATTTGATGGACATGTTGGTCATATTATTATTGATGAGATATCATTGGACGGTTGGACATTTTATTAATTTTATGGACTTTGTATGATAGATGTACTATGATGGAGACTCTCCTTTATGATACATTTCTATGATGATTTATACATGCAAGTACTGACATATGCAAGATGTGATGATTTATGTGATATGCATGTTACTGATGATTTATGTTATTTTTCTATGATGCTATTTAGAATAATGATTATGTTATGTGATGGTTTAATTGATGTAGATGAATGAATTTATAAATGATGAACATGCAACTTATGGACCTAATGCAATATATGTGAAAAATGTAACACATGTGAAATGAAAGATATTATAATGATATATTACCACCTCTTTTGGAATCTGATTCATATTCCAGGTAGAAATTTCCGAAGTCGCAAGGTAATTTAGAGGATATATCTTTGACAGTCACTTTTACTACAACCTCCTTTTCAGCTTCAAGTTGTTCATGGTGTACATTGTTAGGACATGTAGCTCCTTCATGTTCATCCGTGTTGTGTAGGAGGTAAAGTTTTACTTGGGGGAGGTTTAATTTGGAGTCTTTGTTGTGCAGGAGGTAAACTAAATTGTCTGCCAGTATTTGAGGTCCCTTGGTTTGATTATTTGTGTGGGATATCTTGATAAGGACCTGCAGTCTAGGTAGATGTTGCTTGATTGTTATCAGGTCATTCATTAGTCTTTGTATTACAGGATCTGATGACGAGGAAGTTGAGGCTTGAGAACTAGGTGTTTGGACATCTTTTCTCCATTTACCAGTCCTAATTAGATCATCCTCCAATTCAATGGACAACATTTGAGAAGCATCTAAGGTGGATGTCCGAGCTCTTTTCAAAGGGAAAGAAACATCAGGAGGCATGAAATTCAAGAAAAATCCCTTTTAAATTTCATCATTAGGTCTACTTGTAGCCAAAATCTTTTGAAGTGCTTTATTAAATCTCACTACAAATTCTTGCATGGGTACTCGAATTTCTTTCTTCATTTGGCTCAACTGTTTCAAAATCAAGTTGGCATCATCAGCTGATTTGAACTTGACTTCAAAAGCCATTTTCATAGTATTCCAATTGGTGATCAAGGCATGAGGTAGATTATAGAACCATTCTGCAGCTGCGTCTATCAAGGTCTGAACAAAAAGTCTTACGACTACATCCTGCGTGGCAATAGCTAAAACTCCACATGCTATATTAAAAGCATTTAAATGATCCTCAGGGGATTTCTTCCCATCACCACTGAATTTGGGGAGGATATCCTGACCTTTAGGAAAATTACCCAAATTTGCCCCTAAGCTTAAAGGGCCTACAGTTGCACCCCAAGGTTGGTTTTGGGCCATCGAGGGAAAGATGATGTTTAACAATTGCAAATTAATGAAAGAAGGAACCAAGGTTCCAGGTGACACCAATGATTGAAAATAAGAACTTACAGGAGATGTCTTAGTGGGGGAGGAAGGCCTACTGATTGTCTTGTAGCATCTTTCTTTAGAAGGAGTTTGGGGCTTAAAGTCAAGCTTTTCTAGGTCTTCAAAATCTATGTTAATCAGACCTCTTGCCCAGTCTCCTCTGGTGTATCTTTTATCTCCCAGTTTCAAAAAAATTTAATTGGCTCTAAATATTCTTTTTATCGCAACCACTTCCTCAGCAATGGGTGTACATCTTAATCTTTTTCCAATTTCTTCCTCTCTCTCAAACACTTGTTGAATCTGAAGATATTGTTGGTTACTTCTTCTATTTACCCAAGCACACACATTTAGGTCTGATATGAGGTCTTCTTGTGTGTCTTGGAAACCTGGATTTGGTTGTAATACTGGTTGTTCATCTATGATATGCAACACCATTTTATCATAGTATACAAATATCCAAATCCCCAGCGGAGTCGCCTAAAACTATTAGTGAATAGTTTTTTCTTTCCGAAAAATTGATTAAATGATGCTCAGAAAATGGAAAGAAGAGAACAATCACAACACTAACAATTGTGTTTCTATAAAAGAAAAATCTCTGTAGTTTTTCAAGGTGCAGATACCTTGCTAGAAAATATTCAATCCAATCTTGTTTACGAAAGAATCTAAATCATGGGTATTTTTAACAAGAAAATACTTAAGGTAGAACATTCAATTCATCAACAAAAAAAGAATGTGCAAGTTAAAGAACCATTCAAATTTGATAATAATGATTATCCACATGATTAGAACTAAGATCTTTAAACAGATTCTCTCTGCTACTTCAGATGTAGGATTAACTCATATAATAAAATAAAGCCTCTTCACGTACAATTTATCTCCACAAGAAAATAGATCACATGCATTAATAAATGACAGTATTCACTACTCAAATAGCTTAATATATATAAAACCACAGAATTTTACATACGTTTTATCATATCATTTTTTAAAGAAACAAAAGCATAGATATTAAAAAATTAGTTTTTGATATCTCAGAGAGCTGACCCTCCATTAGTTTTAAATTTTCATATAAATAGCCACGCAGGGCTAGAAACAACCATAGTTAAAGTTACCTCACCAGAGGTAGATAGTTTTAGTTTCAATAACTAACTTTAAGCATAAAAAGAAAAATAACATAACTATGGCATGAAGTGCCTCCTAAATCCATCCAAGTGTCCGCAAGGCCTAAGGTGATGGAGGTGAGACCAGCTGAGTAGCCTTCCAGTTCTCATAAGTGGTAGTGAATGCGGAAATGACCTATTGATGTGGAAACCCAAGATAGGAAATCCTCTGCTTCCATACCTCTTTATCCTTTCGAATTTGCTCAACCTTCTCATCGTAATTTCTAGATGCTTCTGATTGATCATGAGCATCGATTCCATACGAGCAACCCTGGAAAAATCCTGCACAGCCAACATTTTCATTTCCTTCAGTTCATCAAATTTCACTTGTAGGTTCTTAATAACCTCTTTGCTCGACCTGGTTGATTCTTCCTCTACCTCACAACATTGCTTGTTGATCCATTTTATGTCACTTAGAATTATGTCTTTTATCATCTCTAATTCCTTAAGAAAATTTCTAATTTTAGAAACTCCCTATGCCATGACTTCATTCCTCCATTCAATACATTCCCTTAGGACATTAAGGGTTTTATCATCTAAACCTGGAACTGGCCGCTTAGCAAGAAATTTTTGTAGGCCATATTTTTGTATCACTTCGATCCACAGGACTTCCTTAGCCCAATTTCCCTTTTCATTTTCCCAGGTTTCAAGATTTGATTCAAACCTTTTGATAAGGCTATTAGCTTCCTTTTGAGCTTCATTTAAATAGCCTATGTGCTTAATAGCTTTAGACTTGACATGTTCAATCCAACATTCAAATGTTCTAGTAACTACTTTGTTTCTTTGCACTTGGTCCAAGAATTTCTGGTTGACTGGGGACTTAATGTCAATCAAAGCTGGCATTTCATTCAAAGGAAGGGGCTATGAATGCTAAATGACATATATGTATCGGGCCATGTTATTCTTCACTTCTTTCATTTCCTGCTTATCTTTGGCATCTTTCCACACCCTGTTAGCAATTTTCCTATTTGACACTTTGAAGATTTTCATATTTGCTACTCTGCTATCTTTTCCTAAGTCAACTTTTGATATTTGATAGTCTTGCACAGAGACATCTTCATTTCCTTTGTCATTCACTAGCTTGGAAATTTATGCCATCCAATGACCGGTATCCTCATTGAACTCAATTCTAGATTCACTCTTGGGTTTCTTGACCTTTGGGGTTTACCTAGACACTTTCTCACTACATCTTCAATCAGTAAAGACAATGGCACAACACTCCATTTCCTGGCAATATAATTCTCAAGCCATTTTGAAGCTATCAAAGTCTTCTTAGGCATCTCATGTCCACTCAGAAGAGCAAGGGAGTCCATTGGAATGCTATCTATGTTACCTTGAACCTGTTGATTGTCAGATATACTGGACAAACTGAAATCAGGAACTGGTTCTTCTGGTTGCTCAGTTTCAGGGGAATCCAAATCTAGCATGACATTGGGATTTACTATAGGCTCCTTTTCTTTATTCCTTATCTGGCTGCTTGAGCAGGTCATCTGCATGATAGGTTTGATTTGAACTTGAACTTGAACCTTTGGGGAGACTAGTTCAAATTAAAGTTAAAGATTACTTGCAGTAGAATTACCAACAATAGGGTTAGTTGAAATAGAAGTTTTTCTCAAGGAATTCTTTTTCTTTGATTTTACTTATTTTCTTGAGGACTAAGAAATTATCTTAGGAGCTTTCTTTTTCTGAATCCATTTTTCTGTCCTTCTTATCACATTGGTTGTCCTAGACTACAAGTTAACCTCTTCCATTTTTGTCCAATCTATCTCTAGAATAGGGAGAGCTTCAATTTTCTTGAGATATTGAGGGTCGAGCACATCTGCATTTTCATCCTCTTTGACACCGTCTATATCCAAGTTAACCCTAAAGGTGACAATTTGCCTCAAAGTCATCCTGGACCACATTCTTCTCCTAACTTCCAAATCATCTAAGCAATTAGCCCAATAGTCCTCAAGTTCTAGTATATGCATAAACGTGGAAGGAACGTTCAGATTTGTTTTGGAAAAGCCTCTATAATGAAAATTGGCTCTAGGGATGTAAGATTTCAAATTTAAGGCGTGAAGTTCACTTTCCATTGCTAGAGCATCTTGGAAGCTCTTACATCTATAGTAGCCCAGCTGTATGGGAAACAAGACACCTGGGGACTTTTTAGAACTTCCTAATTTATGTTCAACAATAACTAGCTGTTTACAAATTTCCATCAAAATCACATTGTCCAAACAATATCTTGGCAACTTCAGAGGATTTTCATCAAATGCTCCAACCCTAATATAGGTAAACTTAGGAAATTGGACAAAGTAGCATCCATAGACATTTATCACCTGCATAGCTTCTTGAGTGAGCCTGCTATTTTCTTTACCACACAGTTCAAAAGCTAGTTTTCCCAGGAACACATCATTGACTATTTTGAATTTTTCTGCAAACCTCTCATTCTGCAAATGTTTGTAGTACTCATAAATTTTCATATCATTTCTCCAAGGCTCATGGGGTAAACCCTCCTAGTCTTTACAACAAGCTAGGATATATAAGAGGTAAGAAGTCATATAAAATGAGGTTAAATTGTTTAGGTTTAGGAGCTCTCTGTGAAGTTTCTCGGCTATCAACTCAGTCCAGTCAATGAACTTCTCCTCTCCTAATATCTTCTGGATAAAGCAATACATCTAGTCTTCACAGTGGAAGGCATGTTCGTTTCCTTTTACTCTGTTTAAAAGGAAAATAATATCTGCAATTTCCTTTTAGAAGTGTTCAATAGTCAAAGGTTTTGGCAGTCGTGAGCCTCCTCTTTCTAGATTTGACAACCAACTTTGTGCGATAAGAGAATTGTATTTCTTCTTATCCCCTTCACAGACATGGGTTGCCTCTGTGAAAGTCCAGGGTTCGTAGGGTTCTTTGTGAGGGAATTTTAAAGCCGCTATGAGCTTTTCCCTATTAATTCTTACTAGAATCTCTCTTGAGGCATCCTTAATACATCTACTCTTAGCATCATACTTGTTTGTGCATTCTAGCACTAGCTCTAGGCATGTTAGGGTTGGTGGGAATGTTGCAGCTTCCATTAACCCACTATCGGCCAACTTCTTAGAAAAAGACCCTTCTGGTGCATTACTAATCCTCTCACATAATTTTATTAGACTCACATTAACCAGCGAAGTGTCACAAATTTTAGGGAGAGAGACCAGTTGGTGAGTTATGCTTTCTTCTTTCAGAAGCTTGGGACGAAAAAAAAGCATTTTAACAGAAAATAAGAGAAACTTCACAATATACAGGAACAACCTTCCTTTTGAAACCACAAACTGAAAGCTGCAGAGAAGAGGATAACTCACCAATTTATTGTGCACAATCCCTCTGCAATTCCTTACCACAATTTTCACTACTTCGTTCCTCCAAAAGAAACTGATAGCAATTGTTAATCAAAGGCTTCTATTTATTAACAAAGCTGACGAAGATCTTGGATAGATTCGTGTAGAATGGAAAAAATAAATACGTTTATGCAAGAGTTTATTGACATGACACATTAAGCTCCTTTCATTAATTCTTATGTCAAATTGGCATGAATCTTCTGATTCCCAATAATCTTTCCCAGTTACCACACTCTTTACAATGATGGCCCCTTTCGTATTGCATCGCCAGTTGTCATACATCACATTACGACATGTCTGCACTGTCCCATCAAATCTGATGACTTCGCATGAAAAACTTCCAAAAGTTTGAATTTGGTAATGATTCTTTAAATAGGAACTTTCCTACAAAAAATAATCGTTTGACCAGAATATTCCATGATTTGGACCTTTCTTTTAAACTTGAACTTGAACTTGAACCTGACTAGGTTCAAGGTTCACGTTTGACTTTCAAAATCTGACAGACTGAAAGATAGACGACCTTGCGAATGGTAACATATTAGTGACTTCCAACAGACCTTGAACTTGAACTTGACAAATGTTCTAGTTCAACTTCAACTTAGGCTTATTTGCTGAAATGGTTGAACCCGAGAGCAAAGAAAAAGAAGAGGGTAACAATGTGTCTTTGTTATTTCAATATTATTTGGTGATTTGTACTTGTTTGATATTCTGGTGTTTGGTGATTTGGTACGTGTTGACATTTTGATATTTATTATCTTTTCTTTATCTTTAGTTGGTGGTACATTTTGAGATAGAAAGCCTTCACGACCCTTTTCTTATTTGTTTTGTTTGAGTTTGTTATCTGAGTGGGGTTTTTTGTTATCTCCTCAAGATGGTGGGAGTGGACCTTTGGTTCCACAAGGTCGGGTGGTAGTGTTTTCTTTTACCATTTGAGATTCTGACGTTCCTATAGTGGTTCTGGAGGACACTTGTTGCTATTATCTTCTTCTTGTTCTTCATTAGAGTTTTGTCCATATTTATCTTATGATATTTATAATTATGTCTTGTATCAGTGCTTCAGAGATGATTCCTTTCATATATTGTACTACTTTGTATTTGGTTATATGATGACATACCCTGTGACTTGTGCAAAGGATGTCATTTTTGTTAGGAAAAGTAGATGGTAGAATACTTTCTGATATATTAACAAAGATCAAACGATCTATATATACAAGAAGATGAATGATGTTTCCTTAGAAATGATAATCTAGAATAGAAACATTATATTCTAGCTACAGCTAACTAAATATTAGAAACATTCTAATATTTATACTAAGATACAATATTGAGCATTAATAAAATATGATTTTGAATTATTCTAATACCCCCCCTTAATGCTCAATCTATTAACTACACCAATAGACCCCCTGAATTTTACAAACTTGTCAGGACCAAGGTGTTTGGTGAAAATATCTGTTGGCTGCTCTGAGGTAGGAACATATAGCAATTGAACAAATCCATCTTCTACCAATTGCCGAATGTAATGACAATGGAGTTCTATGTGTTTGGTGCATTTATGGAAGACTGGATTTTTGGAAAGTTTAAGTACACCCTGATTGTCTGAAAATAAAGGAGTCAGATCTGCTTGAGGTAGTTTCATATCTACAAGCATCTGACGAAGCCAAACTGCCTCACAAGCTACCTTGACAGCTCCTCTATATTCTGCTTCTGTCGAAAATAGAGTCCTCGCCTATTGCTTCTTACTAGTCTAGGTGACTGCACCCGATCCTAAACTTAACACATATCTAGAGGTAGATTTTATGTTGTCAACAGAGCCAGCCCAATCAAAATCTGTGAACCCACTGAGTTGAGGAGCAGCACTTCGAGTGTAAAGAAGTCCATAATCCAAGGTACCTTGTACATAGTGCAGAACATACTTCACTGCAACCCAATGATCAACCTTGGGGTTTGTCATGAATCAGGAGATGTAGCTAATTGCAAAGCTAAGATCAGGTCTAGTAGCAGTGATATAGATGAGACTACCCACTAGTTGCCTGAAGAGGGTTTCATCTACAGGAGGAGAATCAGATTGTGTGGATAATTTCAAACCAGTCTCCATAGGAGTGGAGGTTGGTTTGCAATCCTGCATTCGAAACTTGTCAAGCAAGCTTCTGGCATACTTAGACTGACAAAGAAAAATGCTACTGTCAGTTTGCCAAACCTCAATACCCAAACAATAATGAAGTAGTCTGAGATCTGTCATATCAAAAGTGCTGCACAAATCCTGTTTGACTTTAGAAATCAAATGTTTTAAACTCCCAATAATGATTAAGTCACCCACATAGATAACAAGAAAGAGAATATCATTACCAGAGTGTTTGATATACAGATTACTATTTGAAGGACTACGCTGAAATCCACGAGCAACCAAGTACTGATCAATTTTTATGTACCATGCCCGAGGGGCCTGTTTAAGACCATAGAGGGCTTTCTGGAGTCTACATACTTTGGGTTCTGAACCGACAACCTTGAAACCAAGAGGTTGCGTCATGTAGACTTCTTCCAGTAATTCACCATTTAGAAAGGCACTCTTCACATCCATCTGGTGAACTTTCCAACCATACTAAGCTGCAATGGCAAGGCAAAGGTGAATAGTACTCATCTTAGCTGTAGGAGCAAAAGTCTCCTCATAGTCAATGCCTTCTTGTTGGGTGAATCCTCGAGCAACTAATCTGGCTTTATATTTGTCTAAGGTACCGTTTGCATGATATTTGACCTTATAGACCCATTTACAACTAATGGGTTCCTTCCCTGGAGGAAGGTCTGAAAGAACCCAGGTATGGTTCTTTTGAAGACTTTGGAACTCAACATCCATTGCCTGTTCCCATTCTGGAATTCCTTTGGCCTCTGCATATGTTTGAGGCTCAGAGATACTATGGATGTTAGCCATGAGAGCAACATTAACTGTGTTATGCTGAATGCTCTTATTTCTAGAGGTTCTACCCTCGAAGAGTTCATCATGACAAAGATAACTCGTTGTCTTAGCCCACCATTTAGGCCAAAGAGAAGAGGGGCCAATATTAGATGCAAAAGGAATAGCTCGATGAGGAAGCAGATCAGGATTAGGAGCAATAATGGCATTGTCCGGAGGGAGCTTAGGTGGTGCATTAGAATCAGCTCGCTCATCAGATGAATCACATGAAATAGGAAGACCCAAGTTGGAGGTCTCTGAAGGATGAGTCTCAGAATGCTGTAGGGAGGAAGAGAGCTGAAATGGTCCTAGTTCCTCATCAAACACAACATCACGACTGAAGATTAAATGATCAGTGTTTACATCAATCAGTTTGTAGGCCTTATGAGTGTCACTGTACCCTATAAACATAAGCTTTGACTCTTGGAATCCAACTTAGTGCGCTTGGCATCAGGAATCCATACATATGCTAGAGAGCCAAAAAAATTTAAATGGTTGATCCTAGGTTTGCGACCAGGCCATGCTTCCTCAGGAGTCTTATGTTTAACTGCATAAGTGGGTGACCGATTAAGAAGATAAACTATTGTGAATATTGCTTCTGCCCAATATTTTTTAGGTACGTTTCTATGTTCCAACATAGCCCTAGCCATCTCTGTAATGGTATGATTTCGTTGCTCTACAACATCATTTTGTTGAGGGGTGTGTGGTGTGGTAAACTGACGCTTGATGCCATGAGTAGTGCAGAAGGTAGAAAAAATAGAAGAACAAAACTCCCCCCCATTATCAGACCTAAGAGTAAGAATAAAAGAACCAGACTCTTTTTCTACTAAGGCCTTAAATGTCTGAAATATAGGAAATGCATCTAATTTTTTCTTAAGAAAATATACCCACATTTTGTGACTAAAATCATCAACAAAGAGTAAGAAATACCTGTACCCAGTAATGGAAGTAGTATTCATAGGACCACATATATCAGCGTGAACTAGCTGGAGTACCTTAGATGCTCGTCATGAGTCACCATCTTTGAACAGTGTCCTCTGTTGCTTCCCTGTCTGGCAAGCTTTGCAAACTCGATGATTTTGGGTTTGAATATCTGGTAGGCCATGTACTAGATCATCCCGAACAAGTTGTGCAAGATACTAAATATTCAAGTGACCATATCGCTAATGCCAGAGACTGCTGATAACATAAGATTTTTCTATGAAGGCACGCTCAAGAGAATCGCTTGAGTCCACAAGCCTATAAAGACCATGATCCTCAAGGCCAACAATAAGCATAGTGTGAGAAGTACGATCAACAATTGAGCACTTATGTGCACTAAAAACAACATCCAGCTGAGGAGAATGCCTCATAATTTGACTAACTGAAAGAAGATTATGGTTCATGCTAGGAACATAACACACATTGAGGAACATGAGTTTTCTTCCTCCAGACTGTATCTGAACATTGCCCTTGCCAACAACATTGTACTCTTCACCACCGCCAAAGATAACTGAGTTAGTGTAGGGAGAGAACTCAACAAACCAGTCACGCTTGTGAGTGAAATGATGAGAGGCACAAGAATCTATGTACCAGGCATAAGATTTCACATGATCTACAGGTATTTTGGCCATAAAGGCATGAAAGGAAGATTCTTTTTGCTTTGAGTGTTTAGCAGCATTAGCTTGCTTTTTAATGAAGATTGACTTCTGAGGTTGCTGATACAAATGCTCAGAGCATGTTTGCCAAAAAAAAGTGAATATCTCAGAGGACATGAACTTCGAGGTCAAAAATTGAAAGACCCAAAAAATATAGAGAAGCACCCAGAAGAGAGCTCGAAAAACCCAGAAGAAATATGTTGTCAAAAATTGGATCCGCTGGCTCAAAAACCAAGGCACAAAAATTGAGTCACCCAAAAAAATCTGATGACAACCCATTTGAGATCTCGAAAAACCCAAAAAGAATATGCTATCAAAATTTGGATCTGTGGGCTTTAAAATCGAGGCACCCAAAAAAAATGGACAACAACCCAGTTGAGCTCTCAAAAAACCCACCAAGAATTTGTAATCAAAAAAAAATTTCAAGCCCAAAAAATTAGGGTTTCAAAAAAAATGGCATGCTGCAAAAAACCTCCAAAAAT
The DNA here is from genome assembly GCA_027943335.1 of Chamaecyparis obtusa. Lineage (NCBI taxonomy): Eukaryota > Viridiplantae > Streptophyta > Pinopsida > Cupressales > Cupressaceae > Chamaecyparis > Chamaecyparis obtusa. The sequence continues at coordinate 1,610,769 of BSBK01001158.1, read as the reverse complement.
TAATGGCAGATTTGCAAAAAAAAATGTGGCCAAACAGGGCTAAAAACTGGCCAAACTCACAAACCCTAGACGTGAGTAGCAACAAATCCCACAATGTGGGAATAGACATAAATTAATTCAAAAAATTTGAACAAATAATTTCGAAAGAAATTATAAATTTTCTGAAAAAATTTAAAGAAATGGCTCTGATACCATGTTACAAAAAGTAGATGGTAGAATACTTTCGGATATATTAACAAAGATCAAATGATCTATATATACAAGAAGATGAACGATGTTTCCTTAGAAATGATCGTCTATAATAGAAACATTCTATTCTAGCTACAACTAACTAAATATTAGAAACTTTCTAATATTTATACTAAGATACAATATTGAGCATTAATAAAATATGATTCTAAATTATTCTAATAGTTTCATTGTATGTATACCTTATGGTTTTGGATGTACTTGTTAATTTATTTGTAGATGAGATAATTGTAATTATTCTTAGTCTAAAATATTTAATTAGTAATACATAATTCTACGTCATGGGACCCTTGAGAATTGTTAACTGTATTTGAGTTGTACTTATGTACTTGTTTATATCTTATGTTGTATTGCTTCCGCATTGTTATCATTATTATTTGTAAATTGTAAACACTTAAGAAAAAAAATATTTTGTAAACTTAGTGACATGTTTTAGGTTAAATTCTCCTAGGTTCCCTGGCGGAGCATTACATTCATCATTTATTATATAATTACCCTAATAGATGTTCTACAATGGTATGTGGGTTATATGAGGTTAGTAGAATCTGTGAAAGAAAAACAGAAGACAAACCCATCGTATAAAGTAGAAATTAAATTTGACTTATTTTCAAGAAGCAAACCCACCTTATAAAACAAAACTTAGATTTAATTTATTTTTACAAATCAAAATTAGATTTGATTTATTTTTAATTGTCCTATTAATGATATCTATCAACCTTTTCACATAATTTTTTAAAATTTAAATATATTAACTAGAAATTAAATCTAAAACATTATATTTACCCAACTTAGAATCTATATTTATAGAACTTATAATCTTTTTCAAAATATTATGAATACTTCAGAGTCAATTTGTTCCTATTTAATATAAGGACAAAACAATGGAATCTCCCTTTAGAAGGGACCCCTCTTCCCCATTCAAACAACATTTGCCATATAAAAGAGGAATATTAGGTGAGTTGTTACATAGATGTAGTGCTCAAGGTCGTTTCTATATGAAATATGAAACTAGGTATACCTATTCTTCCATATTAGTAGCATTATTTAGACAATCATATCCAATTTGCAATGAATGACCCCCCTAATGTATTTGTCCCATTGACCCAATCTCATCATCCTAACTATTCAATTTATACAATTTCTTAATAGCTTTCAATTTGTGCAATGATGATTGTCCCCACTTTTATACTTCAACTCGAAAGTTAGAAACAAGAAGGAAGGAGGAAAAAAAACACCACCTTCCATGAGCTTCCATGGAAACCCATAAGGGGAACAAATTATTTGCCACGCATGACAATATTGAAGAACAAAAAATAAATAAATAAATAATTTAGGTATGCCTTTTTCTTCAACCCCCCTTTCTACTTTGAGCGTAAGCTTTATTAGTTTTCCCATTGTTTCCACGTCTATCTCATGTAAAACATTGAAACCCTAAAAAGAAATGACGGATATTTCGGAGCCGAGAGTATTTTATTTCTATATTTTAAGAGGACTAAAATTTGTATTTTAAATAAAATGACAAGTGTTGATTGGGACATTACAAGTAAAATAAATTGAAAACATAACGCCAAAATAGTGGTTGATTTTTTAGCTTATTTTATTTTTTAAAATATAACTATGGGTGGTAGGATGATGGGGACTTTACAGGTAAAGTAAAACCATTAGTGGATGAAGTCGAAATTATTCTTATTTATTTATGATGAAATGCTTCTAAAGAATCACGCCATAGCTTAAACCAATGTGGATAATTTTGTTTTTTTTATACGGATATATTATAAATATAATAATGTCGGTAATAGTAAAATCCGTGTGATTATCGGCCATATTTGTCCACCAAATTAATTATTTAAAAAAAAAAAAAACTTTAGGAGAGGGATGAATTGATAAAATATATTATTTTATGTGAAAAAACAACGGGAAACATTCAAAAAATTTCATGCTACATTGCTTCTAATTGGCTGCTTTTAGACTTTTTAGCCTTATACTTTTGTAACTGCAGATTTATTCAATATGAAAGGTGCCCTTGAAAGAGAGTTGCAAATGGGAACGGAATATTATTATTAGATGCACTTGGATGTTTTTGTACTATTTTTCAACTTTTTTCCATCTTTTTTCTAACTCAAAGAGATAACATACGTGCATGTAATGAGTGAAGTATTGTTGAGTATGTTAGTGCATGATATAATGTGTAGCATGTATATCTATTATTTTGTGTTATGTCGTTTTATGTGGTTTTTATAGGCATGTGGTATTATCATTTAAATTGATTTATTTGGTATATTTGTCAACTTTCATTCTTGAATCTATTATTTGGATGTATTGTATATTTTATTTTAGTTAGGACTGATCTAAATCTATTTGGTTTCTTCTTCTTGGCTAAAGTCAGACCCACACATTTTTTTCCCATGAGGTAGATCATCAAGCTTGACATATTCAAGGGTAACCTTAATATTATAGAATAATAAAAATATGACAAAGTATACCAAGAGGATTTTATATTTACATTAAGCTCAATAACATATGTAATCTTCAAATCCTACTCACCAATACTATGTATAAGTTGAAAGTAGGAAAGCACATATTTTGCTCGCATCCAACTCCTATATTTATCAAATCACTCTTGCTCATGTGACAAGAGAAAGTAGATTGGTCCAATGTCTACAACACTACTTTTGAGGGAAAACTGTCATGAATATGGCAATAATATTTCTACGGTGAGTTGTGGCAAATTCATAATGTCTAGTTCACTCCTGTGAATATTTTTAGAGTTCTTAGTGAACTAAGGGATAACCTACCCACTCTTGTGAATCTTTGTAGAGGTATGATAATGGTGATTCTAATGTGGGTTCTCATAGTTAAGACTTTCATAACATCAAGCTCTTAGTATCATTTTAATAGAAACAAGTCAAGACAACAAGTTTCTATTTTTATTAATGCATTAAGGTGTGCTAAGATAATGGCATTTCACTAATCATTCTCTTTCTTTTGTTTCTTCTTATATGGCTTGAGCCTATTAATATCAATTAAATTTAAGAGTAGGTAGGTTATCCCTCAGTTCCTTCAATGTATATTGCATTGAATTCATTTTTATTATTTAAGACATACATGTGAGAAGTTGAATGTGATCAACAAGGAGATAATACGAACATGAGGATCTCTTAAGAATTAGGATGATCTTGATTTATTGAGAATTTGTGTCCATTAAAATTTTCTTTTTTAAGTTTGATTATTTGTTTGAGCTTGTCCTAGTTGAATTATTGATCATTACTTTATTGATTAAAAGTTGAGTTCAGATCCTTTCCCTAGAGGTTCTAAGTTGTGGTGTGAAGCTTTGTTGCTTTTTCATTAAATGAATAATTTGAATGAATTGAATGCTAATAAAACAAATGTTAGAAACTAATCTAATGCTAAAATGGAAAGTAATAAAGCAAATAAATTTATGTATTATATGTTTGGTATTTTCTAGACTTGTATATATTACAAAATTATACAATATAAATATTTGAAAGAGAATAATGCTTTTGTCTTCTTTATTTTGTGTATTAACAAATAAAAGAATGAAATAATAAACTATGTTTTGTTTTGTTTTATGTTGTGATAGTTTAAGAATTGAGTGGCAATGAAGTTAATTATTGAATGTACTTGGTTGTAAAAAGATTGATTTGCTATTTTTTAAATGAATACACTTACTTCTTATACTAAATTTGGATCTTTTTATTCAATGTTTTCAAATCTAGAGGACTATGGAGCTCAACCTATCTAACTAATCTATCAAATAGGTGCACGAACATGGAGAATCAAAATGGGGTCTTAAGTGGTATTTTTGTTTATTAGGAAAAAATGATATTGGATGAGAAATTGAAGATAATTACACTCAAGATTTGAAGATGCAACAAGAACAAGATTTTAAGTCCAATGTATCCACTTTCCAAACTACTAAGTCATTTGAAAATAGTGGAGATTAAGGTGTTCAAATAAGGTGTAGCACATATTATTATTTTTTATCAAATATATATGTAATATAACATCTAGTGTGCCCCCTAAAATGTTAATTTTTTAGTATTACAAAAATCACTTAACTAAAAACCTTAGCTAATACCTTGTAGTTTTGTTTCATTTTTTTTTTTCTTTTTTTAAAATGAATCTGTGTTTTTTACTAATTTTTGAAGTGAATACATCATGAAAAATAAAAAATTGAGCATGCATCTCGCAAAATGTTTTGGAAACTAATTTTTAAAATGTTGATTTTGTTCTAATAGAGTCTAGTTTTTAAAAATGTAATTTGTTTTTAACTTTTTTATGAATGGTTTAAAAAAATGAGACCAAAAATACAGTGTGTAAATTTTTGACAAAAATGGAAACGCTAGCAAAATAAATTAATGATAAAAACCTTAATAAAATTGAAATGTAGAAGAAATTAAATTATTAAAAAGACAAGAGATAGCTCAACAATACTATATCACATTTTTACATTGGCATTGAAAGATGCAAGCTTGATGGAGAGCACACTCAAGATTGTATCATTTTTTAAAAACTTACAAAAATAACATTTGTGGACATTAACATGTATGTACAACCATTTCATTTGGTTTCCATATTCCCAAGAAAAATCTAACCCTAAGGGTTGGACATATCCAAAGCATCAAAGAATGCGAATGCATTACATCTCTCTCTCTCTCTCTCTCTCTATATATATATATATATATATATATATATATGTATATATATATGTATATATATATGTATATATATATATGTATATATATATATATATATATATATATATATATATATATATAGATATATATATGTATATGTATATACATATATATATAGATATATATATGTATATATATATACATATATATATATATATGTATATGTATATATACATACATATATATATATATGTATATGTATATATACATATATATATATGTGTGTGTGTGTGTGTGTATATGTGTATATATATATATGTATATATATATATATATGTATGTATGTATGTATGTATCTATATATATATATATATATATATATATATATATATATATATATATATATATATATATATATATATATATATATATATATATATGAAAAATTCAAAATATTTCATATTATATTAAAAAATGGGGCAATTATATATTGCCTAAATAGGGGGTGGGGGTGAGGGTGGGGGATATTGGGTGGGTATTGGAGGGGGGTGAAAAAAATAAGTTTGGGGTAGTATTTTTTTGAAAATAAGGGGATTCTTTAGTATGTCACGAATGCGCATGCTATGATTCAAGTTCACTAAATGAAGCCCCAATGGAGAGAGAGAGAGAGAGAGAGAGAGAGAGAGAGAGAGATGCTTCATGTGAAGAATGAAACATCCTAGATATTATCACAAACTTAGTGACATACATAATCATAGGTGAGTCCTTAAAATCATATAGTAAAAAAATCTATAGGATTACTTAAAAACATGAAACCAAACTTAGCACTTTGTATAAGGGAAATAACTAACGAAATAGACTAAATGTGTCTCATTAAATGCAAAGGGTTGTGGTCATCAAAATTGGTGTGATACATAGAGATGAATTACATAAGAAAGCAATTTTTGTCCATATAATTGCTAAAATATCACTAGTATCTTTGATCAGTTATTAATAGCATGCATAAAAGGTGTGAGGTGATAATACACGTACACGAAACACTTATAGTTTCATTGACTCCACACTTGGTCTTGAGAGTCAAATTGGTCAATTAAGAGTTACATTTTATTTATGAAGTGTCATACATGGTATAAAAGAGGACTAGTTGGACTTCTTTGTGGTTTATGAGTTTTGAAAGCCCATGGTTTTGGAAAATTACTCTTAATGCTATAAGATTTCCACAATCCATACAAACATTGTTATTGTGTGAGAAATTTTTAAGTCAATGTTCGAATCACAGTCTATGATCCATTACCAAGATGCAATAGAGTTCAAGAAGAAGAAAACATATGGGGCTTAGCATGTAAGACTATATATCATGTTTTGATGCATAATTACACTATAGAAGTTCCTCTAGATTTATGATATAAATTACATTGAAACACATAAGTCATGTATCAATCTCCTTAATTTATAAATAAAGATTAATATATAAGACTATATATCATATATCGATCTTCTTAATTTATATATAAGTCTTAATATATAAGACTTTATATAATGCACAATAATATTATAAAAGTTCTTCTTAATTAATAGAATAAATGATATTGAAACATGAAGACTACTGTAACACATTGTTACTAATTATACATTAGATAAATCTTTAAACCACATTTGTCATGACATATTCAATAAAAAAACTTCATAATTAGATACGGTATCTTCAAAAATTTCACTTTAACCATCATTGTTTAGTTTAAGGCTTTTCCACTAGATTATTTGTGTTAGAACATTTACATTCCTTGACAGTATTTAATGTTTTACAAGTCTGTGTTGTCATTCCCAAAATGACACTAATTAAAAACGCCTGACAATAGACAAGACAGAAAAAACAAAGTCATTTAAAACACCAAAATGCGAGATGGATATTATATATTGTACACATGTATCTTTTGACAAAGCAACCCGAGGAGAAGTGAAGCGGTAATGATGTACAACGTGGACGAACGTTCGCTTCCTTAGCTTCTAAGAATTCTCTAAATTAGAGATAAAACGGAACGTGGCTAAGAATTGTTAGTTAATCATGCATTCCAAGACGATGACTTCGCCCGCTGGTGTTTAGCGCACTATTCCAAATTGCGGGTCAAAGTGGTGTGCTTCATTAAAAAAATCTAGGCAAAATCGTGTGCTATCACGAAAGGAAAGGAAATTGTTAATTAATCAGATTTCTCCCGTCAAAATTGAGTGCTTTCCGAGCCGAAAAAACATTTCTTAAAAATATATAACTTGACCATTGGAAAACGCTCTCAGCCGTCGAAAGGTTGTGACGAGGAAAACTAATAGAAAAGAATAAAATTAATCACTTCCTCTGATCTACAACAGGAAATAAGTGCTGAAAAATGAATTGTTAATTTTAAAAAAATGAATAGTCATTTTCATGGTATATTTATACGATCTGACCTAATTCCAACCACATAATGAAATGAAGTCGGTCCTGATTATAGACGTGATATTATTAGGAAACAGTTTAAAGCGGATTTAATAAAGAAAATTGGCTTTCGCACTTGTTGATAGATGGCGCATGGCATTGCAAGTCATATAAACATATAAAATTTTAGGAATCCGCACCAATGGCATTTACTCTATAAAAACTTTATAATTATTTAATTTATATGTATATTACACAGGAAACAATACATGAACGGACCATCTTTATTACCGCGTCAACATTGAGAAGGCAGCGACCTTTGAAGATTCAAAGAATCTGTCCCTATACATTATTTAGGAAATATACACAGCGTGATCTCCAATACGTATATACGTATTTTATACCTATTTCACACCAGGGCTAAGAATTAAAACGCTGTATACTCAACCAACCGACTGTATACTCGTGCTTTATGTATTTACATAAAAGCATCATATATGTATGTACGCCCCTAAATACACTAGACTAAATTGTTCATAACCATGTGAAAAGTCTTGATATACCCTAGAGAAAAGATTGGATATGTTTGTGACAAATACAGGCATTTATGTACAGAGGATTTAAGACGTGGAATAAGGAGGGCAGAAATACAGGTTTGTTTTTAACTACTGAGAGGGGCCCTGTGAGGAATTCCCTTTCTCCGCCTTCTGTGGTTGATCACCATTGGTGGAGTGGGCGGGGAAATATCATGGACATTACTTTCATGTTTAATGCCGGGGCTGCTGTAATGAAACCTGGCGGCAGAGTCGTCGTTGAACGTGTATTCTGGATAAGACGGTGAGGTGTAAGTCGACGTAATCTCTGCATTCATGATGTTGTTGTTGTTGTTCTCCTCTGTAAAACGGTGGAAGAAGTTCTTCGATAATCTGGGCCGCTTGTGCGTTGAAGAATCTTCAGATTCTGAGGCGCCCGGCCGCAGCATAATCAGGGCTTCTCTGCTGTCTCTCGGATGCTTCGCCTGTAGAATGAATGTCCCGTCCCTGCTTCGCTCGATTCCTGCCAACTGCGAAATTTAAAGCCACATTTAATGTCAAATTCCGTTTAATAAATGAGAATTGAAACGGGGTTCTAAATAGAGAAAGCGGTTATGGAAGAAATTACCTTGCAGCCCAGCGAGCAAAACCGAAAGGAATCTAGAAGACTTCGAGCACATATTTCACAAGTATTTGTCACGCCTTTCCCGGGCCTCGGCTGAGGCCTCTCATTCAGAAACACAATCCTTGCGCTGTTGATGATGTATGTCTGCACGCCGCTAATGTCCAGAACCTTCTGAATCTCTGAAACGCGAATAACATTGTGATAGGACGACCGCCTTATCTGCACACAGGAAAGGAGAAAAGTTAAAGCCATTGCAGAGCCTTTTAAGTTTCTTCAAAGAAAACCTCCGCCGCTAAAAATTTCAGGCCTGAACAATGTAATTAAACGCGAAAGCCATTGCCGAGCGTTTAAAACTAATAAATAAAGCTTCAGCCGCTGAAATTTGCAGAGATGAACAATGTAATGGAAATCGAAAGCCATTTCCGAGCCTTTAAAACTAATAAATAAAGCTTCAGCCGCTGAAATTTGCAGAGATGAACAATGTAATGGAAATCGAAAGCCATTACCGAGTCTTAAAAATTAATTCAAATAAAGCCTGAGCCGTTGAAATTTCCACAGACCTGAACAATGTAATGATCTTTATGGCGGCTGAGACAATACGAGCACAATGCGCGGCCCATACAATCAAGACAATACATATTACACTCGCTTTTGCTAGAATCGCCATGGACTTTGCAGGTTACAAAGAAGCTCGTCTCCAGCAGGGGTCTTAACCATGGCGGCCCTATGTGTTCATTGCAAAGGGACAACATCGGTCCGACCTGGCCAAAAATCAAACCAGAGGCTTAAAAAACAGAAGAAAGACAAACAAAAGCCAAAAAAAACAGGGCTTTTACATCTACGTACCATGACCTTCTTTCTTCTAGTCTTAAGCAGACTAAATTTGTTGTGACTTTCGATAGCCAGCGCTTCCCCTGCACACAAACACCAATGAACCGACTCAATAAAACGGCATTGAGAAATCAAAGGCGGCGGAACTCAAATCAAAACTCAAATTCCCCTGCATTACCTGATTAAAACCCTAAAACGGCTGTACCAGCTCCACAAAAGCCGCTGCAGAGATCACACAACACCGTCCATTAAAACACCTTATAAGCACAATTGACCAAACCAGACTAATAACAATCTCAGCCAATGCAATACCTGTACCACAAGAACAACCCGCCAAGCGTCTGCAAACTCGCTTCTGGCTCTTTTCCGACGGCGCAAATCTCTGGATTTCAACCCTTCAACTTTGGTTTACCGCGAACCAATTCTGCTCCTGCTTAGAAAAACCATTAAACCCTCTCGGGACAAACTCTTATAACCCAACACATCGGCGAAGCCCCCTTTGATTCAATTTTTTATATAACAAAAAAAGAAAAAAAAAACGCCCGCGGTTGCTTTACACTAATAAAGGCGGGGGTCAAAAGGTCCCCGCAAAGTAACCTTCTCCGAATGCCCCTCCATGGAAAATGCCCCGCCCCTCCATATAACCGTGGGGGATACGAAACTCTCCACGGGAACCAAGCCCAGCCGTTTTTTAAGAATATTACAGAAAAGGCATTTTGCGAATAGAGAACAAGGTGCATTATTATTGTGCTTATCCGGAGATTCCGAGGCCCATGGGCCCATGGGCCCAAGGGCGTAGGCCACCCCGGGCTTGCGCCACAAGTTACAAAATTCGGCCGACCTAAACCCGTCAAAAAAGGCGCGGAATAACACAAGCAACGCTCGACGGAGTTTTCACGAATCTTCCCCTCACCGCCGTCGTCAACGCACGCGTCTCTCTCTTTTCTTCACGACTTTGACGGCGAGCCGCCGTGAAAGCCCCGTCAAAATAAATGGGCCCCACCCCTCCCCTGCCTTGTGTCCTTCGCCGACTTGGTTTCCAGTGACGTCATCCCCCTCGACCCCACGCCGGCCTCGTGGAATTTTCTTACGTGTTGGTTCTCTGCACCGCTTCCTTGTGGGGCCATCCACGTATGCGTCCACGTGGACTCGGTTAATTCAAGATAAACTTCACCCGCAAAACCTCATTCTAATTAACCCCTTGGTGCGGTTTCTTTTTAACCCCGAAAGAGACAGCTGTGGTGGGTGCTAACCATGTCGGATTTCACAAACATGAACTTTCCAAATGCGGCTCCTCTTTACGCCCCGTCACATTCGTGCATATGTCTCACATATATTTATTCAATTTATTATTTTCTCCCCAACACAATCCGATCTTTCGAGGCTTCCAAATCCGATCTGATCTCTTCATTCGCTCCGCATGTAAATAAAAGATCATTCTAGAGTCCTACAATGTGGTGTGTGGTTGCGTTTTCGAGTTAACCCGAGTTGCGTTAAGCTTGGCATGTAGTGCATCAAAGTGTGGAATGTACACACAACTTGGCCAAATTGTCCAATCGTTGTTGTTCACCTCCGATGTGCGGGTGCATAATAATGTTTTTGAATTACTTGCCATTATATTAATCGAAATTAAATTTGGGCCATAGATAGAGGAGGCGTGTGCTCCATCCACATATTGCATTTGATTTTGGTTGCGAGCTCTCTCTGTCATTCCACGTATCGCCAGGCCTTCCCACAACGTGGCACTGTGCTCTCGTATTAGTCGCTGCTTTATCAAATTCTATGGCCGTATGATTGTATTTTCATGGTTTTTTTTTTGTGAACTCTGCAATACGGCAAAAGATATTTGAAGGTTGCGTCATTGTAAATAAATAAGATATTCGGCTTTTGGGAGTTTTTTTAAAATCCTAAAGTGTCTTTGACATTTGAAACCCTATGCATTCATAAAAAGTTACTCGATGGTTACAAGCCATCATCATACATCTTTTTTTTTCATGAATAGGTCTTTACTATTAATTTATAAAAAATAATGTACATATTCACAAAAAAAGATTGGGGGATACGAAATCACCCACACCTTACTTTTTTTAATGAATAGGTCTTTACTATTAATTTATAAAAACAATGTACATATTTATAAAAAAAGACCATAGGATACGAGATCACCTTGCAAGAGTCAAATGGTCGACGGTCGGAAACAATAACAACTATTCATAAGAAATAACAGGGCATAGCCTAGATAAAACCACCTCAGGTTGCCAAAGCAGTTGTAGCTCAGGAGGCAGGATCTTGATCATCTTTTTTGTCCCATATATCAGCAGGGTCAGGGGTTGGGTCCAGAATGGACCACCCATCTCCATCTATTTATTTTTCTTTGTCTTCTCCTTCCTCCTTCCTAGGAGGCGAACTAGCTAGAGCCAAGCAAAGAAACTTAGAGGAAGTGGCAGAAGGCCAAGTAGAATCTCCTCCAGCATCAAGCTAGCTGGAACCACCAGGAAGCAAAGGGACAGGAGTAGCAGTAGGCCAACCCTAGGTAGAACCACGACGCATTGGGGAAGTCGAGTGGCACCTCTAAGCATTACCTCCTCCACTAGAGGAGTGATGAGGAACCTGAGACTGTGGGGTCTGGGAACGGCGAGCAAAGGAACTATGGCCACGGTGGTGGCCACGAGGCGGAGTGTGGTCAGCAAAAGAAGAATCCAGCTGCACTCTGGCAATCGTACAAGGGGCATTGCCCCAATGCTGCAACAATTCCTAAAGGTGGTTCACCTCTAAAGCCACTTTATCGGCTTGAACCAAGATCTGCATTATGACATTATTACAAATGCATGCTTTAGTGTACATAGAAACATTAATATCGAGAAAGTTGTGGGCGAATAAGACAACATTTTTATCCTTCCAAAGTGTGAATAAGATCTCCATCCTGAAAGCATGCCATATCTAGGAAAATTTAAAGGTGATTCATTCCATATCTGGGAAAATTTAAAGGGGATTCTGGGTGAATCACCCAACAAAGCCATGTGCCAAGAGAAAGGTTCTGGCCTAAAAGGCTTGCAACAATCATGAATCCAGCTCCAATACTATTGTGCTCTTCTACATAACCATAAAATATGAATGAAAGTTTCTAGTTGCCCACAAAAAGGGCATCTGGGGTCAAGAACCCCCAAATGTTTGAGTTTGGAACCTAGAGGTAGCCCCTGAAAAAGAGCACCCAAGAAAACTGTGCAATTTTGGGTTTTGTGGTGGTGGACCAAACAGTGAGAAATCAAAGTCTCCAAGTTTTATGAGAAGACTGCAAGTGTCATCGTTGGTTAAGAATGGTGACCATCGATAGATGAGGCACCAACCAGTGATAACCCATCTTGGGTTTGTAATTGGAGAGAGGAGTCCAAGGATACCATTTACAATCCTTCCACCAGGGCTTGATAGATTGAGTGCCAAGCTTATGCAACATATGTGAAGGCAAAGCCGAGATCAACATGTCAAAAGTCTATCGATCTGGAGAGATAGACGAAGTTGGACTTGCAGGGCCTCCCACAACCAGAGGCTCATAGTAGCTCTGGAAAAAAAATCCTTAGGTGTTCTAATGCCACGTTTGTGAAAATGCATAGCACTAACACCTTGGACCTTAGCAAGAGGAATCCCTTGCAAATAAAAAAAAGTGGTGTCCACCAAAGGTTATGCTGATTCATGGAAAGCCCATCCTAAAATCCATCTCCAACCCAACAGAGACAAGGGTTAAACCTCCCAAGCTCTCCAAATGCTTTTGGAAACAAAGGTGCCCTAGATCTAAGTCAGGTCTTTCATAATAAGAAGGGTTTGAAAACCAATCCCCTTCCATGTTGGTTTGTTGATGGGAAAGCCTGGAGAAATACAATATCTGAGAAGAATTCTCCAAGCCTCATCACCAGTTAAGGCTCACATGACCCATTTGGCACAAAGGGCTAATCCTTGCTTCTGAGTGGAGAGAAGGTCAAGCCCTCTAGATTCCTTGGAAAGGCAATAGTACTCCCAATTAACTTTGTGAAATCCATGGTGGTTCACTCCAAAAGCCCAAAGAAAATCTCGTGATAATTTTTCAAGCTTCATGTAAGAGGCCTTGGAAGGAGCACAACATGAAGAATAATGAACATGGGTGGCTGCCAAAACCTTAGAGAGAATCTAGAATTTTCCAGCCAAAGAGAGAGGCTTGGTGATCCAATAGGCTAACTTCTTCTCAATTATGGCTAAAACCGCATTCCAAATATTCATAGGTGAAGTTTGGAAGGAAAAATGAATGCCTAAAAAGTGAAAGATTTCACCGTGTTGTATCCACTTTTAGCTGAATTGGAGAACCCAAGGCGGAGCTAGAAGAATGGACTGCCTATAACATTGAGTCTTGTGCCATTGAATAGTAGAACCAGAGGCTAGACAAAAGGTGTCAAGACACTGAAGAGAAACTTTAATATTGTCCTCATCTTCAATGAGAGTGATCTAAAGTAATCATCAACAAAGTGACCATTGACAAGTTGAGCAGATGACTCAGGCAAGGAGATTCCTCTAACAAGGCCAACAAAGATTGCATTAGCAAGAAGGTAACCAAATCCCTCAGTAGTAAGGACATACAAGGAAGGGGCTAGAGGACAAACCTAATGAATAGACTTGAAAAGGCCAAAGGCATTAGATTGATGGCCATTAATGGTGATGCGAGTAGAAGAATCCCCAAAAAGCATTGAATAGAGTGAATGAATTTGGGACCAAAGCTGAGGGCTTTAAGCATGGCAAGAATGAAAGGTCATTCAATGCGATCATAAGCTTTAGAAAAATCAATCTTTAAAAAGATTGCACTTTTATTTGGACCTTAATTTTCACCTTGGTGACAAGGTAATTTTACTTTCTTTAATATTTTTTCTTAGAGTAAATTGCAGTTGAAATTTTTTGGTCAATATTTGAGATTTTCATTCAAAATAAAAATATAAAGAAGAAAATGGTAAATTGCAAATCATTTTTAGGAGCAAGATGCATCCAAATCTATAGCGGAGAGGACCTAGTATTTGAGAACCCTAATTTTGCACTTCCCAAAATCCTACATGAAAATTTCAAATCAGTCCCATTTTTTACAGTAGCTTACTTGGCATTTCCTCTACTTATAACTAAGGTTTCAAGGTCACATCATCAAATATGATGCCACACCAGCATGCTTTTGTCAGTTGCAAAGCATGGTAAGCAACTAGCTAGACCAAGTTCAATACCAAATTCATTCAAAGAAAAGAGTGAAGAAGAAAATGGTAAGTTGCAAACCATTTTTATGAGCGAGATCCATCTAAACCCATAACTAGTAGCAAAGCATGGTAAGAAACTAATTAGGCCAATTTCAATACCAAATAATTCATTCAAAGAAAAGAGTAGAGAAGAAAATGGTAAATTAAAAACCATTCACATGAGCAAGATCCAAATCCATAGCCATTAGCAAAGCATGGTAAGAAACTAGTTAGACCAAGTTTAGTACCAAATTCATTCAAAGCAAAGAGTGGGGAAGAAAATGGTAAATTGCAAACCATTTTCACAAGCCGGATCCACATCTAGGTCCATTGTTAGTACCAAAGCATGGTAAGTAGCTAGCTAGACCAAGTTCACTACCAAATAACAAGTAGGGTCAAAAGGCACACACAAACCTAGGGAATCACTTAGACAACTCAATTTATTGGGCATGAGCAATCACATTGTTTGTTAAGTTGGTGGCATGGTAAAAAATTTTTTTTTTAAAAATAATTAAAGAGGGGTAAATGCTTTGACTCGGAGCTATGAACCGATGAGGCTACAAATGGGGGACCTCATCCCCAATGGGATTTGAACCTTGATGGCAAGAACAACAACACAACAACTTAACCATCACAACATGCCAAGTGACATGGTAATAATTATAAAAGGTAATTATTTTTTATAGTATTTTTGAATTAAATTGTGGTTAATTTTTTGTATTGATAAATTGAATCAAACTTTATGATTGTCATTAGATATAGGTACAAAAAGAAGGCACATGCAAGACCAAAGAACCTACCTAAAGTAGAATAAAAAATAACTAGCAATCACACACTTTTGTGCGTGCAATGGTGAGTCCATAGGAGATGTGATTTTTCCATTAAAAATATTGAAAATATCTAGAACATGAAAAGAGTCATTTTCCTTGCACACATGTTTTTCCTCATAAAACAACTTCATTCACAAAATTTTAGAATATAACATATTTTTGAAACCAATTCAATTCATTTCAAAATTCAAAATTTAATATATTTCAAATAAAATATTATAAAAAAAAGTCTTTTAGTTTAAACAAAAATTAACAAAGAAAGTATCTTCAAATTTCTAAAATAATAAATAAATAATTATCTTCTGTATTAATTAAATAAATATAAAAATTAAAATTAACAATGATAATATCTTAAAAAATTTAAAATAATAAATAATAAATTATCTTTAACTAATTTCATTAGATTTAAACTTGAAAATCTAATATATTTAAAATAAATATTGTGAAAAACTCTCTTAATTTAAACATAAAATAACAAAATATCTTCAAATTTGTAGAATAAGATATAAAAAATCATCTTTCAAAATTTTAAAATAATAAATAAAAAATTATCTTTTTATATTAATTAAGAGAATACAAAAATTATAAATAAAAAGTCATCTTTAACCAATTTCATTAGATTTAAACTTAAAAATTTAATATAATTAAAATGAATATTGTAAAAAATTAATTTAAATAAAATGTAATAATAAATATTTAAATTTGTAGAATAAGATATAAAAAATCATCTTTCAAATTTTTAAAATAATAAACAAAAAATCATCTTTTATGTTAATTAAGAGAATACAAAAAATAGAAATAAAATAAATTTAAATAAGACAATAAATCCGAGATAGGGATAATGACCAAAAAAAAAGGAAAAAGGTGGAAAAAGGTAAATAAGAAGATAGCATCTAATGTAAAAGCATGATTGGAAAAATAAATTAATTAATTAAAAAAAAATTAAAAATTAAAAAATAATCAATCAATGAGGTTGACAATTTTACGGTAGAAGTAGCCTATCGACTAAAAATGTAAAATAAATCTGAGATAGGGATAATGACAAAAAAAAGGGAAAAAGGTAAATAAGAAGATAGCGTCTAATCTAAAAGCATGACTGGAAAAATAAATAAATTAATTAAAAAAATAAAAAAATAATCAATCAATGAGGTTGACAATTTTTCGGTAGAAGTAGCCTATCGGCTAAAAATGTACAATAAGAGTTCCTCCCTGATGGTAATGTGACAAAATAATAATAATACATTATATATATGTGTGTGTGTGTGTGTGTGTAAATACAAAAATTTACTATTGCAAAACAATATAAGAAATAAACAATATTGTAAAGAAAGAAATTAACTATACAATTCCACAATTCAATTGTATAAAATTTGAAATCTATATATGGACAAATTTAAAAATTAAATAATAATAATTTAGAAAAAAGAGAAAACCCCCTCCCTTTCTAACAAATTAGGAAATTTTGACAATAAAAATGTGAAGGCCCTAAGACAAATATCCAATATAAAAGAATACATAAGAACACCAATATAAATAAAATTATTAGGCAAGAACTTATCGTTGTGCTTTAGGCAAGAGCCTAGACTCATTTGGGAGGTCTTGGGTTCGAGTCTATTTGAACTTAACACATAATAATAATTAATCTAGGGATGTGAAGTAGGTAATTTCAGAGAGATAGATGGCAATATGAATGACAATAATATTATTCTAGGGTACATAATAAATATGACAAATGTTTATAAGAGTTGGATGATCTCTAAGACATATTGTGTGTATGAACAAGGGGAAAAATGAGAGAATGAGGCAATTGAAACTACAAATATAAGAGAGAGAAAAATCCCACAATCGACATACAAGAAATGGAAAAGAATTTAATGGAATCAACCCTAAAAATATGAACACAAGACTATAGACATGTAAGATAATAACCAACTCCCCAAAGAGCCAAAAAGACACAATTTAGAATAAGAAAATGCTATCTCTTAAGAACATGAAAAACTCAAACTTTGAATGACTAAAACCCATCATTATAAATTAATAAACAACAATAAAAAGAAACGAAAAATTAAAAAATATAGGGAAGAAAAAGAGAAATGATAATAGAATAAAGGATATAGATCAAAAAATGAGCAAAAATAATGATAGATAAGAGTGTAGCATTTCTCTCTCTCCCTCTCTCTCTACATGTGTGTGTACATACATACACACATACATGTGTGTGTGTGTGTGTATGTATGTGTGCGTGCACACACACACATACATATATATACATGCATGCACATACATATATACATTAAAAAGTATGCATTTATATAATAAAGTTGTGATCAAATAGGAATAGGAAAAGGGATAAAGGGTATGTTCTATTCTATGTATTATTTAGTTATATATAGATTTAGAATCATACTTATAATCAATTGTCTATTTACTTTCTCTCAATTGTTATTCTTCAATTTTTAGGTGTGTGTACTTTTTAATTGTAGTTTTTAGTCCTACTTAAATAAGAAAATTATAGTGTAGTTACATAATTCATTTCTTTCTTTTATGATGTTTTATTTATATGCTTATAGGGTATGTTTAGTTCTGTAATTGTGAATTTTAATATTTTCAAATTGATTTATTTCTTTTTTCTTTTATTTATTTCTTATATTATCATATCTTTTTAATTATTTTGTCATTTGCCCTCAATAGAGGAACTTTTATTGTGCATTTACATTTCTTAGTTTACAATAGGTAGGTTCCTTGGTCTTGATATTTCTTTGTCTAGGTAAAAGTACGAAGTTGTGTCACACAATTGTAAAAGAAACAATCAACACTAAATCAAAAATTTAACTTGAATTACTAAAAAGTGAAATATATGTTTTGAATTTTGAAATGATATAAAATAATAAAATGTGTATTTTTTATTGTACATTATGTTTGTATTTTTTTAAAAAAAATAAGAAATTTATTTGCATATATTTTTTTAGAAGATTGACACCATAATTTGTTGATGATAAAATGTTGAAAAAGGCTACATTGAATGTCACTCTTTTTCTTCAATATATTTTAATGTATTTATAGATTTAAAAATGAGTGCAATGATTTATTTTTACAATTTTGATGAATATTTTTCTAAAATGAATATCAAAATGTGCATTGTATTGAAAATAAAACTATTTCTATAGGACATCACCTTTGTTCTTAACTATTTATTTAAAATAGAAAAATATACCATCTTGATATGGACCCTTTTTTTAGGGAATCACATTGTTTTCAAATTTTAAAATTAATTTTAATATTTTTTCTTGACATGATAATCAACCTTATGGTTTGGTGCTAATAACCTCCACTTAGTGTGTGTGTGTGTGTGTGTGTGTGTGTATGTATATGTATATATACATATATATACATATACATATGTCTGTGTGTGTGTGCACGCATGTTTTCTATTAAGATGTATAGTGTCAGGGGGAGTCTATGTTTTTCTCTGATCTATGTGAAGATGAATTTGGGGAGATAGACATATTTTTACGTAATATTTGTCATCAATGCCAAAGGGGGATATTGTTAGCATTGTGATGGACTTTGGTGTGTGGTCATAGGTGATTGTGATTTTAGTTGTCATTGATGTAGACATAGTCATATAAGATGATTGAGACAATCGGTAAGGTCATTGTTCAGTCGGTAAGAAGGAATCAACTAAGTACAGTGAGCGGTGTATAGGAAGAACATCTACAGATGAAGATTTTGGTATCGGTAATGTTCGAGAAGGAATTAAGTGGAGTGGTCTTAGATTGAGAATGGACATACTCATAACACTTTATGGTTGCGACCACAACTCATTCAGACAATTGGTGTGCAAGAATTTCAGTGCCAAAAGAGGTTACATGTTTATGAGTCTAAGTTCTTGAGCTACCAGTGGTAGATCTTAGATCGGTGACCGGTATGGATATTGTAGTGAATATAGTAATTATGGTGATGTGTCTTATATGATAATGATTTGATGAGTTATTATTTATATGTTTGAGGCAAGCAATGAGGTGGATTTAGGGCGATGCATTGGAGAAATCAAAACATGTTTGACTACCTTGGAGATATAACTTGCACATCTTATTTTGGGCCAACAAGGCCATGTTAAAATTTTTTTTACGTCAAGATTTTTCTTTAAGTGCTCCCCCTAAGTCCAAAATATACTTAGTTTGAAGATGAATCCTTTGCACCAGAGGATTATGAATTCTCTTTAGATGACTTGATCTCTTCCTATTTCTCTCCTTCCTCCAAATCTTCTTCATCTCACATCCGACTTCCTCAACATTAACAATTTGATTACCCTTCGTGTCTTCTGACCAGTTAGGTGACTGATAATCTCTTGCAAGGTGATTGATCCTATAACAGATAAAACATGCCATATCAATTGACCTCCAAGGTCCAATATTGCCTCTTTGTGTTCTCATTCTGCAATTCACAGCTAGATGACCATATTAGTTACCACATACTAAACATGTGACATTGAATTGTCTTTCCCTTCCATGAGGGCTTACCAGTTTGATTGGAGACCTAGGAACATACACTTTAGACCTGCAATCCTTAGCTTTATGTCCATATTTGTGATATGCATAACAATATCCATCAAATCTACCACCATTGGATCTACTGCTAGACCTAGATCTACACGCATATGCAGTATGGCCACACTTATGATAATTATAGCAATAACCATCAAAAGAATATGATTTATTCACTGGTTTTCTCCTACACACATTTTCAATATGACTAGGCTTCCCACAATTTAACAAGTAGGTATGTTAGTTTTCTTACTCAAATTGCTTCGATCTACCTTTTGATCTTATGGCTTCTCGGGTAGATATTTAGATGAATCGCCGATTTGAAATGTTCCTTGACTAGTGTAACCAAGGTTAGTTTTGTCTTTGTGTCTTCCTTGGCTCTTCAATTGTTCATCAAGATTTTGCAAGCTTTCATTGTATTTCTTCATCTTTTCATTTGCTTCTTTCTCACTTTGCATTTCCTTCTTCAAATTCTCATTCTCCTCTCTAAGCCTTTCATTTTCACTCAAAATTTGTTTGTTCTCCTCATTTGTGTCGTGAAGGTGCTCATGCATGATAGAATTCTCTTGAGATATCCTAAATAATTGTTCTTCCCTTTCCTTCAATGCATCTTCAACAAATTTCTTGGCATCTTCAACAAATTTCCTTGCATCTTCAGCTTTTCTTTTTCCTTTAAGATATTCACACATCTTGATAGACTAACTTTCAAGTTCTCTTTTTTGTTTTTTCACTTCTTCTTTAAGTCCCTTTTTATCATCCATCAGATCTACAATTGCTTCCTCATATTCTTTAGATAGTTTTTCCAGTAGCTCATTGATCATCTTGTGTGTACTCTCAAGTTGCATCTCATACCTATAATCCTCCATGATTGTGGATCTTTCCCTCGAGCTGTTAGGCTTATCAAAAAGAGGACCAATGCTTCGATACCAATTTTTAGTATTTGATGGTACTGAGAGGAGGGGGTGAATCAGTAAAACATGTAACCTACTAATTCAACCACAGGTCTAAATAACTTTAGTAGCAACTTCCAAATAAAAAAACATATAACTGATGCAATGAAATAAAAGTAAATAACATCAATCATCCACACATGAATCACACATAACACACTAATTTTTATCATGGAAACCCTTAGTAAGAGGGAGAAAACCACAGTGAGGATGACACTCACAAGCCCTTCATTGTAGTAAAAAGGTTTGTCCTATTAAGAGCTACAAATACCCTTTCTAAGAATTCACCCTGTTAGGAGTGACTAGTACACTGTTAGGAGTACAATGAGATCAGTTAAGATCTACCTCACTAGAGGATTTAAGACTCTTTTGTGATTTCACCTAGTTAAGGGATTTATAATAGAAGACTTGTTAAAGTCCACTCGGTTAAGGGATTTTTCTTGTTGAAACTATTAGGAAACAAGAAGTAATGATCTGGATGTAGCACTTCTTTCCTATCAGATCCAATTTGTTCTCTTCTCTCTGTAACTTCTCTTTGATCTGGCTCTACTCAAAACCCTGGTTGCAACCCTAGCAATCACAAATTTCACTTCATATAACAATCAACCATCAACAATAACTTCATCATCCTTTTCAATAAGAGCAGTACCAATTATATACACAACTTGCACCAACATCAAATATACCAAAAAATGAAATTCAAATACTTTTCCACTTAGGTACCATGTGCCAAAATGAAAATCTTGATGTAAAAAACATTTTACCATGACCTTGTTGGCCCAAAATAAGATTTGCAAGTTATATCTCCAAGGTAGTCAAACATGTTTTGAATTCTCCAATGCCTCTCCCTGAATCCACCTCATTTCTTGCCTCAAGCGTATAAATGATATCTCAAAATCCTTATCATCTAAGACACATCACCATAATAATTATACTCACCATAATATCCATACCGGTCACTGATCTAAAATCTACCACTAGTAGCTCAAGAACTTAGACTCATAAACTTGTAACCTCTTTTGGTACTGAAATAATTTTACACCGATTGTCCAAATGATTCATGGTCGCAACCATAAAGTTTTATGAGTATATAAATGCTAAATATAAGACCTCTCCACTTAATTCCTTCTCAAACATTACCGATACCAAAATCTCCATTTGTATTTATTCTTTCTATACACCGCTCACTATACTTAGACGATTCCTTCTTACTGATTGAACAATGACCTTACCGATTGTCCCAATCATTTGATATGACTTTGTTTGCATCAATGACAACCAAAATATGTATATATATGTGTATGTGTATGTGTATGTATATATATATCTATATATGTATGTATGTATGTATGTATGTATGTATGTATGTATGTATGTATGTATATATATATATATATATATATATATATATATATATATATATATATATATATATATATATATATATATATATATATATATATATATATATATATATATGCATATGTGATGAAGGATCATCCTTGGGTCGTTGGAAATCTTGCATCACCCAAAAAGATTTCCTTTCAATTTGTTTGTTGTTCGGTTCCAGTTGGACATTTTTTTGTGTTTTAGGTAGCGATCATTTCAGTTGGCTTGTTATCTTACATGATCCTTATGTTGTGACCAAGGAATCATAGAGATTCTATGTTTAGATTTGCAGCTCGATCCAATATTTTTAGATGAATTTATCTTATGATAGGTTCGGTCCTATACTGCTTTCATGTTCTAACGGTCAGGTTGGCGAGATTCAGCTTGTGATGGAGATTCACATTATGTGAAGCTTCATGGTGCATCATTCAATGTTATTACACATGTGTTTGACCTCCTTGTGTGTTTGCATGTCATGATCTATCTATTTGTGGGTGTTCTTGTGGATTTAGGTCCTAACCTAGATATGTTGTAATACATTTCCTTTATCTTGGAAATTGTTGATCGAATAGGCGGACGTGTGGCTAGAAATATTGTATATAAGTAGGGTAGTATTTCTTGTTTAGGGGTAAAATTTTGGGGAAGGAGAATAACCAATATATATGATAGTGCAGATCGGGAATAAGGCTTATGTCCTTAGTAATGAGGTATGTCTGTTGAAAATTTGTAATCTTCATTTGCATGCCAACTTGATGATAATTGAAGAGCATCGTTCCTTATTTGTTGGTGTTGATTATTGCTTTGTTTTGTCATTTCCGTTGTGTAATCTCTAGCTGCAAGGTTGGACATATCCATTGGGGATTTCTCCTCTCTTGACTACATCAATATCTGTTTCTGTGTGTGTGCACGCATGTGTGTGAATTATAAATATATGTATACATACATATGAAAATTACACGTATAAATCTATATTTTATTGTTTTAAAGAATGTTACTTAGATGAGAAAGAGTTGTTGAAACATCAAGTTATTTTATTTTATTGTAAATTGAGATTAAAACAATGGTGGTGCATATGCATTTAGTGAATAATTTCAATTAAAAGAGTTGTCGACATATTTAGTAGCTAGATATATGTTTGACAAAAAAGGATTTTTAGTAAGAAATACTTAAATTCTCTTGTGCTAATAAGTTGGTCAAAAGTGTGACACAACCCCATCTATAATTTACCATTTTCTCATTTTTTTTCCACTATTGATAAGGATTAGAAAGTATGAACCAAAATATTAGTACCAACAAGCATAGTGTGATTCATACAATTTATTCTTATCAATCTAGACCATGACAATCTAATTTTGGAGTAGCAATAAAATGAATGTTGGTAAAAGATCAAACTTGACAACCCATGCATCTAGTGTGTTAAATATGATAAACAACTAGTAAATTTTTCTAAATCTTGAATAAAATTAATTCTATTCTAATTTTAATCTGTTAAATCATGTAAAAACATAAAAAGGCGTTAGGGTTTAAAGGAAGTAAATAGCCAATGGTGCACTCAATTTCAACCTTGATTTGGAAAGTTATGATGAAATATAAGTAATCTACAATATTTATTGATTAGTCTTTTATTTTATCAAAATAACTAGAGATGCAAGATTACAAGGATTTTGATAAAAAAATTTATTAGAGGTGAATACATAAAACCACCATTTTACATGTGCAAATTTTACTCACTAGCCTAATTTGGAACACTTCATAGAACTTCACCAACTAATTCAATTTCAAATAATGCAACTCACAAGATACAAGGAAGAGAAGAATCAAAAGAAGAAAGTGTGATTCTTAATTGATTTTCTATTGGTAAATTACAACTTCCAACAAGATTTCCTATGCTAAAAATTTAGTCCTTAACTTCTTCCAAAAGGTCCCAACCCTTTAAAATGTTATTGAAAAACTTCTTAAATACCCAAACCTAGGTGCCCAAAACATGCACCTATACAAGAAAGTCGTCATGAATTCTAAATCGATCCTTGATCCCAAAATTTAAAAGTTATATTTGATTTTAAAAATTACCTAAATTAGATCACATATTTTATTAATTGGGTCTATTAACACAATAATAAAAGAAATAAGTTATTACATCATTAAAATAATATCAATGAAGAAGGAGGATGAATAAGAAGAGTGCCTAGCCTTGAATTTCTTTCTACCAACATGATTGCTCCTATACCCTCACTAGTCTCAGAATTATGAGTAAAAATTATGCAATGCTTCTAAGATAGAGTTGAAATTGGGAGTAATTTATTAGACTGAACTCTTATCTTTTTTAGAAGAGGGTCCTCTTTATTTGTTGCACAACCTATTTCATCTTTTAAATTTTAACCTAAAAGACATTAAGGTTCTCCTTAACTCTTACAAGTTCACCTATAAATATTTTCTTAAAGGCTTCCTCATTTGGATGGAAATTTCTTACATAATGGATATATCGGGGAGGACCTTGCTAAGATACTCCCAAAAGGTGTAGGAAATGGACTTACTAATTTTTTTCTCTTTCATAACTACATCAATAACTTTCTTTCTTTAAACATTTTTTTTCCTTTGGGATTTTAAGACTTCATTTGTGTCCTTCAACTACTCCAAATGCATCTTTAGGTTTCCCTTTGGGAGTGTAAATATCTAAATTTATTCATTTCTAATTGACCAAATTATCATCTTTATTCATCCATCAACGCCTCTTTGGTAATTAAATAATTCCTAATTATTTTCTTATTTAGATTTTTATTCTTCTAAGCTACCAAGAAAATGAATTTAATTGATTTACCTAGTTCATAATCACATGTCTAACCTATTGCCTCCTTTAATTATTTAATTAAATTCTCTCACACTCTTTTCCCTATTTTTAACGATAATATAACTTAAAAATATTAACTATCCCCTCACCCACTTGCATTATCCTAGAACTTTCTCATTTGCACTCCATTAATCCCCTCTATTATCCTAATCCTCCTCCTCCAACCATATGCATATTTCTAATCCTCATGATTAGGGATAAAGTCAACTTGTTCCATAAATGGAAAAGGCTCTCCTGCCCACTTATCCTCCAAGCCTTAAAACCTACCCACTTTTGGGTGGCTACACCACATGGGCTCCCATGCCCTTTGTCCCCTCCAAGTAATTTAAAATTTCTTTACTTAGCAATATGAGTTTAGTGTCGTCATTGATGTCAACCTATTGTGTGCATTAAAGTCAACCTCATGGAGTGGTTAGATGCCCAATGTATGTGATTGATAGAGGCCTTGAAATAGGTCTTCAAATATTTTTATGTGATGTTTTTGGAAGATGATAGTATGAGAAGGTTTAATATGTAGGAAAGAGTATTTGGAGACTTTATGAGAGAATGCTCCACATTCCTTTGCATTTTAAGTTGATGGCTTATGGTTCTTGACGTAATGTCTATCCAAAGAGGGAAGAATCTTGTTAGCCAAGGAATAGATGATCATGAAGGGATATCCACAAGTGGGAAGAGGCCTTTGAAAGGAAGAGATCTTGGTTACAAGACATCTACCTTCAAGAGGAGTTCTTGAAAAAATATAACATATTCAAGACAAAGAGGGAAGGAGAACACAAATGCATCCATTTTACCCCCTATTGCTAGGGAATAAAGATATTCTTGATGAAGGATGACACACTTTAATCCCCAAGTAAGGATATTTATTTAGTATGAACATACTTTTATAAATAAGGAAGAGGTTTGTGATCAAGGATACACACCTAGATTGTATAAGAGAGAAACCCGAATCATGACGAATAATTCCAGAATAAGAAAAGTATGTTACATGATTAAAAAAAATGCCACTGTACTAAGGAAAGTAGATCCTTAGCGAGGGAAAAAATATAAAAAGACCTTTCCCTCCAAAAATGAAGACAGGGGAAAAGATAACGCATTATAAATCCTAAGTGATAGATCTTTTATAATAGACATGCACTTTTGGGCAAGAATAAGTTGCAACAAGGATGTACATCTCCTAAAAAAGAGAAGATCCTAATGCAAGGCAAACACATCCATGCAAGAATGGATATCATGTTATAAAAGGAACAAGTCAAAAAAGAGATAATGGATCTTTCTGAAAGAGAAAGAAACACCATATACTTCCTAAAAGGAAGATCATATAAAATAGACATGCTCTTTGAGATATGAAAAAGATTGTTAACAAAGATGATGGATCCTTGTGTAAAACAAAGAATCTCATGCAACAAAGAATGTACTATAAATAATACAAATCATTAAAGAGATAGAAATAGGTCTCATGAAAGGAGAAATATAAAGGATGCCACATTATACAAACTTATTGGGAAAATCAATTACAAGAGATATACACTTCCAAATAAGGAAGAGGCTGTAAAGAAGAATATCAATCTCCTAAAGAGAAATATCCTTAACAAAAAAGTCCATGTGTGCAAGGACATCATACTATAAGAGATTTAACCAAAAAAGAAATATTGGATCCTTTAGAAAGAGAGATGGATAAGATAGAGAGACCTTGGCCCCCAAGTGGAAGGACAAGAGAAACAACCTATTATGTTTCTCAAAATGAACATCATGCAAAACAAAAATCCCCCAATGATGTAAGCTATTAAGATTACATGATGGATAAATACATAATAGGAGAGAGAGAGAGAGATGCCGAGGTATATTTTTGATGTCAAGAAAAAGAAAAGATATGTCGTTAAAAAAATTAAAGATATATCTACTAAACCTTGAACAAATTGTCTAAATTCAATACAATCAGTAAGAGAATTTTTATTGCTATGATGTAAAAGACATAAAAATTTGTTGAATGTTATTTAAAGAATATATATTTAGTTACATGTTATTTAGAAAACATATATTCACTTGCATGTTATTTAAGGAAGATATATTCAATTGCATGTTATTTAGAAAAGATATATTCACTTGCATGTTATTTAAGGAAGATATATTTAGTTGCATGTTATTTAGGAAAGATATATTTAGTTTCATGTTACTTAAGGAAGATATATTCAGTTGCACGTTATTTAGGAAAGATATATTTAGTTGCATGTTATTGATAATGGATGCTCACATCATATGACTGGTGATAAAGATAAGTTTGTGAATCTTGAGGACTGTGATGGAGATGTTGTTAGATTCAGTAACAATTCTCCTTGCTTGATCAATGAAAAATGATCTATTACTCTTGATGGTAAAAATAGTATCGATGATGTCTTGTATGTTGAAGATTTAAGTCATATCTTGTTGAGTGTTGGATAGCTATTGGATAAAGGTTACAAATTGGAATTCATGGATGGAATCTGTAGAAACATTGGAAGTACAGGAAAGCTTATTGCATTAGGTACACAAACTTATGGTAATCTATTTCATTTGAGGATTGTTGAGAAAAAATATTTAGTTTCTAAGGTTGATGATAGTTGGTTATGAAATAGAAAAATTTCTCATGTGAACTTTGATAATATGGTGAAGATTAACAGTACTCATGTTGTGAGAGATTTTCCCAAACTATTAAAGCCTAACAATATGTGCAAAGAATGTAAATTGGGAAAGCTAACTAGATCTACTTTCAAGATAAGACATATTTTTCAAATGGATTATTGGATTTAGTGCATATAGATCTATGTGGTCCTATCAAGACAAGAAATTACTTCGGTGAAAGATACTTTATGCTATTTGTCAATGACTATTCAAGGATGATGCAGGTGACATTTTTGAAGGAGAAATTAGGAGCTTTTTGGAAATTTCAAATATTTAAGATACTGGTGGAGAAAACATCTACAAGAAGATTGAAATGCATGAGGTTAGAAAGAGGCGGAGAGTTTACATTTGACAAGTTTTATGCATTTTGTGAAGAACATGGGATAAAGAGACAAACTTCAGCCCTTTGAACCTCGCAAGAGAGTGGAGTAGTTGAGCGAAGGAACATGACTATCTTAGACACAGCTAGGACTATGATGATTGAAGGAAAAGTACCACATATATATTGGAGAGAAGTAGTGTGCACCATAGTATATACTTTGAATCAGGTACAAATTAAGAAGGGAACTAGTAAGATTCCTTATGAACTTTGGAATGGTCATGTCCCTACTATGAAATATTTTAAATTTTTTGGAAGTAAATGCTACATTAAGAGATATGAAGACACTGGAAAGTTTGATCCTAGAAATGATGAAAGAATATTTCTTGGTTATTCTACAAAGAGAAAGACATATAAATATTATAACTATAAACTAAAAAAGATTGTTGAAAGTGCAAATGTCAGAGTTGATGAAAATGAGAAGACATCAGAAAGGAACTACAGTTATGATATGATTGAAGATGACAATCAAATTGTGGAAATGTAAAATCAGAATCGGGATGGATCAGAAGAGTAGAGAGAATCAGAAGGAAATTAAGTGGATGTTAACACTAAAGGGTCTTCTACACAACCTATACTGAAGACTCCAAGATATGTAAGGATTAATTATTTTGAAGATGTCATTATTGGTGATAAGAATAGAGGTGTTGAGACTAGAGGAATAATTGCTAGAGATGAAACTTGTTTTCTATCTAAATTTGAGCCTAAATATGTTAAAGAAGCATGTATTGATGAGAGTTGGATGAAAGTAATGAAGGAAGAACTTGATCAGATTGAAAAGAAAAAGAATTGGATTCTTGTTCCTAGACCTATTAACAAGAATGTAATCAATACTGGGTGGGTATTTAGAAATAAGATGAATAAAGATGGTAAAGTGGTTTCGAACAAAGAAAGACTGGTATGTAAAGGTTATTCACAAATGGAAGCTATAGATTTTACTGTGACTTTTTCTCCTATTGCAAGACTTGAAGCTGTTAGACTACTTCTTGCATATGCAACTTATAAGAAATTTAAGGTCTATCAGATGGATGTTAAGTATAGATTCTTAAATGGTGAACTAGAGGAAGATGTTTATATTGAGCAACCTGATGGTTTTACTCTAACTGAATAAGGAGATGTGGTTTGCAAATTGCAGAAAGATTTGTATGGATTAAAGAAATCTCCTAGAGCCTAGTATGCTAGATTGGATAAGTATTTAACAAAGATTGGTTTTATCAAAGGTACAAAATACAGTAACTTATATTGCAAAATAGTTGGTGATAATTTTTTGATTGCGAAAGTATTTGTTGATGATATCATATTTGGTGGAAATGATGAGTTGAATAAAGGTTTTTCCGATGAAATGAAAAAATAATTTAAAATGTCTATGATTGGTAAATGAAATTATTTCTTGAATTACAAGTTAGACATCTAGATAAAAGAATTTTCATTACTTAGTCTAAGTATGTCAGAGAGTTATTGAAGAGAATTGGTATGGAAGATTCAGAACTAGTAGGAACCCCTATGGTTAATGGTTGTAAGTTGACTAAGGATGATGATTATTCTTGTGTTAATCAGACATTTTATAGATCTATGATTGGTGGACTGCAATATCTAACTCATTCTAGACTGGATATATCAAATGTTGTTGGAATTGCTGCAAGATTTCAAGCTGAACCAAATGAATCTCACATGGTTATTGTGAAAAGAATTTTCAGATAATTGAAGGGTACAACTAACTATGAATTATGGTATGAGAAAGATGATGACTTCACTCTATGTGCATACAATGGTGTCGATTGAGCAGGTAATATGGATGATAGAAAAAGTACTAGTGGAGGTGCATTGTTCTTGGGTAAGAAATTGGTTTCTTGGACTAGTAATAAGAAAGATTGTATTTCTCAATCTACTGTTGAAGATAAGTATGTGGTTGTTGCAATTAACTATAATCAATCTATTTAGATGAAACAAATATTTAAGGACACAAGGATAAACATTGATGAACTAATTGTTATTAACTGTGATAACTTAAGTGCTATAAATATTTCAAAGAATCATGTTCTTCATTCAAAGACAAAGCATATTTCTATTAAGTATCATGTCTTAAGGGATAAGGTAAATGAAAAGGAATTGAAATTGTATTGTCTCTTCTAAGGAATATATTGCTAACATCTTTACAAAGCCTTTTCCAAATGATACTTTTGAGTATCTTCTAGAAAATCTTGGGGTGATAGCCCCTCTGGATCAGAGCTAATGATGCTAAGGGTAGCATCAATCTAGGGAATCTATCAGAGCATTATGCATTGTATTGATGACTTTTGGGGACTACTCATCAAGGGGAGTAGCCTTATGGCTATTTCGATAAGGAGGATTTCAGTTGTTCAGATGCTATACTAAAGATCTTGAGATGTGATGGTGAGGTATTGTTCTAGATGTCTATAGATCATCTACAAAGGTTCATAGATGTTGGTTTGACAGTTTGAGTAAGATGTGATCGAGTTTCTGGTCACTGGTGTCACAGTTTTCCTATGAACACTAGTTGTGTATTTGGTTTAGTATGAATTGGATGTTTAGAGGTTTTGAATTTGGTTATTGTGCGATATCTAATCATTATGATCACAACTGGTGTTGTTCATGATTCAAAATACAACAAGCTATCTTTTGTTATGTCTGAGTTCGATATTTTAAAGTTCCCATTGATCAGAGTTAAAGATGAGTTTAGATTTCATATTGGAGATGATGCAAAGGTTTTGGATGGTATTCATACTACTTGTTGGTGTTCTTGGATCATGTGATGATTGTGATGTTGGTTTGTATTGGTTGTGGTGATCAGATTTGTTGCTTTGGTAGTGTGTTGGCATTTCTTCATTTGGGTACTAATTGACTTGATGGAGTAATGTGTTGCGATTCTTGGTAATGCATTGGTGATGGTATAGTGTGTTCAAGGTTGAATATTTGGATCCTATCTAAGTCTTATCTGACTTGATTTTGATCACATTAAGGATTGAGCATAATGTTTATATCTTTCATTGTATTAGGTCTTAGCCGACCTAGTGGTTGATTATTCTTTGTAATTGATATAAATGAGAGATCATTTTGTAATTGATGTGTGTGAGAGAAAGGATTGTGTATATGTGTTCTACCTTAAGGTAGAGTTTGTATTTCATTGGATTTTTATTGGTGCATAGGAGATTTTTTTCTTAGTTCGGTTGTAAGGATTGTATGTCCACCCCTTTGTAATTGAAGTTAGATTGGTGAACTTGGCTGAGGGACATATTTGAGATTGTATTGTGAGTAGTGAAATATGGGAAGTGAGCTTGTAGATTGGGTTGTAAGCCCGTGGTTGTAAGTGCATCCTTTTTTTCTATATTTTTCTCTTAACCGGGCAATACTTTTAATAGAGTACACTCATCTAGTGGGTTTGATTTCCATCGGGGTTTTCTCTTAACCAGGTTTCCTCGAGAATAAATCTTTGTGTTATGTGTTTTGTGTTGTGGATCTTGCATTATTGTTTATCTTTAAGATCTAAGTGGCTAAAGTAAAATTAATGCAATTAGGTACACACAACTAATTCACCCTCCCCTCTCAGTTGTGCTTGCCTCCTTTTGGGCCTAACAGTGTGATGCATTTTCTAACTTGCACCGTCATTAGGAATCATCCGAACTTTCTATGTTGGGCTTTTTAACCTCCCCTTTATCTCCAACTTTCATTTGTGAACTTCTTTCTAGACATTCTTGCATTCACAAACACAACTAGTGACGTTTATTATAAACACACCAAGATACTTGGTTTGCATCTTATGTTCAACACAGAGCTACTCAAACCATATTCCCCCCACTTTTAGAGGTAGTATAGTCTCAACATCTATTAGACATAGACCCTACTCATATCAATCTAGTAATAAAGGATGTCGTTATTGACTATATTATATTGTCAAGATTGGCTAGTATATCAATATATTTGAATGGTATAAATTGGCACAACTTTGTTACCAATTTTCTACACATAAATTAGAGGTAGTAGAACCTATTTATTCTTAAGAATAGTCATAATATTTAAGGAAAATCACACACACAACCATAATCTCATCCTTATCTACAAAATTATCCTTAAGAGAAATTTGTGGGCTCCTCACATTAATAAGTGTTCAATCCTCACACATATTAGCATATTATTGCTTACATATCTTAGTCTCATACATAGGAGCACATGCCCTCATCTAG
This sequence comes from Chamaecyparis obtusa, assembly GCA_027943335.1. Taxonomy (NCBI): domain Eukaryota; kingdom Viridiplantae; phylum Streptophyta; class Pinopsida; order Cupressales; family Cupressaceae; genus Chamaecyparis; species Chamaecyparis obtusa. The sequence continues at coordinate 1,578,420 of BSBK01001158.1, read as the reverse complement.
ATACATCTAGTTTGGCACCATATGTGTCTAACACCTAGCTACGACTATATCACATATTTAACAAACCATATAAGATTGACACTTAGCACCATATTAATTCAACATTAAACCTACTCTTGTTCACAAGTAAAGTGATCAATATGGTTTTTACATCTTTCAACATATTGTTTTGCCCTACCTGATAGGAAATTTGTATAATAGTTTCCTTGTACATGGTATATGTAAAGAAGTTCATACCAACAAGACTAGAGTATACATCATATTGTAGTGATCTCCTTTCAAGCAATAAGTTTATATTACAAAATTTTCCACTCTTCTTGAATGTGCATCTACACAATAGTCAAAAGTTTCTTCTACATCAACAAATTTTATAGGTTATTACTTTAATTTTTAGGTTTCTTTCTCCAATCCATCAAAGGTTCATATCACTATGTGTGCATAAATGACCTTAGCTAATGATACAATTAGATAAAAGTGGCTACAAAACATATGGAGGTAGGCACAAAGGTTAAAGGGATAAATGTAAGGATAGGGTGACTGTATAAAAGTAAATATATATAGAGATAAGATAATGACTTCATACATATGGATTGAAAAAGGCTAAGTGAATGGGCAATGCTTCACATAAGATTCCACCATTTATCGATATGTGCATGTATCAAGACATTTCCTTAAAAAATGAAAAATGAACCAAACAGGAAATGACATCTATATGCAAATTTCACCATTACAAAAATATTTACAACGTTATGTTTGAAAAACTAACCATCTACAATACATATACGCTTACCATAATATCAAACTTAAACAAAAAGAACTATTTTTTAATTATATATAAAACTCTTAAAATAACAATAGTGACTTCTAGAGTAAGTAAATTTCCACAATCGATAAAATAATCTATATGTTGCTCTTCAATTTGAATACATGAATGTTTTTCATTAAAATTTCAAAACACACTATGTAATATCATCAATATTTTTAATCACTCTCTATCGTCCAAATAATAAATCAAAAAATATTATTCAAAACATTAATAAAAAAACATTTATATTAAATTTTAAACTAATCTTCTATTAACTGAATCCTTATAAATAAAAATATATACAAATTTTTCAAAACATTAACATATTTCTTTGACAAGGACCCACACCTCACCTAAAATTGTCTAACTTGGAGAGTCTTCCCCACACAATACTAGGCGTCCCCACAAATAACTTGAGTCCTAGTCGAGGCCCCACCCAATTGCATGAGAGAGTAAATATAATACACGCAATTTGGGTGGAGAGGCATAATAATTATCCTTTTGAAAGTTTCCCCAACATTTGGACATTTGACATGACAACATGAGTAGATACACAACACGTTAAAAGTTCATTCCAATAGATAAATCACATACAAATAATTATAAATGCTTTACATGTTTGGGGTCACGCAACCTTCCAATGGAGCACATTTATAATAGCTTCATAATTTTATAGATGGATATTTTGTGAGGTTCAAGAAGAACATAATAATAACAACAATCAACATACCTTGTAACTTTTGTACAAGATTATAAATATGTTATATTTAAGGATCACTCTTTTGTTTTATATTGTTTTATATGTATAGTGTTAGTGTAATTCTAGCAATTAGCTTTATTTGGTTGGTTTATTAGTTCATCATAATTTTAAACTTATCATTCAGATTTGTTTAACTTATTATTTTAAAAATGATTAGTTGCAAGTTCATATCTTTTACATTAGATTGTATACAAGATCTTATTTTTCGATGAGGTTATGATGCTATCTAAAATTTAAATTTTATATTTTGATTTATTAGTATTTTATATTGACTTTTTAAAAATATGGTCATTATTTTATTAGTATATTATTCTATTAGTATGTCAAAAGTTTTGATTGCATATTTAAGGCTTGTATTTATGAATACATTATTTTTAGTCTCTAATTAATCTTAGTAGAATCAATACTTACATTTCAAATTGATATATTTTTAATATTTGTAGGTTAGCAATAGGACGTAACTAAAGTGAGTAAAAAAAAATCTATAGTAGACCTCCAAGATACATGTGTAAGTGAAAAGTCTCACTTGAGAATATTTACAACGAATAAAGCCACATCAATCAATCTAGGATGTGCGAGTTGCCTTGCCCAACTAACTAGCATAGGTAAGAAGTCACCAAGATTTATACAATCTTGTATGATGGGAAACACTCTTTGCAATCTAATAACTTCTCCATCTCTTTACACTTGTCTTCTAACATTTTGGTGAAAAGATCAAGAAAAACATAACTCTTCAGGTATGACCAATGTCTTATACATACGGAAATGTCCTAATTATCTTGTGTGTCTTCCTTTAATAAGATTCTTTCTTATGAAACTCTATGATATACATAATTTCCTTCTATATGAATATCCCTCCCACTTAAAATAATTCTAGAAAAAACCCTTATCTCCTATAAGCAATCTAGATTTACAACATAAATATTCTTTGTCATCTCAATTCCTACCGACTCTACCATCATGCTAGTCAATAATTCTTGTACTTTTATCAAGGTATCTACCACATTATCAATTACACAAACACTACACTTGATAATAAAAGAGAACCCCTATAATTACTTTACTCATTTCATAAACCTCTAACTCAAAATTTTCACACTATAGTTAATAAATATCAATTCCCAAACCAAACATATAAAATAAACTACATTGTGAACACATGATGTATGTACTTCTATAAGGTTTAAATAATTGCAAAAAAAATCCTTCATCATAAATTGAATACTTTTACTTGGCTTCATTCATCTTCTCACAAAAAAAATGAAATGGACTAGCATTCTTCGTTTAATGTAGCACCATTTGCAATACAATTTTCATTTTTGTCCACCTAAAAGACCTAAAAGTGTGAAAATATCAATATGAGCACCTTTATTGCACTCTTCATTTGTAAATGAAAAATATCCCTATTGCAAGTGTCTAGTCAAATCCACCCATCTACATGCAATATGTTAGGGGTACTTAATCCAACCAAAGTTATTAAATAAGTTTCCAATAAAAAATTGTGAACCAATTAAAGATTCTAAACTCTATATTTTTTTTAAATTGTCCACTCAATAATTTATTTAACCTTCTTCGGGTCAATCCTTAGTCTATCTTAAGATATCACAAATCCCATGCATATTATCTCCTTTTGCAAAGAGCTATAGTATTTCAAGTTTATACACAACTCTTCTTCCTCAAATATGTTAAAACCCACCACAAGTGTTCAAGATGAGCTTATCTAAATAAACAACAACCAAATTACCTAAGATACGTTCAAAAATGCATTCATCAACCTTGTAAAGATGCTTGGCACATTAGTCAATCCTAAGGGCGTGACCAATCACCTATGTAATCCATCTTTTTTTTTGAAGGTTGTGTTCCACAATTATCCTTAATAGATTTTGAGCTAATGATTTATGTACTTGAAATCACTCTTTGACAAATAGAATTCCCCATTCAAATAGTTGAATAAATCATCCATGTATAGTAGTGAAAACCTCTCAATGATTGTAATCTTGTCGATGATGAGTCTATGAACATATTCCATTGTGCTCCATTTGTTAGTATAAGTATAATATGTATAGTGCAAGGGTTCATTCTTTCCAAATTAGACCTCCCTTTATTAGCTTTTCCACATATCTATTCAATTTTTCACATTCATGTTAAGACTTATCTTGTACGATGCCCACTTAGAAAAAAATGAAATCCATGTAATTATACACTAGTAGAAAACCATAAATCATTCTATTGTTCTTGATATATTGAATTTATCGTATTGCATGAAAATGTCATATAAAAGAGAACAAACATATGCAAAATAAGCCTATTCTAACATGAACATGAAAACCTCAAAAAAAATTATTAATATGCATGTAAATGTGATGAAGGAAATTAAGAAAACAAACTTAACCTAATCAACACAAGAACATGCAAACCTCAAAGCAACAAAATATTGATAATGTTGTTGATTCAGGAATGTGGTTGCTCATTAATTCAGCAACATGCCAATGCATAAAGAGATGTGATATGGAATGAGAGAAAATACCTTAATTTAAATATTTTTTATGAGACAAATAAAGGGCCAAGATTACATGATGAATGAATGGTGATGATTGATTCAAGGAGAAGGTGTGCATTGAAAATGACAAGTGGGTTAAATTTGAAATTTGAAATTGTGCTCACACACATGTGAGAAAAAAATGGAAAGAGGATGAAAATGACAAGTGGGGGACAAAGATGTAAGAGGTAAGGTACCTATTTATAAGAAGTGTAAGACGTGGGTTGGTTTGAAATTTGAAAAAATGTTCACATGCATGTGTGAGACAATTTTAAATTAGAGAAAATGGATAGTGAAATTAGGAATCAAGAAATTAAACTAATTAACCAAGGATTAATTAGTGGGTAGGATTTAGGAAAAGGTGGGGGATTTGGGTTATAGATTAGTTTAACTAATTTAGGACTAATTAAATTTCTAGGATAGTGGGATAGGATAAGATTAAATAAATATAAATTTATTTAATTAAGGGTAGGATAAAGGTAAAGGATTATTAAATAAATAATTAATATTTATTTAATTGGCTAAGATAGGATAATGTTAATTGTGTTCATGTGTGGACATATTATGGTGTCTACACATATTTAGTACGTCTTCCACCTCTATCTCCTCCAAGTAGCATAACTTATTTTCTTCTACTTGTGCAAGTGCCTTAATGATTTCACATGACCCGTAGTACTCTTCAACTTCATTCATAAACTATTTAATTGATAAGAACATTGCATGCCCCTTTTTGGTGTCCTTGTTAACCTACAACAACTTTAACTCAAACTTATTTCCATCCTTAGGGATACCAAATGCATTATTTATTTCATCATGGATGAACCAAATATCGCATCATCATAGTTTATTAATAATAGACAACAAGAATCTATATAAATCCCAATGCACTTATATGATTCCCTATATCCATTGATAATTCAAGCCAATTAGATTATCTTTATGACTCGGAGATGAGGTCATCCTATACTAAGAAACCATTAAATTGTCAGTCACATTTATAAACTTAAGATGAACCAATATTGTCTATACCATATTGAATGGAAATTAGACATCCTAGAAAAGTAAATTGAGATCAATATGTGCATCTAGTACCTATTGTTTCTTCCGAAACAAATAGAAATATGTTGATCCAATACAAACACATACTACTGTGCCATAAAGCAGAATCAAACAAAATTTATTTTCCACGATTAAAACCTTAGAGGAAAGTGTTTGCAATTTTAGATCATGCTAGATCCAATAGGTTCAACAATATGTATACATTAAGATTCAATAACATATAATCATTAAATAGAAAGAACAAGATAGAATATTGATCACATAATTTACATCCATGTGGGGAAAATGCTTTTGGGTAAAAAATCCCCACACTCCAAAACTAGAGATCCATTGTATTATTTAGCAAAAAAATATAGATACAATACAATCTTCAAGCTCTAAACCTTTACGTGGAGATTTATATCTTGCTCCATCTTAGAGAAAAGATAGCAACATAACCCTTGCGAAATGAACTCCTCTTTCATACAACTCCTCTAGCAATAATAATATTTATAGAGCTTACAATGTAAAAAACAACAGCTTCTCAAAGTAGTCCACATTCAATGTATCTTCAAATGTGTCCACATTCAATGTCTCTTCAACATGTAATTATAAAATCCTTTTTGCATAACTCTTGCATAAATATTAATTTGTAAGCTTATCTCCAAGTGGGCACCAATTTTGGATATTATTAAACATGCACCGTATTAAATAGATAAACCCAAATAATAAATGCTAGGACTCGAAGGTAGATACACCTTAATCCCAATATTTTATGACTTGTCAAAGAGTTATCAAGAGTCACTAGAAACACCAAGATTTACATTGCTAAGAGCCACCCAATAAAAAATACATCATCACTATCACCCCATAAAACCATATAGATCCAAAAACATGCTTTCATGCTCCATCAAGACACCTAAAAAAATTTAAAGATGTCCACTATCTTAGGCATAAATCCCTATCATCCTTAAAAATGCCACATATAGAAGAAAATAAACAAGCCAAGGTAAATATGCACTAATCCAAAGAATAAAATCATAATATACTATTGACATCAAAGGCCATAAGATACTTCCACCATTCCAATGCACTCATGAGCTATACAAAATAATCAACACCAACTTCAAAGCCTGTAACTCAAACAAAACTACAAAGTACTCCTCCCCAAAACATGATAAAACACCAGCTACAACAATAATCAAACTAACTAATCACATCCAACTAATAAACCCATGCAACTAAAAATAGAACCCATAGAAAATGCTAATCCATCAAATCACCTATACTTGGAACGTATACAAGCAAACTCACACCACCAACACAACCAACCCATAAACTAAAACCTCAAGCTCTATGTGCAAACTAGTCAATGAAGACCAATCACATACAAGAACTCCCACTCGATATATGAAAGATCAAAGGCATGTTGATTTTACCGATCACAACACATAGAAAGTGTAACTATGTATTACTAAGGACCATCCACCAAGATATGAAAATCCTACAACAAAATTATTGCAAGAAACAACTCTCTCAACCAATCTCCAAAGCTCTCCCATGTTCTCCACATATGTTAGAAGAAATAAAGCAAGAGACCCCATATCATCACCCAAGAACCAAGTAACAACAGATTACCATAAACTAGTGATCAACTTCACACAAGACCTTGTTAATATGATTTAGAACAACAGAGAGGGGGGGTGAATCAGTTGTTCTCAGGCCCTAATGTATAAAATAACTTCAAAAACTTTTCCTTAAATCAGATCAAGCAACCAAAACAAACTCGGTCATCATTGATTCAATAATAGAAACATATAACACTGTAGTCCACTACCCAGCTGTAACTAACTTGTAAAACACAAAAATGTTCAACCAAAACATTCAAACAAGTATTGACACCAGGATTTATAGTGGAAACCCAATATGGGAAAAACCACTTTGTAACATGCTACTATTATTTTCACTCTTCTGAAGTGAGCTCGGTTAAAAGCCAACCCTGTCAAAGGTTACAATACACATTGTCAGGTGTGACCCGGTTAAAGGATTTCAATCACCCTGTTAAAAGTGAGCCTTGTTACAGGACTTACATACACTCCATTAGAATGCAACCTTGTTCAAAGGATTTAACATATGACTATTAGGTCAACCTCTGTTAAAAGGATTTTGACTATTACAATGGTTAGAAAGTAGCAGTAGTATTGATCTAAAAAACATACAACTCACTTTGCAAATATTAGATCCAATTCCGTACACAAATGCTAGTTTACTAACTTTGAAACTTTTCCATTTCCATCTCTAATTTGCTTGAAACTTTTCTTCAAGCAATCACCACACTTCTCCTTCAGCCTTTTCGCTTATACAGTCAATAAAACTTACTGTTCTTCCAGCATCTCCTTCACCCATGCATTCTCATACCTAATGTTTAGGTTCCCTTAATACTTTTCTCTGTTAGGTTAACTTATCTTTTGTCGCTTAATCTCTTTCATAGATCTTAGGGTTAGGTCAGATTCATTGAATCTACCCACTTCATGTTCTTCGTCTCCTCTTCTAGAATCATCTCAAATCTCATCAAGATTTACAATAAAACATTTTACAAAGCATTAAATGCTTCCATACAATCAATAAATAAAGTCAACACGTTTTACATAATCCAAGAATTCAACAATGTCTGCTCCAAATCTGAATTCTCTTCAAATATAAAAATGTTGATGCTCGCTTAATACTGTGATCATCCACTCGGTCTTCATGTAAAACGCTCGGTCACTACTAAAACTATTTCCTCGGCATATACTGTCTTCCTCAACAATTAACTGATACTCGGTTGACACTAGATTTTTGCTTGGCATACACTAACTCGGTTGACACTAACATAACTCAGCTTAAACATGATTTTCTTCATTTTTTCTCACTTAAGCCTTTTAGTCCTCAATCTTACTAAGATAAACAATACATTGTCCCATCATTGTACAACATAGTCAAGTACACTTTGCAGTATCAAGATAACTCAACCTTTCCCTAGGTGCTATTGTTACCATCCTTTCTTTCCCTTCTCACAATAGATATAGTACTTTCCTAAGTAGCAACAGTCTTACCAATTAAGGTTTGACATCAATGACAATACAACAATTGCTTCAATTGCAGTTTCCAACAATCTCCCTCTTTGGCATTGATGGCAACACCATATGATATCACTTGAATAACACATGGATTACCAACCAATCCAAAAACTTATCTGTCTATTAGAGAAAATTTATAATATCCTTAGCTTCATTTTGATTCAGAATCTGTAAATCTCACTTCTGTGACCGTCGAAAGTATTTGGATCTCCCTCTATCCTGATCTTTCATTTCCGTTCATCATCCCTACTCTTCAGTTCATGTGTTATAGTATCATTTCAGTTCAATCTCCCTCTTTGACAAAAATGCCAAAGCAGCAACTAAAACTTACATCCAACAGATGTAGATATATTTGTGCAGCTCAGTGTTTCTCCCTCTGTCATCTTGCTTATGACTGATTTGTTGTCTTTGCTTCTTCTTCACAGCTCTAGGATAGTCCTAAAGTGTGACAATCTTCTGCATCAATTTGTCAATTACTCTACTATAACATATTTGATGCAGTGCTCCTAGCTTGACTAGGTAGCCTCAGTTAGGGGAAGGACCCCTAATTGACTTCTCAAATACTCATGAGCTTCTTTAGGTAAAGCTTTAGTGAATATGTTTGCCAATTGTTCTTTTGTATTCACATATTCCATTCGGACTTCCTTGTCTTGAACCAATTCCCTCAAATAGTGATACTTGATTGTTATATGCTTGGTCTTAGTGTGCATCACTGGATTCTTAGAAATATTGATGGTACTTGTGTTGTCACACAAAATAACAATAGGTTCAATGATTTCTTCTTTCATGCCTATCAACAACTGTTTTATCCATATTAAATTTGAACAGTTTACTGCAGCAGCAACATACTCAGCTTCAGTAGTAGTTTGGGAAATGCAATTTTGTTTCTTGCTTGTCCAGGAGACTAATCTCTGTCCAAGAAAGAAAGCTCCACCACTAGTGCTCTTTTTGTCATCTACGTTTCCTACCCAATCAGCATCAGTGTATACTCTAAGTTCAAATTTGTCATTCTTCTTGTAGTATAACCCATAGTCAGCAGTTCCTTTCAAGTATCTCATGATTCTTTTCACCGCCATCATGTGTGTTTCCTTAGGATTGGCAGAGAATCTTGCCACAATCCCAATAGCTAGTGCAATATCTAGTCTACTATGTACATCATACTGCAATTTTCCAATCATGGATCTATACAAATTCTGGTTAACTTCTGCAACATCATCATTCTTAGATAACATTTGTCTAGTAACCATAGGAGTTCCCACTAGTCTAGCATCTTCCATTCCAAAAGTTTTCAGTATTTCATTAACATACTTAGACTATGTAATGAAAATTCCTTTCTTCATTTGATATACTTGTAAACCAACAAAGAATTTGATCTCACCAAACATACTCATTTCAAATTCATTTTGCATTTCTTTTGAAAATTTTTTACACAATGCATCTTGTCCACCAAAAATAATGTCATCAACAAAAAATTTGGCAAATAGAATACCTTTACCTTCTTCATCCTTCAAGTATAGATTGCTTGTGTCATTTGTTCTTGAAAATCCAATCTGCATCAGATAGTTATGCAACCTCTCATACCATGCTCTGGGAGCTTGTTTCAATCCATACAATGCTTTGTTCAGTTTGCATACCATGTGTCTTCTGTTTGGATCAATAAAACCTTTTGGCTATTCTATGTAAACTTCTTCCAGTACACCATTTAAAAATGTAGACTTGACATCCATTTGATATACCTTGAAATCTTTATAAGTAGTATATGCAAGCAGAGTTCTTACTCCTTCCGATCTAGCTACAGGGGAAAATGTCTCCCCATAATCTATTCCTTCTTCTTGTGCGTAGCCTTTGCATACCAGCCTAGCTTTGTTCCTAGTGATTTCACCTTTTTCATTCAACTTGTTTCGAAACACCCACTTTGTTCCTATAACATTCTTATCTGTAGGTCTCGGCACTAGAGTCCAGGTTTCATTCTTCTCAATCTGGTCAATCTCTTCAATCATTGCTTGTATCTAGTCTTCATTTTCTAATGCCTCTTTAGTTGTCTTAGGTTCAAACACACATAGTAAGCATGTTGGACCCTTGGTTTTGCTTCTGGTCTGAATTCTGATGTCTTTATCTCCAATTATCTGTTCAGGCTTGTGATGTCTTCTTACATATTTTGCCAAAATAGGTTTAGCATTTTTCTCCTCTATTTCATCAGGTTCCCCAACAAGATTGTCAGATTCAGCTTCTGAATGCTCGGCAACCTCTTCCTGATACTCGGCAACATTGTCTTGTAGCACGACATGTTCTTGTTCTCTCTCAGCACTATTTTCCTGACACTCGACAAAAATTTCTTGTCGCTCAGCATTGCTTGCCTGAGACTCGACATCAGGTGCAGGTCTGTTACCCACCTCTTCTATTTCCTCAATGTACACAAAAGATCTATAATCTTCTGGTTCTCTTTTGCTATCAGCTTCATTTCTTTTTGCATACTCATCAATTTTTACATTCACAATTTCCACAATTTTGTTAGTGTTAGAGTTCAAACACTTATAAGCTTTACTTTTTGTGGAGTAGCCTAAGAATATTCCTTCATCACTTTTGGCATCAAACTTTCCATTCCTATTGTCTTTCAATAAGTAACACTTGCTTCCAAAGATTCTAAAGTATTTAACACTTGCTACATGCCCATACCATAATTCATAGGGTATAAGATTTGTACCTTTCTTAATCTGTACCTGGTTAAGAGTGTAAACAGCTGTACTTATAGCTTCTTTCCAGTATTTCTGTGCCACATTCTTTTCAATCAATAATGTCCTTGCATAGTGCAAAATAGATATGTTCCTTCTTCCTGCTATACCATTCTGTGGAGGTGTCCTAGGTGTAGACATCTATCTTTTGATTCCTCTATCATTGCAAAATAGATTGAATTCATTTGATGTAAATTCTCCACCTCGGTCAGATCTAAGACATTTCAGGTTCCTACCTGTCTCTTTCTCAACCTTAGCCAAATACCACTTAAAAAATTGAAAAGCATCAGATTTTTCTTTTAGAAACATTACATGCATCATCCTGGTATGATAATCAACGAACAAGATAAAATATCTAGCTCCACGGTAACTTTGTATACCCATAGATCCACAAAGGTCAGTATGAACCAAATCTAAAATGTGTTCAGAAGTAAAGGTTTTTCTCTTGAAACTTGACTTAGTCATTTTTCCTAACTAGCATTCTTTGCACATCACATTCTCAGGTTTCTTCAATCTAGGTAGGCCTCTTACTTTCTTCTTCTTACTTATCTCTACCAGATTGTCAAAGTTAACATGACATAGCCTCTTATGCCATAATCAAATGTCATCAAGTTGTGCAATCATACATATTTCTTTAGATAGGTCAAGATAGAACAAATTACCTCTAGTCTGCTCACCACTTCCAATCAGTTCACTAGTAGCATCAAATATCTTAGCTTTTTTGTGATGAAATTCCACTTGGTAAATAGTTCTGTTGAGCTGAGAAACACTTAGCAAACTATAATTCAATCCTTCAACCCAATAAGCATTTTCACAAGAGATTTTATCAATCAGTTTAATCAATCCTTTTCCTCTAACAGGACATGTTGCATCATGTTGGTGTTTCAAAATGGCTTATGCTCTTAGGCTGCCAATGTACCTTCAGATAGATTTTAGGAGTGGTTAATTCCAAAATGTAGAAGGATCTTAGGGTAATTGGACCAATTGTAGGGATAGGACTGCCCTCTTCACTTCTGGCTCTACAAAACCAAGGCGGGTGCACCTAACCTAGTAAAAACTATTCCTCACACACCAAAGTCTGGGCTTATATAACATATGATAGCAAGAAAGTACTAAATGCCAACCTTACATTCATTGACTCTCCATTACTATGGGGCAACAAAACTACACAACCAAAGATCTAAAACTTAAAGTGGTTCTTGATTTTAAGATTTGGATTGCAATAAATTCAATCAATGTATGTTAACAAGAGATTTACTCATTTAGGCCAGTGCCTCATCCATTGGGCAAGATTTCTTAGACACAAAGGATACATAGATCAGAGAACATTTGAGATTCATAGCCATAAATACATTTACCATAATCCTTACTGCTTACAAAGAATCCTTATGTAGACAAGGGTAAACTCACATCCCATCTAGAGAATCATTTAATCCAATCCTAGATCAGAACTCAAGAATGAAGATACATACATAAAACAATATGTAACGAACTACAAATCTCAAAGCCTACCTTACTTGACACAGAGGAGAGAGAAGAATCATATATTTGTATTAAGTATGATGAATCCTTTCTGTGCATACAATCAGTCACAACAAAAAATGCTTGCAAACTACGACTTAGACCTACAAATTTTTATCTCTCATTAACAAGCACTGAAACAAAATTCTTACAACCCTAACCGAGAATAGGGCTCACCAAGAAAGATATTATGAACACCTAACTCCCAATGCCTTTGAATGGTCATGAAAAATCCTTTTATCTCAAGGATTGCAACAAGCAACTGATGATCATTCAAAGCAACAATTCAAAATCACCTAACTCAAACAAATAAGTGAATGTAGACAAGACAGGCTCCAAGCGCAAGGTCAGTGAAATAAGAAAAACATCAAAATTTGCAATTGATCCGACCATGTACCAGCCTTAAGGATAAAATCATCACAAAAGCCTCGTTAATTTCGGTTGCAGTAGAGAAAAGCATGACCCACCTGTCAATCTTTCCTCAGTAGAGGCTCCCAAGGATGCAAAATCATGTTGGAACAACTACCAGGATCATCTTCATAAATTCTCACCTGCAACCAAGCTGGAAGTGACCAAAAATGGTCTTGCAATATGGCTCTTTTGGTGCATTGTCTCCTAACCTTGCAGAAAAACCCTTGAATCATTTGAAAACTAACGGCAACGACCACTTGATCCATTTTTAAAACATGGCTGTTGATCCACTTCCTCTCAGCACATCGGACGGCTCACAAAAATCAACACAATGGTCAACTCATATCGCATCCCTTAAATAGAATCAGACAGTTGTCACTATACTGTGATGCCTAAACATCATGCATCTTCTCCAAATGGTATAACAATAACCGTAAGATCTACTCGAGCCTTAAACATGCATGGACGCTGAAAGACTGGCCCCACTGACAATCTGCCAAATCACAAATCCACTGACCAATCAAGAGTGAGCATCTCAGCACTTCGTGGCACATTGGACCCACTTAATATAAGCCTTTAAATCATATGGTTGTCTTAAGATCTTGTAGCCCAGAAAGATTCTATGCAAACTTAAGACAAACATAGATTTAGAATCTATAATCCTTTGAAAAGATTTGGGCCCACTGACATGTCCTCGTCACCCATCCAGCAACCAATCAAAACTCAACAAATCAGCTCCACCTGTCAGAGGACCCACCTCTTTCACTGTCACCTGAGAAAAGTAAAATCGATGGTCGACGTAAGATCTCATAGCTCTGACATATCTTATGAGATCATACACCAACCATAGATCCATCATGGATGTTAGGACCCTCAAGGACACACCGAAAACCAGGTCCCACTGACACGCTCCACCTCATCGCTCAACAACCAATGAGAAACTACCACCTGTGCTTGCGTGGCAATGGACCCAAAAGAAACACATTCCGCTTGGAAGATCAGACAGCTATCGCATGATCTCAAGGGCTTGGAAGATTCCATGAGATCATGTGCCCACCGTTAGATTGAAAGAAACTGCGAACAAGGCCCCGCTGACCATGTGAACACACGACCAAAGAAAAAGAAACCGCCGCACTAGGTCCCTAACTATTGAGATATAAACCATCGGGAACAGGAGACTACGCGACCACTGCAGTTGCGTAAACATCGAAAAGAAATGAAAACTACTAGAGGACTAAGTGAATTGGCGATAGAATGGGAATGATAAAGCACACATGCATTTTTTAATCACCTAAGTGGCCTGAAAAAGTAATGCAGGAATAGAAGAAGGCTGGGGCAAACTAGGGTTTTTGATTTTTGAGGGCATACAAATGGATTTTACCCTAGCACTTAGGGTTTCTGCAATTTTGACCAAACTTGAACCCTAAAGATATGAAAAATATGTAGAGGGATTCAACACAAAAACCAGGAAGACACAAAAAACTTCAAAATTTCAGGGGGGAACAAGAAAAATAGAGAAAACTACCAATAGTGGCTCATAATTGGGGACGTGTATCTCCTGCAAATACAACGAGTAAGCTAGAATCTCCTGGAAGAGAAGACCAAACCAAAACTTTGACCCAAAAACAACACGACTATACAGAGGAAAACCTAAACTACCGCTCATGGAAAAGATACTTCAGGAGAAGTAAAACTTTAGGAATTGTCCATGAACAGGCAATTCCAAAGTACCACTAGTCAAATCCTTCAGGACATAAGAATCTATTCCCCATTTTCTTTCAATAAGATAAGGGCCCAACTAGATAGGATCAAACTTCCCATGCTTTCCTTTATCTTCCAATCTTGCATTCCACATCAGAACAAGATCATCTACTTCAAAACTTCTTTGGGTAGCCCTTTTATCAAACATATTCTTACACTACCTCTACAATCTTTCATTTCTTTCATGTGCATCTCTCCTTACCTCATCCAACTAGATCAACTCATCCATTCTTACCCTCATCTCATCATCTAAATCTTCATCATATGCCTAGATAAACTTATACATCTGCAATAGATTATTTTGAGGCAATCTAGCACTTATCCCATACACTAAATCAAAGGGAGCACAACCTATGGCCTTTTTTATAGTTACCCTGTCAGCGCACAATGCCAACCATAACTTAGAGTCCCAAGCTTTCTTATTTTTATCCAATACTCTCTTGAGAATCTTAATTAGACTTTTGTTACTAGACTCAACATGGCCATTTCCTTGTGGATGATATGGGGAAGAGAATGAAATGTGTATCCCATACTGCTGACAAAAATCATTAAATTCTTGTGATCTAAAACACATTGCATTATCAACCACAATTACCTCCCGGCAACCAAATCTGGTAAGAATATTTTGCATTACAAAATCTGTCACAACTTTGCTAGTAGCCTTTCTAGTAGGGATAGCTTCAACCCACTTGGTAAAATAGTCTGTTGCCACTAGTATATAAGAATGTCCACCACTAGACTTTTCTGGAATCTCTCCAATAAAATCTATACCCCACTTCTGGAAAGGAGCCTAAACTGCAACAGGCCTGAGTGGAAAATTCCCATTAAATTTTAACTTACCAGCAAATCTTTGACACATGTCACCTTTTCTTACAAACTAATATGCATCCTTAAAAATTGTAGGCCACCAGAATCCAAACCTAAGAATCTTGTGAGCTTTGGTCTTTGCCATATAGTGCCCTCCACAAACACCTTGGTGCATTTCATCTAATAAGGCTTTGGATCTCTCATGGTCTAAGCATTTTAGTAACACTCCTTCATTGCTTCTCCACCACAATTTACCATGTATAATAGCATATCTTGCAGATTGCAACCTGACAATTCTCCTTTTGTTTTCATCCATTTCAGGGGGAAGGACCAATTTCTGCAAGTAACCAATAACATCCTTGTACCAATCATAGTAATCCATATCACAAATATATGGCCTTTGTTCTTCCTCTA
Source organism: Chamaecyparis obtusa (assembly GCA_027943335.1). Taxonomy (NCBI): domain Eukaryota; kingdom Viridiplantae; phylum Streptophyta; class Pinopsida; order Cupressales; family Cupressaceae; genus Chamaecyparis; species Chamaecyparis obtusa. The sequence goes on along the minus strand of BSBK01001158.1, from coordinate 1,562,513 downwards.
ACATATTTACATGATTGGCAACTAAGTTGCTTTGTGCCATTAACTTTCCAAGACCTAAGCTTCTTATCAACTTTGTAACCTGAATGTTAATGTTAAATTCTTGGATCCTGTTGATCCATCTACATCTTTTCCCTGAAACCTCTTGTTGTACCAATATATCCTTAACTGTAGCACTAGGAACATAAGCAACCACCTTAGCTCCTACAAGGTAACATCTAAAAGCCTTGACTGCTTTGACCAGGGCATAAGCCTGCTTCTTAGTAATGTCATACTTCAGTTCTGCTACTTGTAGGGATTTGCTAAAAAATGATATGGGTTGTTCATATCCATCTGAATTCTTCTGCAATAAAACTATTGCAAATGTATGACAAGAGGCAAAAGGAAAAATCTGCATGGGCTTACCATAATCAGGTGCTCTTAAAACTGGAGCATCTTTGATGGCTTTTTTGATAATTCTAAAAGATTCATCTGCTTCTTCATTCCATTCAACCTTTGCTTCTTTTTTCAACATTCTAGAGATGGGGATACTGATTTTTGCAAAATTTGTAACAAATCTCCTTAGAAAGTTGACCTGCCCAAAGAAGGATTGTATTCCTTTTACATTTCTAGGTGGGGAAAGCCTATCTATAGCCATAACCCTCTTAGGATCAATCCTCACTCCATCTTTAGACATGATATGTCCCAAGAGTTTGCCTTCCACAACACCAAAAGAACACTTTTTTGGATTCAAAGAAACCCCATATTCCAAAGCCCTGATAAAAATCTTCTCAAGATGCTCACAATGCTGACTCTCCTTATTTGAATATGCTGTGAGATCATCCTGATATACTACCAAAAACTTGTTTATAAAGTCTGCAAAGGCCACTTCCATGGCTCTCTAAAAAGTAGCCCCAACATTTGTCAAGCCAAAGGGCATTCTAACATAAACATATGTTCCCCAGGGGGTAGTGAATGCAGTCTTAAATTGTTCTGACTCCTTGACCATGACCTAGTTATATCCAGAGAGGCCATCCATCATGGACATTAACTCTGATCCAGTAACCCTCTGCAACATATTTTCCATGTTTGGCAAACCATAATTATCCTTCAAAGAATTGACATTCAGATTTCTAAAATCAACACACAACCTAATGTCACCATTCTTTTTTTTGATTGGAACAAGGTTTGACACCCAAGTAGAATGTCTAACAGGCTTGATGATCCCAGCGTCTATCATCTTTTTGATTTCATCCTGCATTTTTGGTGCCAAGGTAGGATTCACAGGTCTTAACTTTTTCCTAAAAGGTTTGGTACCTTCCTTCAGTGGTATCTCATGTTGGAACAGATCTTCTTTATAGGCTTTCAAATCATCATAAGACCATGCAAAAACATGTCTAATTTTTTTGAGAAGGTCAATCAGATTTTTTCTAGTTGTTGGAGACAAACACCTACCTATATAAACATTTTTGGGTACTTGACTTGTTCCTAGATTTATTTCCTCCAAATCATTGATCTTATCAACAAATTTAGTAAAACAAGCCCTTTCTTTATTGTCAAATGCCCTCTCAAGAGAAACCAATCCCCTTGGGACCTAGTTTGACTTCAATTGCAAAACTTCTTTCCCAAGAACACTTTCTTTCCCATTTCTAATGTCAACATAAGTGCTGAAATCCATCTCCTGACCACCAAAATGAGACTCACACTGCAAGAATCTTAGTATATCCTGATCATCAGAAAATACTTGCCAATTTTCAACATTGTCTGGGATAGAAGGCCTAGACATAAACTCAATTTCGGATATCCATACAAAAGTGATATCCTCTGGCCTCAGTGCTATGTTTGCCAATAAATCAGCCATCCTAGTTTGGCTTCTATCCACCCAATCAATACCAAAAGCACTGAAACATTCAATTTCATCCCAAACAACATTTCTATATCATTTCAGTCTTTGATTCTTTGATGCATACTTCGATCTAATCTAAGAGATCACTAACTCAGAATCACCAATCACCTTAAGATGTTTAATCCCATGTCTTAATGCTAGTCTCAAACCAATCAGTAGGGCCTCATATTCAGCAACATTATTTGTGCAAGGAAACAAGAGAGTGAAAGAAAACTTAAAAGTTTTACCATTTGGGGATATTAGCAGCACTCCTGCTCCAGCACCTTCTTTTGAACTTGCTCCATCAAAATATAAAGTCCATAAGAAATTACCTTCTACCATGTTATCCTCATCATCAGCTAGAGGGATAGGCTTGACCTTTTCTTGCACCCCTTTCTCCTGAACTTGGAAAGAACCAATGTCAGTGTCCACAAAACAATTCATGTTATCATCTTCATTCTCCTCAATCATATGTGGAGTTCTAGTTTCCCTTGACACCTTCACACTTTCTCCTCCAATGTTAAAAGTAGCAAAAGACAAGTCACACTAGATACTTCCTCCCATAGAAGCACTCCATCTCCTAGATAATAGCATCCCATACTGCGGAGGGATATCAAACACTAAAACACTCATAGTTAGCTGCTTGTCAGGAAATGCTACTAATTTATAAGGCAAAGCCTTAATGGTACCAATAACTGGCACCTCTCTTGAGTCCATAGCTTGGCATCTTCCATGAGGTGTATCAACTTTCAGTCCCAGTGACTTTATGATCTCCACAGGCATGACAGTATTTGATGACCTAGAATCAATCATGCAATTCTTCAATAATTTTCCATTTATCATAAGAGACAAAAAGAAAGGATCAACTGTCCTTGATGTAGTATTTGCAACATTTGCATCCAAATATATTTGAGGAATCTTAGAGATGATTTCTTCATTTTTACTATCAGGTGTGTCATCTAAAGAAGCCACATGCTTATCACTTCTACTCATCCCTTGGACTTTTGTAGAAGAGGCACCATTTACCCAATCCAAAGCCTTCACCGTATGCTCTTCTATCCTCATCATTTCCAAAAGTGGAACTTTGACAGTTATTTGTGAAAGCAATTTAGTCATATCAATGGGAACATACTTCTGGTCATCCATGTCCCCTTTAAAAATAGTGACATCTTTATCCTCTATTTGGACAATCAAGTCAGATTTATCTTTGTGTAGAGACTCATTTCCCTTCTAGGGTATGGGAACAACTATTTCTGATGTCCTTGCTTTACCCTTAGGTATTACAGTAGGCCCAATCTTCTTTTTTATTTTCACCTGACTAACAACATCAACACCTTTCCCCTTTCCCCCAGGCTGTTGTGTACTCCTTTCTGATCTCTTGATAAACATGCTACCCGGTTTACCAACTGTATTTCCAACTGTCCTATTTCTCAAATTGTAATTGCTCTTAGCTTGAGTGAGCATGTCTGCAGTGATTTGAGCAATTTCCTCATCAGAAGGTCGCCTTAAGGAAACATTCTCCTCACATTTCACTGCACCATATCCAACATCATCAAATTCTTCCTCCTCTTCATCATAGAAAACTTGCTGATGGAAAACCTCATTTCTAGCTTGAGAGCCCACAACATCTTGATTCTCAATCTCATCAGTGGAGTCAACCTCATCCCATGTATGTGAAGAAATCATTGCACAACCATTCTTATCATATTGCTCATCTTGTTCCTGGTTCTCAGATAGATTCAGGGCAATAACACAGTATTCTGGATTGTGAGGAGATTGACAAGCAGCACACCATGGGATATCATCACTCATATTAACTGAATTTCTCTGCAAAGGATTAGGAATGCTATCATCAAGCCTATCCCTCTTAGCTAGAAAAATGGGCTTGCCATCCTTCCACTAAGTATTGTATGGGTAATTTTGCATTCTTGGCTGCCTGCTAAAATTATTAGGAATTGACCGATCATTAGTTGCAGCCCTATTGTTTCTTTTTTCATCAGGCCTCAGAACCTCTAAAGCATTTAGAATCTATTTTAAATTATCCTCCTCTTTGGGTTTAAAGTTTGCAGACCTTCCCATCTCTTTCTTATTTTGTGCTTGAGGCATACAATCATCTCTTCTCCCTAATTTTCCTAATATTCTTCTATTACTCTCTATGTTAATAGCCAACTTGTAAGCCTCCCCAAGATTTCTAGGGTTCTTATCCCTTAAAAGATACCCCATCTTTGCATCAAAAGCATTTAAGTATGTCACAAGACACACCCTATCATCTAATCTGATAACTTGTAGGAGCCTATGCATAGCTTTTTGGAATCTTATATTAAATTCAAGAACATCTTCATTCTGATTTTTCTTTATGTTATTGAATTCATTCAAAATAAAACCCTCATTTGTTTTATCACCGTAATGTTCCTTGAAACAATTCTTAAATTCATTCCAAAACCCTATACTGGCATGGGGCAATCCTTTGAACCAGTCCCTAGCATCTTCGGTCAGAGATTGTACAAATAACTTCATTACAACATCATCAGGCTCAACATTATAATCATCTATTACATCAATAAAGTTCTTTAGATGTTCCTCACATGTGATGACATTGTTTCCAACAAATTTAGGGAGCTTCTTTCTAATTTCATCAGGAATTATATTAGGATAACCAGGAATACCCAAAAAGATAATTTGTTTGTACCTTTCATGAATAGGACCTCCTTGAGGTGGATCCATTCCTTGAGATGTAGATGTTGAAGGTCTTGAAGTATGCTTGAGAAACCCAATCTTCTTCCTCATTTCTGCAGCAGTAGCCTCCAATTCTACTTTCTCAAGTTCTTTGGCCCACACCGCTTTCTCCTTTCTAGCCTTCTCAAGATCCACCTCTAATCTCAACTCTGGATCTAAAGGATCCTTATCATTAACATGTTCATTGATTGTAACTCCAACAGCTCTTTGTTTGCCTTTATCTCTAGGTCTAGTTGTCTCATACATCTTCTGCACAATAGGCTATTCCTATGTTCTTTCAGGCTCTGGGACAAAATTAATTGCCTCCAAATCTAATAACTACCTCTTTAACTGTTCAACCCTTATCATGGCCTGTCTTACTTTGTCCTCTTTATGTTTTTCTCTTGGCTATCTGATAGCAATCTGTTCTTGGACTTTTCTTTCCAACTCATAAACTTCTTCAAAAATTTCTTCTGATTCCGAGAGAGTAGTCTCAGATTCAACATCTCCCACTTGTAACTCGTGCTCATACTGGTTCAACCCCAAATCAATAGCCTCTTCATATTCTAAGACATTTTCTTCTTGACTCAGCTTGATTTAATTATCTTGTCTTGTATCCTCTTTATGTTTCCAAGTATGAGACATATTTTATTGTTTTCTTCCTCCCCTTGTCTGACTAGGCTTAGAAGTGCTTGTAGGACCTTCTTCCAATCTTTCTTCAGGATGCTCCTTCCTCTGAGACCTAGTACCTCTGTAACTCATCTTATAAATAATCTGCTGACTAGCACTGTTGCAGAGATGTTTGAGTTGCCACCCAAGTATATTGGGAATCTTAAAACACTATTTCCTCACTAACAAGTATCCTAATGAGTTTGACAGGACAAAGGGAAATAATAACCCTGTGTTTCCAATGATGACCTACTGGTTATTATAGACTTGTGTAACATTTCCCCAGTAGAGTCGCCATCTTGTTGGTGTTTCAAAATGGCTTATGCTCTTAGGCTGCCAATATACTCTCAGACAAATTTTAGGAGTGGTTAATTCCAAAATGTAGAAGGATCTTAGGGTAATTGGACCAACTGTAGGGACATGACTGACCTCTTCACTTCTAGCTTTGCAAAACCTAGGCGGGTGCACCTAACCTAGTGAAAACTATACCTCACACACCAAAGTCTGGGCTTATATAACAGATGATAGCAAGAAAGTACTAAATGCCAACATTACATTCATTGACTCTCCATTACTATGGGGCAACAAAACTACACAACCAAAGATCTAAAACTTAAAGTGGTTCTTAATTTTAAGATTTGGATTGCAATAACTTCAATCAATGTATGTTAACAAGAGATTTACTCATTTAGGCCAGTGCCTCATCCATTGGGCAAGATTTCTTAGACACAAAGGATACACAGATCAGAGAACATCTGAGATTCATAGCCATAAATACATTTACCACAATCCTTACTGCTTACAAAGAATCCTTATGTAGACAAGGGTAAACTCACATCCCATCTAGAGCATCATTTAATCCAATCCTAGATCAGAACTCAAGAATGAAGATACATACATAAAATAATATGTAACAAACTAGAAAGCTCGAAGCCTACCTTACTTGGCACAAAGGAGAGAGAAGAATCATATATTTGTATTAAGTATGACAAATCCTTTCTGTGCATACAATCAGTCACAACAAATCATGCTTGCAAACTATGGCTTAGACCTACAACTTTTTATCTCTCACTAACAAGCACTGAAACAAAATTCTTACAACCCTGACTGAGAATAGGGCTCACCAAGCAAGATATTATGAACACCTAACTCCCAATGCCTTTGAATGATCATGAAAAATCCTTTTATCTCAAGGATTGCAACAAGCAACTGATGATCATTCAAAGCAACAATTCAAAATCACCTAACTCAAACAACCAAGTGAATGTAGACAAGATAGGCTCCAAGCGCAAGGTCGGTGAAATAAAAAAAACATCAAACTTTGCAACTGGTTTGACCATGTACCCGCCTTAAGGACAAAATCATCACAAAAGCCCCATTAATTCCGACTGCAGTAGAGAAAAGCATGACCCACCTGTCAATCTTTCCTCAGTAGAGGCTCCCGAGGATGCAAAATCATGCTGGAACAACTACCAGGATCATCTTCATAAATTCTCACCTGCAACCAAGTTGGAAATGACCAAAAATGGTCTTGCAATATGGCTCTTTCGGTGCACTATCTCCTAACCTTGCAGAAAAACCCTCAAATCATTTGAAAACTGACGGCAAGGGCCACTTGATCCATTTTTAAAACACGACCGTTGATCCACTTCATCCTGACACATCAGATGACTCACAAAAATTAACACAATGGTTAACTCATATCGCATCGCTTAAATAGAATCAGATGGTTGTCACTATACCATGATGCCTAAATAGCATGCATCTTCTCCAAATGGTATAATGACAACCGCAAGATCTACTCGAGCCTTAAACACACCTGGACGCCAAAAGACTAGCCCCACTGACAATTTTCCAAGTCACAAATCCACCGACCAATCAGGAGCAAGCATCTTAGCACTTCATGGCACATTGGACACACTGAATATAAGCCTTTAAATCAGACGACTGTCTTAAGATCTCGTAGCCGAGAAAGATTCCATGCGAACTTTAGACAACCGTAGATTTAGAATCTATAATCCTTCAAAAATATTTAGGCCCACTGACATGTCCTCATCACCCATCCAACAACCAATCAAAACTCAACAAATTAGCTCCACCTATCAGAGGACCCACCTCTTTCACTGTCACCTGAGAAAAATAAAATCAACGGCTGGCGTAAGATCTCAGGGCTTTGACAGATCTTATGAGATCATACGCCAACCGTAGATCCTCCGTGGATGTCAAGACCCTCAAGGGCATGCCGGCAACTAGGTCCCACTGACACGCTCCACCTCATTGCTCAACAACCAATGAGAAACTACCACTTGTGCTTGCGTGGCAACAGACCCACAAAGAAACACATTCCACCTAGAAGATCAGATGGTTGTCACATGATCTCAAGGGCTTGGAAGATTCCATGAGATCATGCGCCTGCCATTAGATTGAAAGAAACTGTGAACAAGGCCCCGTTGACCACGCAAACATGAACCAAAGAAAAAGAAACCACCACGCCAGGTTGCTAACTGTTGAGAGATAAACCACCAGGAATAGGAGACTACGTGACCACTACAGTCGCGTGAACGCTGAAAAGAAATGCAAACTACCGGAGGACTAAGCGAATTGGTGATAGACTGGGAACGATAAAGTGCACATGCATTTTTTAATCACCTAAGTGGCCCAAAAAAGTAACGTAGGAATAGAAGAAGGCCAGGGCAAACTAGGGTTTTGGATTTTTGAAGGCCTACAAAGGGATTTTACCCTAGCACTTAGGGTTTCTGCAATTTTGACCAAACTTGAACCCTAAAGATATGAAAAATATGTAGAGGGATTCAACACAAAAACCAAGAAGACATAAAAAAATTCAAAATTTCGGGGGTGAACAGGAAAAACAGAGAAAAATACCAACACATCATTACCAAATGTTACACTTTTACCTTTATAATGATGTAAGGTCTCAAACTTACTTTTGTCACCAGTCATGTGATGTGAACAACCACTATCTATAATCCATTTGTCATTCTTGTTCACATAGGAAATCAATGTAGTTTTCTCATCCTCATCAGATTCATCTTTCATTGCAACATAGACTACCTCAATTTCAAAATCATTACTATCAGTGTCAGTCTCTTCTTCAGCAATGTAACAAGATTTCTTACCTTTTCCTTTGTAGTCTTTGTACCTTTGGTAGCCTTTGTCATCTCTTCTATCTTTGTGTCTGTTGTTTCTTTCTTCATCTTTATCCTTCTTGTTAGGACATCTAGTAGCTATATGACCGAATTTATTGCATGCAAAACATATAATAGGGAGTTTACCTTTATATTTTCCTTTTCCTCTTCTCAATCTTCTAGCCATAAGAGCTTCTAGATCTTCAAGATCTTCATCAGAAGTGTCACTGTCACTTTCAATTTCGCTTTCACTTTCACTGGTGCATCTTTCTTTTTCTTTCTTAGACTTGTTCAGAACTAATTGTGACTTAAAAGCAGATTCAACATTTCCAATACTACCAATAGTGAAATTATCATAATTAGACAATTCAAAAGCAGTCAGTTTTCCAATCAAACCTTCCAAGGTAAGCACATTTCCATAGTTACATCTAGATTCCTGAATAGCTGAGATCTTAATAGCATATATAGGATGCAGAGTTCTTAGCACTTTTCCAATTATGGTCTCATCATCAATAGTTCCATTTGCTCCTCTAATAGCATTCACAACTTCTTTTATTCTACCATAATATTGTGCAATGTTTTCATCTTCATTCATTCTCATTTCATCAAACTTACCTCTGGGGCTCTCAGTTTTAGCTTTCAGCACATATAGATCACCACCATAGATCTTTGCAAGAGTGTCCCACATATCTTTAGCAGTTGTGTAGTCCTTAATATCCTAAAATTCTGGATAGCTTAGGGCAGATGCAATTTCCAGCATTGCCTAATTATGTTCTTGCTTAGCTCTCATTTCCTCGGTAGTCAAAGGTGCAATAGGTGTGACATAGTCATGCTCAATGTAGTATTTTATAGAATCACCAATACTGGCCAGATGCAGCTTCATCAAGCTTTGCCATGCAGGGAACTTTTCCTTGTTCAGCTTCGTTACCTCCTTCTTATACATCTTGATCATTTGCTTCAAGTCCCTTTAAACTTGTTTTCTGTAGACACCAATAAGCAACACAACTCTGATAACAATTGTTAATATGATTTAGAACAATAGAGAGGGGGGGTGAATCAGTTGTTCTCAGGTCCTGATGTATAAAATAACTTCAAAAACTTTTCCTTAAATCAGATCAAGCAACCAAAACAAACTCGGTCATCATTGATTCAATAATAGAAACATATAACACTCTAGTCCACTACCCAGCTATAACTAACTTGTAAAACACAGAAATGTTCAAACCAAAACATTCATAGAAGTATTGACACTAGGATTTATAGTGGAAACCCAATATGGGAAAAACCACTTTGTAACATGCTATATTATTTTCACTCTTCTGAAGTGAGCTTGGTTAAAAGCCAACCCTATCAAATGTTACAATACACATTGTCAGGTGTGACCCGATTAAAGGATTTCAATCACCCTGTTAAAAGTGAGCCTTGTTACAGGACTTACATACACTCCATTAGATTGCAACCTTGTTCAAAGGATTTAACATATGACTGTTAGGTCAACCTCTGTTAAAAGGATTTTGACTGTTACAATGGTTAGAAAGTAGCAACAATATTGATCTAAAAAACATACAACTCACTTTGCAAATATCAGATCCAATTCCGTACACAAATGCTGGTTTACTAACTTTGAAACTTTTCCATTTCCATCTCTGATCTGCTCGAAACTTTTCTTCAAGCAATCACCACACTTCTCCTTCAGCCTTTTCGCTTATATTGTCAATAAAACTTACTGTTCTTCCAACATCTCCTTCACCCATGCATTCTCATACCTACTGTTTAGGTTCCCTTAATGCTTTTCTCTGTTAGGTTAACTTATCTTTTGCCGCTTAATCTCCTTCGTAGATCTTAGGGTTAGGTCAGATTCATTGAATCTACCCACTTCATGTTCTTCGTCTCCTCTTCTAGAATCATCTCAAATCTCATCAAGATTTACAATAAAACATTTTACAAATCATTAAATGCTTCCATACAATCAATAAATAAAGTCAATACGTTTTACATAATCCAAGAATTCAACAATGTCGGCTCCAAATCTGAATTCTCTTCAAATATAAAAATGATGATGCTCGGTCAATACTGTGATCATCCAGTTGGTCTTCATGTAAAATGCTCAGTCACTACTAAAACTGTTTCCTCGGCATATACTATCTTCCTCGACAATTAACTGATACTCGGTTGACACTAGATTTTTGCTCAGCATACACTAACTCGGTCGACACTAACATAACTCGGCTTAAACATGATTTTCTTCATTTTTGCTCTGTTAAGCCTTTTAGTCCTCAATCTTACTAAGATAAACAATACATTGTCCCATCATTGTACAACATAGTCAAGTACACTTTGCAGTATCAAGATAACTCAACCTTTCCCTAGGTGCTATTGTTACGATCCTTTCTTTCCCTTCTCACAATAGATATAGTACTTTCCTAAGTAGCAACAGTCTTATCAGTTATGGTTTGACATCAATGACAATACAACAATTGCTTCAATTGCAGTTTCCAACAGACCTCACATCCAATGTCAAGTGATTTTGAACATACAAGATCACTAAGACCAAATAGAGAAACCACACACCATAAACATGTAGCACATCCTTCTACAAACACCTCCAAATACTAGTTGTGCCAAGTATGATCTCCTTCACAACCCCAATAGAAAACCAACAAAATCCAAAATCATTCAACCTCAAGAGATCAAACATAATATCAAATATCTACATGGATTTATGCCTCTCAAAGAAAATCAAACCACTCCATTTACTATATTAGGAAATCAACCCACTACCATTTCCTATCATCATCATAAATGAAAATACATCTCAAGGAGATAATCATGTTATACATCTCTCATAATGAATCTCTCAGAACCATTTAACCATAGCTCAAGCTCTATTTAGATATGAAAGAAAAACATAAATCACTTAAGAGAAATAATGGTTAATACCTCTCAACTTATAAACTACCGAGTAGACCAAGAGTGCAAAATGACAATGCTCTTCCGAGATATGCAAGTCGTCATGAATGATCCAAGAGAAATCTCCTCATAGATCTTTGTTGAACACATTATTGTTATATGAAGCCTAATTAGACTCAAAGGTTAATTTTTCCCCACTTTTATCAACATAATTTTCTCCCAAATTATTCAACAAGGGCTTGGGGACAACACCCCTGAAATTCCAAATGACTTTTATTATTTTACAAAGGCCTTGAGAGTTAATTTTTCTATTAGTTGACATATTATAACCCTATATTTGTAACCGACATAAGTCTTGATAAAATAACTTAGGGTTAGGGTTTTCATATGAGATTTTTTAATCATTTTGCAATGGTATTAAGTTGCAAGAGATTGGTGATTGTAATCAGTTATATTTTTTTGGATAATAATATTGGATTATTTTGTTTTGGTGGATGTAGCCCATATTGGATGAACCACGTTAAATTCTTTGTGTCTTCTTGTTTCCATTTTTCTGTGTGTTTTTTTATTCCTCTATTTTATTTATCAAATATGCATTTAACTATTAGATATATGTATTCTAACCCTAAAACTCATGTCCAACCAAGGTGTAGGCTCCTTGGACTTCATGTTGAAATCTCATCAAGAGTAACCATCTCAACATCATGTCTCTCATCTTAAAATAACTCTTGTCTTGCCTAAGTCTCTATGTATCCATGAGTACTAGAAAATGACCAATTCATGCTAAAATCCAATGCATCTTTTCACTCTCATGAATCTTCTTATGCATATGACCAATGCACCCAATATAAAGAGAACTCACCAAATCAATGTCAAAGCTCCAATGAATTGAATCAAGAACCCAACATGACATCATTATCTAACCATCCCCTCCTAGGAAATCACATGCTCCAAGTGAACATGCGATAGTCTCAAGAGAAATGTATCATTCCAAAACTCTAATGCACAATCAAGAGTGTACCATGACATAACATCAAAATACTCTAAACCGCATCACCTATCAAGTACAAACAACACCTCAAACAAAGAATCCAAGACTCCTATGTGGATCTAAGATGTTACACATCCTCATATAGTGTACATGCAAAAGTGAAGGAAACCTTTTACAACAATAAGATCAAATAATCCCTCCAAACCATTTAAATCACTAAAGCAGATCATAAATCACTACATCATAAAAATATCCCACTAAACCATGATACCAAACTCTTCAAGCACATGACACACCATCTCCCAAATTTGAAAATCATATAGGTCTACACATATACAAGTGTACTTCTAACCAAACCAAGTGAAACCAAGATTTCCAAACTAAGGAAATACACCATGCCATAGGACCCCATAACTAACTATCTAGGTACTCATTAATCATCCATCCTCTAATCTAAAATAAACCACACCAATGCACAAGTGACCATAGACAAGGCTAGCTAACAAGTCTGCACCAACACTAAATAAAATATCATGGATATAAAGAGCCCACATTTGAGTTATCCCATTGCAACAAAATAGGTGATCAAGCCACACACCTGCATAGCTCATAGATCCAACCATTGAAATAAAATATGCAAACCCACTATCACATCAGTGACATGAAAAAATAGATCTCAAAGAGAACAATCATGCATACAACATGACTCAAGTACCAAATCAAGCATATATCTGGTTCACCAATCAAGTCCACATTGAGAACCATAGTACAATAATTCATCAAGCGTCACCACATAAATACCCAATGACTAATCATAGACCCAAATCCCCACATAGAGAAAACATCACAACCTTCTCTCATCATGCACAAAGCATGAATGTTAAACTACAACTATTTCATTTAGTAACACCCAAAGGAAATAGGGTCTAGAAAGTAGCTTTTTAGTAGATCCACAAAATCACAAGTTTTTTCTTGACCATGTGAAACCTACAAAATCACTATGTTCAAGAATACCCATGCACATCCATATCCACTTCTCATCTAGAAGACTCAAAAGTCTAAAAAAATACCAAATAGCTTAACTCGGAACAATGGATCTTCATAGATGAGCATCCCCATAGATTTTCATAGAAAATCTATAAACCCTTTTGATCTAAGGAACATGAATCCAAGCCATCAAAGTACAAACATCTATGAGGAAAACATAGTTTAGGAACTCCAAGCCCATTTTTAGACCAACTCAACAACCACCATCAATACATGCATATGAGAGAGATAGGCTATTCTAGAAGCCTCTAGGCCATCTAATGATCAACTCTATAGCCTCCATGTATTTGGGGTGAACAAACCCGTGCCTTCCAATACTAGAAAAAAGTGAGCACCCAACATAAACACACCACTGTATAGTTGAGAAAATAATGCAAACTTCTCCAAATTACTAGGAAGCCTCTCACAGATACCTAATATGAAATCTTTGTTGCATGCAACCACCAAGTATAAAAAGCACACCCCATGCATCAAGAATTATTTTTTCATCAAACAAGATCTCCAAATCAATATTGTTTCAACATGACCAACCCCATTTTCTGTATCTTTACCATCCTTCAAAATGTGTGCTGTCTGCTAAAACTTAAACAACTGCAAGACTTCCACTCATCAAAGGATCAATCTTCTTCAGCTAATTCCTCTAGATATCTCAAGCTTTCTAGTCTAAGAAACCTTCACAGGAGGAATACCCAAAACTTAAAACAAAAATAAATATTGCATGCATTGACATGCAAGCACATGCAAGAAACATGTGAATCAATGCAAGTACATGTAACCCAAAAAGCAAGTACATGCAAGAATCCTGCAAATCTTGGAACAGAGCTCTGCTACCAAATGAAGGGAAATTGAGCATCCCAGAAAAGCAATATGAGATCAATATGTGCATGCAGTACCTATAGTTTCTTTAGAATGAGATGACAATATGTTGATACAAACACATATTACCATGCCATAAAGCAGAATCAGACACAATTTATTTTCTATGATTAAAACCTTAGAGGAAGATGCTTGTAATTTTAGATCTTGCTAGATCCGACAATTTCAACAACATACATACATTAAGATTCAACAATATAGAATTATTAAACAAAAATAAAACACAAAAGATAGAACACACCAACATAACCACTATCAAATGAACTCCTCTCTCATACAACTCCTCTAACAATAATTGTATCCACATTCAACATATCTTCAAATGTGTCCACATTCAACGTATCTTCAAATGTGTCCACAGTCAATGTATCTTCAACATGTAATTAAAAACTCCTTTTTGCATAACTCTTGCATAAATATTAATTCCTAAACTTAAATCTTCAAGTGGGCACTAACTTAGGATATTATAAAATATGTACCATATTAAACAGATAAACCCAAATAGTAAATGCTAGGACTCAAAGGTAGAGACACTTTAATCCCAACACCTATGAGGTGCCTAAATTGTATTGAAGTCTACAAATCAATTAACTTGCGACTTCTACTTAAACAAAAATATAGTCTACCTGAAATATGAAACTACAATCATAGACAAACGTTTATTTATAGTTTGTCTATTTATAGTCAAAATAGTTATTGATCATAATGAAAGGTAATTGATAAAATGCTATCTTGCAAATTGATAATTTTAATATAATTAGTAAATAAATATATAAAGTAATAACATTTACTAAAAGAGCTGGAAAGTGAAATAATATAAAGTGTAAATTCGTTCCCACAGCTTGGAGTGCATGTACTCTCTATACCGTAGAGTAGTTGGAGATTCCAATAAAGAATGTACTTGTGGCCCTTCCCATTATAAAAGAATGGAGCATACTAAAAGTTTTGCTAACGAGAGGAAAGAAAGGAAACACAAAATTTCTGTTTGTTGGGGGGGGTGGAATTCGAAGTAATAAGATCGTGAAGGAGAATTGTTTATAATATTGGAAACCTGTGACGTGGTGATTGCAACTAGAATGACAATGCATTCCAACTTGCCTTGGGGACATCATTCGCAAATCTTGGTTTTGCTCCATCTTTTCTTAGCATATTCCTCCTCTTAACTTTTACAGCTTGTCGCACTTGACAAATGGATGGGTAATGCATTGTATACAACACCTTGCTTCGTTGCAAGATATATCTATTTACAAGAAAGTCTTTTTATCTTTAATTGTTTTGTATGAAGTTTAGAATGAAATAATTGAGTGAAAATATTGAAAATAAAGGTAGAGTCAATGACTTTTTGTCTGTTGGTAAAGTTGAAAGATTCTTAATAAGTCTACAAGAGATTAGAGTCTAATATCATAAGAGATGCGGCTGAGATCATTCTTTTAACATATTTGACAAAATAGATACCTCTCAATACTTGATTCTTATCGAAAGAAAGAGGATGAATAATCCTCCATAAAAAAAGATAGAGAAGAAATACAATTACTGAACAGATAAGGTGAAGAGGACAGTTTGTTGTGGTTTGTAGTTTACTTTTGGTATGATTTAAAGTTTATGTTAGATTTTTGTTATCTTTTGAAATTATTTTTACAAGATAATGTAGGAGTTGCATTAATTTTGGTTTTTATCTCATTTTTATATTGAATAAAGGCCACTAATTGATTTTTGTGTTGTTTTTGTAAATTTTTAAATAATAGAAAAGATTATAGCAAAGAGAATATAAAAATTGGTATTTGATTTATCTTTTTTTAGATTTTACTTGTCAATTTATTATAAAATAATTAACATAATTTTATATTATGGTCTCTATACTTAGAGTAGTCTCTAACTAGCTAGATTAAGTGTTCTTATAAACTCCATGACATGAAGCTCATATGGCCCTTTTTAGTTTCTATTCTATTTGCTAGTTCTTATGAAACAACCTTTTAGTGTTTTTTTTCTTCAATCCTATTATTTAAGGTCTAAAAGTAAGCCTCACTCAAGGTCCTTGTCTAGGTCAACTTCTAGGTCTTCAATTACTTTGTGAGTCTTCTTTGAAAAAAAAAACCTTTTTCTTGTTTTATTTTTTCTTGAGCTAGAAAGGTTATATTGCTCATCCGCTCAAAGTTTGTATTTAGGTGGACCTCACCTTTGGCTTTAAGTAGTTTATGTAGATTTAAGATAGGTCCATTCACTTTTTCTCATTAGAGACATACACTAATCTTCATAATGCGTTGAGCTTATATTACATATAGTTCAAAAAATTTAATTTGAAACTCTAATACCATTTCCTAAAGATGAAAGTTGAATTTCTAGGAGGTAAGAAACCCTTAACCTTGAAATCAATCAAGCCAAGTGAATAAGATTGGGTGACTTTAACCCTACAGATATGTTTACAAGTTTAACCTAAATCAAATAAAAAGATTAATGTATGTTATTTTTAAAACCTTTTTACAAATATATATTAGGAAGATTTATGATAACAAGGTAGAGACTTAGGCACATAGATTAATAGTATGGTAGAGGTAAAGGCCTACCATAGTCCTATCAATGGCAGAGATGTAGAACTTGTAAAGATAATGAGAGTTTGATGAAATAAAACCATGCACAATGCTCTCCTAGAAGATCTCCCACCCCCCTAGGGAATCTTGCAAGTTTAAACTACCTTCTCCGCATGTTCTAAAGGAAAGGAAGGAATAGTTTTGTGGTTTCAGAGTAGTTATGAGTAGGGCTAATTTGAGACATCTACAAATATCTAGAGGAATAATAAAAAAAAGTAAATGCCATTAAGTCTCTCCTTTCAACCATCATTATGAAGTCTCCAACAACCAACAAAATAAGGAGCCAACTCAGCTAGGTGTTTAAGAAGTCGACCTAGCTTGTAGACAAGGCAAGAGGAGTCCATTTATAGTATAAAAACATGATGCTATCTATTAGGATTTCTACCAAGATGCTAAAGTGGATTCCTAAGGTAAAGCATAATTTAGATCTTACTTTTTGCTACTAAGTCTTGTAACCAAAAAGTTATTTTATAGTAAAAAAATCTTTGTAACTCAAAAAATACTCTTAAAATGTATAAAACAAGATATGCAAATTTCATTTATTTCAAGCAATGTCAATCATTTTTAGAACTTGCATAGTTATACAAACATCTTATCATCAATAAAAATCAACATTTTAGCCTTTAGATGTTTTATTTTATTATTTGTTGTTGAATGTCCTAGACAACCAAGAGGGGGGAGAGGGGGGGGGGGGGTAATCAGCTATCAATTAGACTTTTATCAATTCCATAGAACTCACTATGGTGGGCTCACTTTCCAAAAGGGCTGATTACCATGATAAACAAGAAAGAAAAAGGAACTCCACCACTGTAGTACAACTATTGGAAGAAATCCTTGGCTTAATGCCTCTGATAACCAACAACAATAACACAAAGGCTCTACTCATGAACCAACTTCAACCTTCACATTGCATCTAATAGATCTTCTTTCCAATCGCTTCCTTACCATTCTATCACAATCATCCTCTTATTTATATTGATATTCAAAATGTGAAATCACCAAGTCATTCATCAAAACATAATTTGAAATTGGTCTAGACTAAACATTCCTGCGGTAGGGAGGAATGAAAAGTGGACCACACCACACACATCGCCTTGACCAAACTGCATGTTATCCAAACACCACAAATAATAGAGCCCAAGAAGAAATAGTACCATTAGTAACCATACCTCCAGCCCACATCAGTACAACCCAAAACAAAATATCAAAACATAAAACAATGAACCCAAACTGCCAAAACCATATCAGGAACAATAGAGAATTACAAACCGTGTGTGTATTTTGTGGTACCTGTCAATGTAAAACACAACACTTCAATAACTCATTATATCAATTGTTAGTACATGAAAAGAAATTAAAATAATAACAATTGAAATTGAATTATTCCTTTCTAATCATAAAGAGTTTGATCTATATTAGTATGCTCTTAGAATTGTGCATAGATTAGTGACATTACAAATATGAAATGGAAGATTCAAATGAGATTCATTGAACATGAAAGAAATTAAGATGAATTAAGCTAGAACTAGAATGAAGAATTGATAAGAAATAGAAGCATTGATCTAGATTTAGAATTCAAAATGACAAAGTTTCCTTATGCAAATGATCTAGATATCAAATGAATTAAATGAGATTGGTTTTATAGATTTCCTCTTGGAGGGAAATATTGAATTTAAATTTGATGATTGAGATTTGTCCTTGATGAATGGTTGATATTGATTCTCACTTGATCCATGTGATTAGCTCCCATTGGTTGGAATTAACTCCTTTGTCCTTTTGTGGGTTGAAAGGATAATAAGACAATTAATTAATTCACATTAATTAATATTTAGCCATAAGTATTTTTGAGTTTGATTTGATTAAATGACACTCAATTAATCATACGATAAAGCATTTTTAAGTAAATATATTTTATTGACCATAAGATAATTATGGTCAAGTATTATTTTTTCCTTTTTATATAATTCCTTAATTGATTAATTAAGGAATTATTCTTGATGATTGATGCTTGATAATTGATGATTGATGCTTGATAATTGATGAATTATGTAATTAAATTGATCTAATTCAATTACACAATTATGCTTGAAATTAGCTTGATTTGGTATTGATTTGATCACTTAATTTGAGATTTAGGGCTTCTAGTTTAGCTAGACCATTTTTAGGTGATTACATTTGCCAGGTGATTATACAAACCACTTTCAAACATGAACATCAATGAATACAACACTAGAACACATTTTCGGGAGAACCATCCTTCTAGAGCACCAGCCTCCAAACCATCGAAACCTCAAAACCATATTTGCAAGATATCAGAAATATTAAGCATAATATCAACCATTGATGCAGTACAAGGCCGAGGGAATCCCCAAAGGATATGTCCAAGCTCCTAGCTAAACAACCACATAATGAAATCCAACAAAAAAAAAAGATCAACAACAATCTAAATCCTTTATCCATCAAATATCTGATTACATGCAATGTGCCGGGCTGTAAGGCCTTCCCGATTACGACCAATTATAAAGCAATTAACAATTCTGCAAGATCCCTCAAGATCCAATTAAAACCCTAACCCTAGCTAGCCAGATTTATAATAATAGGCTATAACAATTTGGTAGAAACCTCTAGTAAGATCTAAACTTGTGCTCGCAAGCCACCAAGCAATCTCCTTGTTCCTAAGCCTCAACCACTAGCTTTGCTCACAAATTCACAGCTTCAGATTCCTAACTGAATCTTTGGTTCACTGTCTACCTCTACAAATCTACTCCAGGCCCCTCTTAAATACTACTTCTTCAGCCACAAGTCAGATGGAAGAAAGAAATAGCTTCTAAGCCCAAGTCAGCTCCTAAAATAAATAAATATTAAATGCAATACAAGTAATCTCTCAAATAGCCTTAAAAATAATTAATTCTCCATGTCGGCCTCTAGATCTACCTAGGATAATGTAATACACACTACCCAAATTAAATACATCAAGTTGGCCAACCAAATCCCCAAAAACTCCAATCGGTAAGCCAAACTATTGAGCACCAAAAAAACTACCGAGCAAGCCAGGCATCGCCAAGAAAGAATGTCGAACGAGCTCAACAAGAATCACCGATCATAGGCTCTACTAAGTGCTAGAAGTTTTATCGAGCAAACGAGTTCCCTTCAGAGACCGAGCCCTTCAGTGACTAAGCCCCTCGGTCAACATTGTAATTGAGAAACACCAGGACAAAAAACTCCAACATGTAGGATTGCTAACTGTGTGTGTGAAAATTGTACCTGATCTGTAGACACAACACTTCAGTAAAACATTAGAGGTTAGCAAAAATCAAAATCGTGCAAAATTGAAATCTAATTTAACCAAGCGATTTACTGCCTTCTAGTAGGTGCGAGATTAATGTTCTCAAATTGTTTATCGAGATCAGTGACCTAGATGACACCTAAATGAAGGATTTGAATGCAATTGATCTAGATATGAGATTGAATGCAATTAAGCTATTTTTTTGGATTTTCTATGCAATAAGGAATGAAAAACTGATATGAATCTATGCTAGATGAAATTGATATGCTATGAATGCTATTGAAAATTGATATGCAATGCTAATCTAACAATGATATGCAATATGAATGCAAAAATAAGATTGATCTCACAAAGATGTCGATTCACAAGAGCTTTGATTCTTCAATTCCAATTCTCCAGCGTGATTGTGCAAAAATATGAGATCCTGTGGATGCAAATTTGAGAGATGATTGAGAGATGAGTTATGAAGAGATGAGCCTTGTTTTTATAGAAATCCAGGGCTTTGGAGGTGCATGGGAAAAAGCCATAAATCACTCAAATAACTCAGGTTGATTTTTGAGTTATTTTTAAATAAAGGATAATTAACTCACAAAAATATGCAAAAGCTAAGTTTTAACTCAAAATAGAGTTTAGGTTTAATTGATAATTGATAGTTGTCTGCTTTTATGATTGTGCATGTTTTATTTATGAATTAATTTAATAATAAAGTGATTTATTTCCAACTTAACTGCTTTTAAAAATAAAACAATTGATTTATGGGTTAATCAATTATTTAATCAAACTTTTATTAAAAACTATATTATTAAATAATGACAACATGCTTTAATTAATTAAATAAGAATTTAATCAATTATTCATATGATATTAGATTTATTGTCAAAATTAAATAATATAATTAATAATAGATAAAATTTAATTTAATTAAACAATTAAGTGGCAAGATATTAAATCTAATTAATTAAATATGCAAAATATTCAATTAATCAAATTTTAGGATAAATGTGATTTATTGCCAAATAATTATAAAATTAAAGATAATTATGATGATTAGGAATATTGCTAGGAATATTCCCCAATGCAGAATTTAAGATAATCAATTAGGATTCGATGATGTTTAGATGTGCCTTAGATTAGGACTTTGATGTCGATTTCGTTCGAATTGTTGATATAGAAGATGAATGAACTTATAGCCCATTTTTGGGGTATTACATTTTGCCCCTCTTTGAATTACTGTGCGAAACACAGTGGTTCAAAGACAGTCTGTGTTTGATAGAGATATGAAACTGATTCGAAATTGATAATTGATATGAGACAGAAGCTGATTGATATGGATTTGATATGGAGATAGTAGGTCCTGAATGACCAAAGATAATGTTTACTATAGCAGCAATGAACCGATGATTGCGAAAAAGTGTCCAAATACCTGATTCTAAACCTTAGGATTGATAAGAAGTGAGTGACCCATTCTAGACTCGATTGTCTTAGCAGAACTAGCAGGTATCACATCCGAATCCTTTAGTTGCCGAAGAACCAAGGAAAGAACACTATGATCTGATGGTTGCAAAAACTGATACAGATTACAAGATTAGGAGGATACCAGATTGATATGGATCTTGATGAATCAGATATGCCCCAAGTGATGATAGATTTGCCCCGAGCGATGAGGACTTTTTTGATGAATCAGTAACTAGACGTGATTGTTGTCTTGATCACTGATGAAAGATATTGATAGATTTGATTGATAGAATTTGATTTACAGACATTGAATGATGTGCAATACCATGCCCCCTTCGGGATTAAAATTGAAATCTGACAAGAAAAGTCAGCGTTATAGTTTAGAAGCATGTTAATTGATTTGAGAAGTGTGGTGAAACACATTCGAGAATGCATTCTGCATCGTTTGGAGGGCCTGGAGACCGAATTTGACTAGGTTTGACCATGGTTGACCAAGTTGAAATTTTGATAGTTTGATGTTAGATAATCAGTTAAGTTGAATACTGGATTTTTGTAATGATTGAAGGTTGATTATGCAAGTAGTTAATAATATAAATGATCTCAGATTTGAATTTTGATCCCGAAAAAGGATTCTACTTGCTGTTTCGTTGGAGGAACCTTCGTGTGGGATTCAGCTCTTGTTAGATTTGAAGATGCGATTGAAGAATCATTGAAGCTTCGAAGTTCGTTTAGTCATTGTGAGATCATGCAAAGATGAAAAATGCAAAGAAGCGTGCAATATGAAATGCAACCTAAGACCTAGGACCTAGTCACTGATCATGTGTCGATTTGTTATCATCATTGAACTTTTAGGTAACCAGATAAATCAATACAATGCCCACTAGCTAAAAGAAAAAACCATAGACATATGAATATTGATTTGTATGCACAAGAATCAATACAACACCCACTGGTCAACAACCATGGATATATGAATATTGATTTGTTTTTGGAATGTTGGATTAGATATAAGCACCAAGGCACAAACGCCAGGATGACTTGAATATCATGTCCATTTTGATATAGCAATTTGTACAAGCATCAAAACATAAATATCGTGATGACCTGAGTACGCCTTGCGTTACAAACACATCAAATAATCAAAAGATCATTCTAAATCCAGTGTGAATTACCCGTAGTGACCCTTTATCGTTCACATCCTTAGGCAAGATCGCGTTTCACAGTAGGAGAAAGAATTTACTCAAAAAGATAATAGTTAGATCAAACTTCCTTGAATTGTCTGGGTATCAATGGTCGAGGTACGCATGGCCATCCAATTCGAGATAGAGGTTCTTATAGTCGGACACCATTTCAATCCGAAATTTCCAAAGTTGTTAGATTTTCACATACAAGTAGAAGACACAGAAAAGATTATGCCCCAGTCATCACTCTCTAAATCCTATAAAGGACATCATCGAAGAGCTCGAAGGGACACAATATGCAAAAATCTCAATGCGAATCAGTAAGCATACAAGGAGATAAAAGCATGTAAAAAGCACAGATCATTTTCAGTTTGATGTTTGATGTTTGATTGTGTTGTTGTAGATGCAAAATCCTTTCTGGAGACAAGACTGACTGACTCACTCACATGAAGCTTCAAAGGACTCTGACTAGATATGATCCGTCTAAGATACATGGGAGACCATAGGATATGACATTGATTGCCCCCAAGTGTTAAACATTGATAGGATACAGACGCTTGAGCTGATTGGTGTATAGACCGACTTATTGAAAATTGGAAATGCAGAAACAAACCGGGAGATATGTACAAACTAAAGCAAGACTAAAAGCTGGGAAAGACCAAGATTGTGCTGATAGATGGAGCGTTTTGAACAAGTTGCACCCGTTTGCCGGGTTTTCAACATCTTGGCAGAGATTCTATTTTTGCTACCAAGGCGCCTGTTTCCAGGTTTTCACCAAGGCACTTTTTCTTTTTTTCATTTTTTGAATTTTTGATATTTTTTTGATTTTTTTGCGAATCATCAAGGTGCCTATTGCTAGGTTTTCACTAAGATGTTCATTTTTTAAGGACTTTTTCTGATTTTTAAGATTTTTTTCAGGACATTTACCATAGACGGAATGCCTTAGGCATAGAATTTCTTCAGATGGAGAATGTTGATTGGTTCTCGGAGCTGTTCTCCTTTAGTCGTTGAGAGTTGATAGGCACCAGAGCCAAAAGTAGTAGTGATGAAAAAGGGACCCAGCCAGTTGGGTTCAAACTTCCCCTTGCGTTCTTGATGTGATTGATTTTTAGGATTTTCTCTCAAGACTAGATCACCAACCTGAAATTCTCTATGTCTGACTTTCTTGTTGTAGCCTCTAGACATTCTCTTCTGATATACTCTGAGATGATCATACGCTGCTTGCCTGCACTCATCTAGTAGTTCAAGTTCTTGTAACCTAGACACTCTGTAGTCTTCATTAGTGACAAGTCCATGCATTTTGATTCTAAGTGATGGGATTTCAACCTCAATAGGCAGTACTGCTTCAGACCCATAAACTAAAGCAAAAGGTTTAGCCCCTGTAGGCGTTCTGATACTTGTTCTATAGGCCCATTCTGATACTTGTTCTGATACTAGTTCTGATACTGATTCAGATACTAATTCTGATAATTGTTCTGATACTAGTTCTGATACTGATTCTGATACTGATTCTGATAATTATTCTGATACTGGTTCTAATATTGATTCTGATACTGATTCTGATAATTATTCTGATACTGGTTCTGATGCTTGTTTTGATACTGGTTGTGATACTTGTTTTGATACTGGTTGTGATACTTGTTCTGATAATTGTTTTGATACTGGTTCTGATACTTGTTCTAATAATTATTCTGATACTTGGTATACTTGATAGCATCTTTTTCCATTTGCAAACTCCCAAGCAAGATCATATCGTGCAGTCCCAATGTCTAGCAAGGTGGAGAACAAGAGGGATTAGCAAGCTGGTGGAAGGGATGGAAGACAAGAGAATGAAGGAGAATGAAGGGAAGAAATCCTCAAGGGAAAACTCCTTAAGAATACTCAAGCTAGGGAAAAATCATCATGTAAAGCATATTTGGATAAGTAGGGAAAGACTAGTATAGGCTAAGTCACAAAAGCGTAGTGCAAGAGCAAGAAAGAATGCAATCCAAAGGAGTAGACATGTCAAGAGGCTTCATAGCACTTTGTTTTACTCTTTTTTTTTTTTTTATTAGATCAAGACCAAAGGGGAAAAGGATAGCGATAGGCGAAAATGAATGGAGAAGATGGATATGAAGGCTAAACATGGAAGGAATGAAAGCAAGATCACCGTAAGATAGCTCACAAAATAGCCAAATATTCATGTATAGATCAACATTGTCAAGATCAAAGAGAGAAGATGGAATGGATGAAATATGTAGAAGAACTATGCATGATGCCTGATTGCCAGGTTTTCATCATGATACTTATCCAAGGTGCCACAAGGAAGTGGTTTTCACCATAGGACGAATTTATTTCTCTTTACTTTTGCTACCAAAGTGCTTGTTTCCAAGTTTTCACCAAGGCACATTTTCAATTTTATTTTATTTTATTTTATTTTATTTTTGGAAGAAGGCAAGCTTTTTAGATAATGCTCCTTGAAAGGATAAACCATGATATCCCAAGGATTCAAAATGATATGCTCAAAGATGCTGATAGGGAAAGGAACATGGAAGAGAAAAATGGAGGATAGGGTTTTATGTAAAGCCAGTGAGGTTGGAAGATAGGAGGAATAGGCAAATGAGGAAAAAGGATAGAAGGTAGAAGGTTAATGAATGGAAGGATTGTGAAAGGGTAGATGGAAAGGAAGGAAAGATCAACGTAAACACACACCTTGAAGGGTGGCGAGAGGGTGGAGGAAACGTGAATGAAGGAATACGTGAAGAAATATGGCGAATGGATAACAGAGGTTGAGGTTTGGGCGCATGAAATGGAAGAATATTTTTGGAAGGAGATGTAGTGGAAGTCTTTGGAAGCTTGAATGTCAATTTCACTTTTTGTTCAACACCAGACTCTTTCAAGAGAGACTTTGGAATCCATATAGTTGTAGGCTTTTTATTTCCTTTTGATGATTTAGAGATAATATCTTCAATGATGGATTTTGGAATCCATACTTGTCTTGTAGTTTTTTTTTTAGATATCTCTTTTGACTTTATGCCTCCATGTCATTTAGAGGAGACACGGTGATCTTCTCTTTTTGATGGATTCTTATATTGCTTCTTTTTCTTGTATTGAACATTCAAGTTACTTCCAAAAGACTTGGGATTTGTGGAAGAGGGAGGATACGACTAGTTTAGATGGGTGGTTGGATGAAAAGAATTCAAGGGTATGCATCTATGTTGATCTTGAGGAAAGATGGGAGATGGAGGTATGTAAGGACCCAAGATGGATGGAAAATTAGGAGAGTTAGGAGGGGAAAGTGAAGGGACATAAGGACCCAAGATGGAAGGAAGGCATGAAGATCTTTGTAGTGGTGGAAGAGGTCCAAGGATGGAAGTGGAAGACGCAAAAGGATAATCAATAAGTTCATCAGCATCTATATGACAACCAAGGATATCAGCATCTTTAGAGTGAGCATTAGAATTTTCAATAGAATCGTGGACATCTTGAATATGAGCACCTTCTTTGATAGGATTGTTCAAAGCTTGCAAAGACTTAGGAAGAGTAGAAAGTGGAAGTGAACATGGAGTGGTAGAACAAGAAGATGGAAGACTTTGATCTTGACAAGGATCTTTGGATAGCACAAGTGCATAATTTTTCTTTTGATTTTCAATAGGCTTAACATTGGAAGTAACAACACTATTTTTAACAACCTTAATGGAAGTATCATCTTTGGAAAACGCAAGTGTAGTAAGGTTATTTTGATTGCCAATAAGCTCAACAGTGTAAGTAGTAGCTTGATCTTGCTTAGGAGAAGACTTAAGACATGAAGTAATGCATGAAAAAGAGTGTACAGGATCAAAAGAACCATGAAGTGGATAAGAGACATCAGGAAAAGGAGTGGATGACATGGAGGGTTCTTGATCTTGATCTTTCTTTATGTTCTTTTCTTTATCATTTTTAGAGTCCTCTTGACATGGAGCCACTTCTAAGGACAAGGAAGCATGTTGGGATTGTATGGATGACTTTGGAAGAGATGGTGGAGGACTAGCTGAAGTAGGGATTATAGCATATGAAGGCTTAGGCTTTTTAGGTTTATCATCATTGAAAGTATTTGCAGCCAAGTGAAGGATAGCTTGATTTTCTTTAAGAGGTAGCTCTGGAGGATAACTATAGGGAACCACATGAAAAGTATCAGGGCTTGTGTTGAATGAAGGTTCTGTGAAAGATTTGAAAGACTCAGAAGCTTTAGGAAATGTACGAGTATTGGAGGAAGTAGGGGATGGAAGGGAACCATCATAAGACAAAGGTCCAACATTAACATGATCTCGCTTGAGAGTGTAATCTTTATTTTCAGCCTGAGAGTTCTTAGAGGAGAGATCCTTATAGTATTGACGTTTCAAGCTAGCACGATGTATTTTATAGTCCTCAGCAGTAGTAGATGGATCATCATCAAGGTATTGTCCACAAAAGCCATCAAAGTCTCTTTCAAAATCAGAATCATATGGATCACCATCATGATCTATCCAATGTGACGACCCATTTGTAGTAAGCAGGAATGAATGATGAGGACTCTTAGGAACAGAGGTGTCATAGGTATCATTACATTGTCTGTCGTCATAGTCATCATAGTCTCCAAAGCTAGATGTGTCACTCTCCGTGGAAGAGGTATCATATTGCTCAAATTTTTTCCGGGGGCATGGTGACATGTACAAGTCTTTATCAAATGGAAAAGAGTATAGAGATTCCATGGAGAACTCTTTAGGTTCCTTTTCTTTCTCAAGTTTGTCAAGCTGGACTTGCATAGCATGTATCTGTTTCATCATAGCGGCGATCATAATTTCTTCCTCATGTGTACTGATTCTTTGAGACATGTGTACTGATTCTCAATAGCTACTGCTCTGTTCCTGACACAATGATTTGTATGATAGATTCTGGAACTAGGCTGAAAACATTGGATATCTTGTAATTTGATAATTTCTGACAACTCTCTCAAATTTTTCCAAATGACACTCTGCAGACTCGTACGACACTGGGTAGTCTATGAAACGACAGTTGCTAAACTCGTACGACAGTTGGGTAGCAATGAAACGACAGTTGACAAAACTTGTATGACAGTTGCTAACAGGGTTTTGACTTTCTTGAATTTGCTGGTTTGAAAACTCGTATGACACTGGGTTCTCAATCATACGATAGATGGGCAATACTGAAATGACACTTGACAAAACTCGTATGACTTTTGACTTCTTGAAATGACTTTTGACTCCAAAAAGATTTTACGTCAATTTTTGCAAAATTTAAGGTCTTCAGTTTTGGATTGTTTGCAAATTGTACTGTCCAGATTTTGAAGGTTATACCAGATTTGATCATTTTTAATAGCCAAGTAGATAAACAAGCACACAAAACAACAAGCAAGTGATTCCAAGCACGTCTGAAAACAATGAACAAGGGAAAAAGCAACTTTGTGCATGAACAATCAAGTGACCAAATTGTGCTAATCACTGAGAGTACTAATTGTGTATGTTCTGAAAAGTTTTGCAATAACACACATATACCTGAAAGTGAAAAATTGGCCTCTATAGGGTTTTTAGTAATGGTTTGACTCTGCAACTTTTATGATTCAAAGGGGTGAACTCCAATCCCGGCGCACCAGGGTTTTGACACAGTCTGAGAACTTAATCTTCAAGAGCTGCTAGGGAGATATGACAACCCAACAATGAACCATACCTATGGAGATTTCTTCCACAAGGACATTTATATAGCGACTATCACTACCATGGTGAAAATAGCTATTACCGCTTGAGGTTCCATCAATGCAGTTTGCCCTATGAAGGGATTGTCTGCTACGGTTAACCCTCTCTAAAGGTGACTCACAGATTTATACCACAAGGGGACTTGGCTCCAGATCCAAGGTTTTTGACACCTTTTCACTTTTAACCCAAACAAAGCAAGCAGATTAATCCGACATGCTAAGACAAAGTTTTGTTCCACCAAGGTCTGTGATATCAACTCCACGTGATCTATCAACCTCTCCAGAGAGAGAATGTATCAATCAATAAGAGAAGACGCACTAACCAATTTTGATTCACCAAAGCTCGTGATATCAACCCCACGTGATCTATCAACCTCTCCGGAGAGAGAATGCGTCGATCAATAAGAGAAGAGGCACTAACCAAGTTGAATGTGAAACACACTAAGTATCCTCCCTACCTACAAAGATTCTGTCATCAAGAAAGATTTCTCTAGGAATCCAATCTCTCAAGAATCATGAATAGTGTTCATAGGGCCTAATTACTATGTGAGCACAGATATATTCCCAAAAGCAAATCTACCAAAAGTACCCAAAAAGCAGAAAGAGGAACACTTAACACTTAAAGCGAATATGAGATGAGTCCACAAGGTGGAACACTTAACACCTCACACAAGCTGAAAATGAGTCCCCAACTTAGAAAACAAGTGAGTTCCTAAAAGCACAAAAGGGTTGCCAAGTGGAACACTTAACACTTCTATCCTGTTGACCCCTCCCCTTTATGGCACTGAGATTGCAACCACGGGGTGAAAATGAGGGGCCAGCGGATTAGCGATTCCAATAACCCAAGATAGCAATCAAGATCAATCACAAGTATTCTAAGACTACTTAATGAATCCTTAAGGGGTCACAACCTAGTATCAATTATGCAAGTGTGTAGAAATAGATCAAAAGCATGAAAAGATGCACACAAGCTTGACACATAAGAGATTTATTTTAAGTCCTAAATCAAAATATTATTAGATGAAGGAGAATACCTGGGATCCTTGCAACACGCTTAGTAGATTTTACTTGATTTTTAGCAATTTTTGTTGAGCTTTTCCATGCAAGCAAGTGACGAACTCTCCAACAAGCAAACAAGCAAACAAGATATGCAAAATATATTCAACTTATGAAAACCATAGGGTTAGCTCTAAAAATCAATTATTATCAGTAATAATAACCAGAAATTAACCCAAATGACAACTCATATCATTTATTAAACCATGTAAAAAAAATAAGTTCATACCCATCACAAAACTTAATTTTTATTGCTGCATTTGACCTAGTTAACAAGATCTAATTTTTTTGATATGATTTTGGCCACAAAAATAGAAATTAAGAATAGAGACCCCTACTAAAAAATAGAGAGATTTCCAAAAATGCAAAAATTTTAGAAAAATCTCTTCATTTGTGCCCTAGAGACCCATTTTACCAAAATAGACCAGTTTTTGCAAATTGACTATTTGAGCTAATAAATTGCATCCAAATTTAAAACACAAATAATAGACACCCTGTAAAATTTGAAGAGCTTTCCGAAAATGTAAAAATTTCCAAAAAATATTCTGATTTGCTCCAAAAATTAATTTTTTATGAAAAATTGAAAAAAATTATTAAAAATTCAAAATTTTATAGAAAATTCTGAATTTTTTATCGAAGCTTCCCCGATATGTCACCAACCTGAAAAAAACATTTCAGACCAAAAATCCAAACCGTTTGGGAGATAAAATTAAATCTTTGAAACTTTGGGGTTTTAGCTCCAAAAAAAAATCAAAACCAGCATGCAAAGGTGGGTTGCTCCACGGTGGGCGCCAGAAATGTGTGTGCGAAAATTGTACCTAATCTATAGACACAACACTTTAGTAAAACATTAGAGGTTAGCAAAAATCAAAATCGTGCAAAATTGAAATCTAATTTAACCAAGCGATTTACTGCCTTCTAGTAGGTGCGAGATTAATGTTCTCAGATTGTTTATCGAGATCAGTGACCTAGACGACACCTAAATGAAGGATTTGAATGCAATTGATCTAGATATGAGATTGAATGCAATTAAGCTATTTTTTTGGATTTTCTATGCAATAAGGAATGAAAAACTGATATGAATCTATGCTAGATGAAATTGATATGCTATGAATGCTATTGAAAATTGATATGCAATGCTAATCTAACAATGATATGCAATATGAATGCAAAAATAAGATTGATCTCACAAAGATGTCGATTCACAAGAGCTTTGATTCTTCAATTCCAATTCTCCAGCGTGATTGTGCAAAAATATGAGATCCTGTGGATGCAAATTTGAGAGATGATTGAGAGATGAGTTATGAAGAGATGAGCCTTGTTTTTATAGAAATCCAGGGCTTTGGAGGTGCATGGAAAAAATCCATAAATCACTCAAATAACTCAGGTTGATTTTTGAGTTATTTTTAAATAAAGGATAATTAACTCACAAAAACATGCAAAAGCTAAGTTTTAACTCAAAATAGAGTTTAGCTTTAATTGATAATTGATAGTTGTCTGCTTTTATGATTGTGCATGTTTTATTTATGAATTAATTTAATAATAAAGTGATTTATTTCCAACTTAACTGCTTTTAAAAATAAAACAATTGATTTATGGGTTAATCAATTATTTAATCAAACTTTTATTAAAAACTATATTATTAAATAATGACAACATGCTTTAATTAATTAAATAAGAATTTAATCAATTATTCATATGATATTAGATTTATTGTCAAAATTAAATAATATAATTAATAATAGATAAAATTTAATTTAATTAAACAATTAAGTGGCAAGATATTAAATCTAATTAATTAAATATGCAAAATATTCAATTAATCAAGTTTTAGGATAAATGTGATTTATTGCCAAATAATTATAAAATTAAAGATAATTATGATGATTAGGAATATTGCTAGGAATATTCCCCGACGCAGAATTTAAGATAATCAATTAGGATTCGATGATGTTTAGATGTGCCTTAGATTAGGACTTTGATGTCGATTTCATTCGAATTGTTGATATAGAAGATGAATGAACTTATAGCCCATTTTTGGGGTATTACACTAACTTCCCAAGAATGCTCCTACACTAGTCACCCCAGGTGTGAAAAGATGTTCTTAAAGACTGGAAGAACATCTTACAGGATTCAACACATAAAACCTGAGATGGTTCTTCACATACATGTCCTCCAAGTCTTCAACACTCTTAACTTGGATCCACTTCTGCTTTATTTTCCTTCTCAAGTCCTTCCTTGACAATTCAAAGGTCTATTTTCCATACTGATCTCCAACCCTTCTAGGATCCTTCAACTCGACTTGACTCCCAAAGCTCAGGTTCCTCCTACCAAGTGTTGTATCCAACAAAGGCATTATGGAAAAATCCCTACCACCCTTCTCAATAGTAAACACAATCTTAACACAATCATGCATAGCTCTACAATCATATTGCCAAGGTCTACCGAGCAATATGTGAAAACTACTCATATCTACAATATCACACAACACTTGATCCTTATATTGGCCAATCTAAAAATCAACAAGACATTGATCCCTCACTTCCAAAGCATGAACATATTGCAACCAACCAATCCTATAAGGACAAGGATGTCTCACTCTGATCAAACCAAGTTTCTGAACGATCTCCTCAGCTACAAGGTTATCAGTACTACCACCATCCACAATCAAATTACAAAGTTTATCTCTCGACTTGCACCAAGTTTTGAACAAGTTACTCCTCTAACAAGATTCCACCTTAGTACCAAGTAATGTTCTTTGAACCAACAAGTTTTTTGACTCTACCTCAGGTTCATTCATTATGTTCACATTCATAAGCTCTATGTCCTTCTTCACCACAATGAAAACAAGTACCCTTAAAGGAAATCTTACCTATCCTCTTCCTCAACTCAATACGTTTTGGTTCATCTTCACTAGTTGGTTTATCCTTCACTAAGTGATCAAGATTCTCCTTCCCTTGGGAATTACCATGTTGTCTCCTCTTCAACTTATCTTCTTCCTTTAGGGCATACTGATAAGCATCCTCAACCAAATCAATCTTCAGCATACCAAGCTCATCTTGAATATCGAATCTTAAACCATTCACATACTCAGCTACCTTTTCCTTACCGAGTTCTCTGTGTCTAGACCAAATAGTAAGTTTTTAGAACTCCTCGATATAATATTCAACAATCAATTCTTTCTACTTCAAATTCTATAATTTCTTAAACAACTCAAAGTTCACAGTCGACAGGTATGAACTTAGATTTCAATTTAGCAACCATCAACCTCAATTGATTATTTTTCATTTCACCTTCATCTTCTCTTTGTCTTTGTAATTATTTCCACCAAAGAGTAGTATGTCCTTTCAACTTAGTCTATGCCAACCTCACTCTAAAGGATCTTTAATTTCTTCAAGCTCAAAGAAGTCTTCTAGCTCACCAATCCAATCAATCAAGTCCTCAGGTCTCAAAGTACTAGAGAAGTTAGAAACTTCCATTCAGTAACTAGTACTTAACTGAGCCCTAGATCTCTACAACCGACCAATTTTGTCTTCACCAGATCTGTCCCTCTAATCAGTTCTATCATCTCCACTAGATCTAGCAGCTTCAAAGTCATCAACAACTTCCTCATAGCCATTATCAGTACCAAGATTCCTCAACATACCAACAATAGCCCTCATAATATCAGTAATCATGTCATTATTTATCAATTCCATCTCAGATCTAACATCTAATATGACCTTCTCAGAAATCTTCACTTCCACAACATCAAAGAGATTTGTAATTTCCCTAGGGTCCAATCTTCTCGGAGGCATCTTCCAATATATTCTTAAACCCAAGGTAACAAATCACCAACAGATCAAACCAGCCCAAGGTCCTGGTGCAAACTGCCTTAACTTTGATGATCTGTTTGCATACTCAAGAACTTCAAGCTCTGATACCACCTGATGCAATGCAAGGTCGAGGGAATACCCAAAGGAGATGTCCAAGCCCCTAGTTAAACAACCACACAATGAAATCCAAAAACAAAACAAGATCAACAATAATCTGAATCCTTTATTCATCAAATATCTGATTACATGCAATGTGTCAGGCTATAAGGCCTTCCCAGTGATGGCCAATTACAAAGCAAGTAACAATTCTACAAGATCCCTCAAGATCCAATTCAAACCCTAACCCTAGCTAGCCATATCTATAACAAGAGGCTACAATAATCTGATAGAAACCTCTAGTAAGATCTAAAATTGTGCTCACAAGCCACCAAACAATCTCCTTGTTTCTAAGCCTCAGCCACTAGCTCTACTCATAAATTCATAGCTTCAAATTCCTAACTGAATCTCTGATTCACTATCTACCTCTACAACTCTACCCCAGACCCCTCTTAAATACTACTTCTTCAACCATAAGTCGACTGGAAGAAATAAGTAACTCCTAAGCCCTAAAACAAAAAAATATTAAATGCAATACAAGTTGGCTCTCAAATAGCCTTACAAATAAATAATTCTCCATGTCGGCCTCCAGATATACCTAGGAGAATGTAATACACACTACCCAAATTAAATACATCAAGTCGGCCAACCAAATCCCCAAGAACTCCAGTCGGTAAGCCAAACTACCGAGCACCAACAAAACTATCGAGCAAGCTAGGCATCGTTGAGAAAGAACGTTGACCAAGCTCCACAAGCATCGTCGAGCATAGGTTCTATCGAGTGCCAGAAGTTTTACCAAGAAATTGAGTTCCCTTCAGAGATCGAGCCCCTCGGTAAACACTATAATTGAGAAACACTGGGACAAAATACTCCAACATGCAGGATTGCTAACTTCCCAAGGATGCTCCTGAATGAACCACCAAAATAGTATGTTGTCATCTATGACAACCATACTAACAAATCACCATCTCTACAATAACAACAACAACAAAAACAATAACCATATAGATCACTATAACATTTTCAATATCAATAACTTTCCATCAAAGACAACCATACATAATACTATAACAACAATAACATCAAGAAATCTACAACATCAACACTGCAACATCATTAGCAACAACCGTACTGATCATTGCAACAACAACAAAAATCTCCACCTTTCAATATGTGTTTTAATATGTGTGGTGATTGATGTTATTTTTGTAGAAGAGGTTTGGACAATTGAGAGAGGGCGTGAATTAATTGTCAATAATTTTTTTTATCTTCTCACATATCCAAATAATATAATAGAATTCATTAATCATATATGAACATGAAGAAGCAAACACATGCATCAAACACAATAAATACTATATTTGATGTGGAAAATCCTAGAAAGGGAAAAACCATAGAGAACTATTCTTGAGTATAAAATACCTATTAGGGTGATACCAGTTAAGGTGATTTTTGTAATCACCTAAAATTTGTCTAGTAAAACCTAAGCCCCTAAGTTCGATCAATTTGCCTTAAGAAAAATTCTAAATCTCAAAGGCATAATTTACTGGACATAATTATGTAATCAACTTGGATAATCCCCCTTGCATAATTAAATTATCTCCAAAAATAAAACATTAATCATTTCCAAACCAAAAGATAAAAAATAATTTA
The DNA here is from genome assembly GCA_027943335.1 of Chamaecyparis obtusa. Classification (NCBI taxonomy): domain Eukaryota; kingdom Viridiplantae; phylum Streptophyta; class Pinopsida; order Cupressales; family Cupressaceae; genus Chamaecyparis; species Chamaecyparis obtusa. Next base: position 1,527,458 of record BSBK01001158.1, on the reverse strand, counting down.
ATTGTCAAAATCTTACTTTTAATATAAATCCCTAGCACTTTTATTAAAAGAACACATTTCTCACATAAGTGTGCAACTTAATCTTGATTAAATGATAATCAAAAGGGGATTTTATATTTTGTCTTATTCTCCGAACAAGCTTGACCAATAAAAATTCTTGGATCCTCTCACTAGGATTGATCTCTCTCAACACTCATCTCTACCTGACATATTTTGCCTCTTAATCTCCACCCTTCATTCTTGAGGCAATTCCCTTAAAATGAATATCTTCCTTTTCTCAAAGGATTCCATTCTTTTTTCCATTTTGTGAATTCCAACTCTTGCCATTTGCATCCTACTATAGTGATCTTGTGCTATTTCCATCTCTCTTTCATTCTTAGTTTAGCTAATCTTGTAGAGTAATATTGCATTTTTAGCTAGCTTTGAATTTAGTTTTCTTTCATTGTAGCATTGATCTTAATTAAATTACTCTTGCATCATAGCTTTGCATCAATTTAGTCTCATTTCTAGTTGCCTAATTTGCACTTGCACTCTTTAGATCAACTTAGAGTGGTGAATGCAAGTATTTCATCTCACTCATATGTTGAATCTTCCATTTTGGATTAGTCAAGTCACTAATCCTACATGCCCAATCTGATGAGCACTACATAAAGGATTAAACTCACTTCAACTACGAGGCAATAAGTTGGTTTTGAGAATTTAGTTGTCCATTATGAATGAACACAAGTGGCTAGATTCTTGAGTTAATAGTATATTGAAGTGTCTATTGAATTCTGATTGAATACCAATTTTATACTACACATTTTCTGGCGCCCACTGTTGGGTCCAAATCAGATTTTGGTCCCATTTCTTGCAGGTTATTTTTTCTTATTTTTTGAAACTGTGACAATCAACTTACCACTGTAGTCCAGATTATCGTATGACACTGATTTCATCACATACAGTTGTGAGTTTTATTGTATGATAATATGGAATAGAGGATTTCATTGCATGTAGTTTACTGTTTCATCGTATGACATATCAACTATGGTTTTCATCGCATGGATTACTGAGTTTTGTCATACAATTATATGGTGCTATCTGTGTTTTATCACACAAAAAATAGAGAGTATTTTGTAGGGTTGATTTGATTGAATTTTTGGTTTCTAACCCCTAATTTGGTTTCATATTATCTTTGGCTTTCTATTTTGCAGCAGTATCTTGTTTGGTGCAAGACTATTGAAGAAGATTTGCACACCAAAGCCATCTATCTTACACTTGTTTTGAGAGTACTAATGCATTTATGGTTTTAGGAAGCTTGTTAAAGCCATATCTTGAGACAGCTAAGCTTTTTGTTTTACAGGTTTCCATGGAGATTCAAGTAAACATTATGTCCTTATTAGCTTGATTTTCTAGGCACATAGATTAATTAGGTGGATTCCTTGTTTTGAGATTAAGAGAGCATTAGGGATTATGCTCTCTTTTCTTTAGAAAGTATTAGAAACCAAACATGATTATTTAATCTTAGGCAAGTAGTCTTCTTGTGGTAAATTTGAAAGTGTTTGGTGTGCTTGGGAGAAACAAGAGAATTAGGGAAGTATGCTAGATTCTCCTCTTTGAGGTAGAATCAGAAAACCAAACATTCTTCTTGCTATCCATTTTTATTTTCATTTTACCTTTAGAGGGCCTGCCGTTGAGGTAAAAATTTTGCAGGAACGACCCAAGATGGACAAAGAAAAGCCAACTCTTCTGACTATTAACTATGTTGAGTCATTCATTTTTCTATAAGGACACACATAAGGGTAATTTATAGGGTTGAAAGGTCTCAATCTTTCTTGCAAGACTACCTTACTTGAAGTGCTTATAGGGCTATAGGCCTCAATTTCACTTGCAGAACTATAAGGGATAGCTGTGAACAAATGCCCTTCCTAGACACTCTAGGTTAGAAGCCACCCAACTTATCTTTGAAAGTATCATTATCTTTGTGCAAGGATTGATCCAAGTGGATTACCCAGATCGCCTGAAGATTTACACTCACCATATGTATTCCCTTGGATGATTTAAAGAATGAATGTGGCATTTGGAGAACCTTTGTGATATGAGCATTGAGTCTCTTCTCTTGATCCATAATGTGCATAGTCCTTGGAAAAGCCAATATCACTTTGTGTGAGGCGAAGGAATGCTAAGTTGTGGGAAAATGTTTTGATGCTAGACAATTCCTTAGGTAGCTCTTACTTGAAGTGTCTTTGATTGTATTGAGACCTATGAAAATATATGAAACATACACTTGACATTTTTGGATCATTGCAAAAAAACTTTAGACGTCACAAATTCTTGTATCTGAAAGGTTTCTTTATCCCATGTTGGATTGTTTGAAGACTATTGTTTTATCACACTATTTCTTTCACCGCAAACATTGAAAATTTGTCTAGAAACACTTTGATTTTGTCAACAGCTCTGAATTCAAATTGTCCAAATTGGTCAAAATTTTAAAAAATGGTGGCAAATTATCCTTTCTTCCATTTTTTCTGGCATTTCATCGCATGAAAAAAGTGCTTTATCGCATGATTTTTGTCTTCTATTGCATTCTTTTCTAGGTTTCATTGTACACGAGTGTATACCCTCACCATATTATCACATGCCACTGAGAGTTTCATCTCACCCAGTGTCAGAGATTACTGTACAATACTGTATTTGACTGGTTATCAGAACTAAATTTGAAAGTCTCGACATCCATTTTAGTCTAGTTTTCTCATAGCCTCTCTATCATTTGGGTCAACCCTACACATCTGAAACTAGTTTCTTAAATTAATTGATCATTTTTTGGTGATTCGATCTATCTTGGCTCTTACTGAAGAGATCTCTAAAATTCTCTAGCTCTTGTCTCATAAATATCCTATTGAAATCAGACTTTTATTAAAATTTGCTACAAGTATCACTCAATAGGCATTCAAGCATCATTCTCAGTACCTTGTACTTAGTTTTCCTAGCTACATTAACTCGGTCACAAGTATCACCTAGCATACATTTAGGCCTCATTCTATATACCTTGTACCTTGTTTCAACTACCATTTCTATCTACTACCTATCCTAGAGACAAAGCTATCATTACTTGATCTTTCAAAACTAGCTTAGTAACCTTTTTTATTATCAAATTTTCAATCTTATCCTTTCCATGCCATTTATAACTCATAGCCATTACCAAAAGGCTACAAATGATTCAAAAGGGAAAGTTATTAGTGATATCCCTGGACCTTCCTCTTGTGGGAAACTTTTGCATCAAATCCATATCAAGACTACTATTTATCAATCAATTAATGACCTTAAGGATCCAGAACTCGACATTGATTACCAAGATCAAAACAACATGTCTGGGTATGATTGGGGAAACTGTAATAAGATTGATTCTAAGTCTTCTTCGAATGAAGAACCCACAGGAAAGGAAATTAGAAAATGCCAAGAAGATAAACACTTCCATAAGGTGATGCAAGCTATCATGAATTAGGACAAAGAGAGATACTTTCTGCATATTTATTTTATGGGTGTAAAGCTTCCTCCCCACTTTGACGTGGATCACTTGATACATAAAGAGGAAGAATCTCCTATTACAATCCTGAACAAACAACTCCAAGACTTACAATGTGGGCTCTCACAACTTAGAAAGGACAAGGACCAAATATAAAAAAAGTATTCGCTTAAATCTATATGTACTTTCCCCTTTGAGAAAGGCCTCTATATGCCACCCTTCCCACCGAAGGTGGAAATGCCTAAATATGAAAAATATGATGGTAGCGGAGATCCCCAAGATCACATGAGATAATTTTGCACTCTTAGCATAGAGTTCATGCATGAAAAGAGCTATCTCATGAGACACTTTCCTCAAAGTCTTGGTTGCCAAGCTATGAGGTATTTTACCCCACTTTCCCCTAGCATTAAAACCTTCAATGGGATGGTTTAGAAGTTCATCCAGTAGTACTCTTACAATATCTCCTTCCCTGTTACCATGCTTGACATATGCAACACAAAGAAACATGTTGGAGAGCCCTTCATTACCTTCCTTCATAGGTGGTAGAGGATGTTTTCTAGGTACCCTCATCAAATTCTTGAGACCAAAAAAATTGATATATTTATAAACATCCTGGTCCCAAAAATGAATTATGCTTTACAAATGCAAACTCATACCTCATTTGATAAATTGGTTGAAGCTTCTATTCACATAGAAGATGTCCTTGTTTGGAAGGGAGAAATCACCCTACAACATAAAGACCATAAATATTCCTCTAAAAATCATCACAACAAGGATAAGCATAAATTATGGACTAAGACTAAGGATGTTATCAATGATGGAATTGTGGGTACAAATTCCACATCTACTTCTAGAAAACACAAAGAGCCATCATTTAATCTCTCCACTAGTATTTAGGCAGAAAAGGCTAATAAGATTAATCAATCAAGCTCTAAACCCTAGGATAATAGAGATAGACCTTGGATCCCTAGGACTAAGCGAGACTTCACTCCACTTGGGGAGTCAATTGAGAATGCTCTACAAACACTTTTGGCTAATCAGATAATCACATTTCTAGATAACTCAAATCCCTATGATCTTGAGATTAAGCCTAAGTGGTGGAACAATAACCAATATTGTGAATACCATTGCAAAAAAGGCCATAAGACTAATGGCTACATGAAACTCAAGCATTTAATCTAGGATTTGATTGACAACAAGACCATTGTGATTGATCCTCCTCAAATGAACACTGATCATAAGGCATTTAAAGAGACTTTTCATAAGTATGAAAAGGGGGAATCTTCTAAGACAAAATATAATAAGGTGGGTTACACTTATTCAGACAATGAAAATGTGATCCACATGCTTGAGTCCTTTGACCACACTATTAATGTTATCAAGCTCAAGAATAAGACTCAAGTTGAATCTTCCAACACAATGACTAGATCCCAAGGTAAGGTCACCTTATTAGGGGCAGGTTATTCCTCCTCCTCCTCATCTAAACAACTAGTGACCTGAGGGTCTAAAATGACAACAAAAAAATCTCTAGTTCATAACTATAATTTGGTTGATTAGCTTCAACATACATCAACTTAGATATCAATTCTAGAACTCCTTAAAATCTCTCCTGCGCATCGAGAGATTCTTGATCAAGCCCTCTTAGTGGCTAATGTTCCCAAGGACCTAGACATAGACAAATTCTAGTCCATGGTCGGTCATCTTTATTCCCCACATTACTTGACCTTTTCAGAAGAAGATGATAAACATATTAGTCATCCTCACAACTGTGTGTGTGAATTTTGCACCTAGCTATAGACACAACACTTCAGTAAAACATTAGAGGTTAGTAGAAATCAAAATCTTGCAAATAATTGAAACTAAGCTAACCAGGTGATTTACTGCCTTCTAGTAGGTACGAGTATGATGTTCTCAGATTGGAATTGAGATCAGTGACAATGCAACACCTAAACAAAGGATTTGAATGCAAAATATGAAAGACTATATGAATACAGATTAATCTATATTTTTGTATTTTTTGTGCAATAATATGAGAAATTCTATGAATCTAAGCTATATGAATGAAATTGAATGCAGATTTAATCTAAGAATGCTATGGATGAATATGAAAACTATGATATGAAACTATGCAAAAACTATGATCAACTATGAAATATCTCACAAATCACCTATCGCAAGTGCTTAATCCTTCAATCACCAATTCGCTAGAGTAATTGTGCAAATTTGAGTGTTGATAATTATGAAGAGCCGAGCCTTGATTTTATAGAAATCCAAGGCTTTGAGGATGCAATAGAAAAGCCATAAATCACTCTTGATAAACTCAGGTTGATTTTTGAGTTATTAGGAAATCAGAGATAATTAACTCACAAAAATCATGCAAATGCAGTGTTTAACTCAAAATAAAGTTTTAGATAAAATTTCAACTCATCATCAGATGTTGAGTTTCAATTTTAAAATTGATTGTAAATTTCTAGTTGCCTGCTTTTCTGATTGTGCATGATTTAATTATAAATTAATTTAAAAATAAAGTGATTTATTCTCAACTTAACTGATTTTTGAATTAAAACAATTGATTTATGGGTTAATCAATTATTAAATCAAACTTTATTCCTAAACTATATTGTTAAAAATTGACAATTGACATTAATCAATTAAATAAGAATTTAATCAATTAGTCATGAGATTTTAGATTAATTGTCAAAATTAAATAATAAAATTTAGGAATAATCTAATTAAATAATTAAGTGGCAGTATTATATCTAATTAATTAAATATTCAGAATATTCAATTAATCAAACTTTAGGATAAATAGAATTTATCGCCAAATAATCATTAAATTAAAGATAATTAGGATAAATAGGAATATTGCTAGGAATATTCCCTGATACAGAATTTAGGATAAAATCAATTAGGATTCAATGATGTGCAAATATGCCTTAGGTTAGGACTTTGATGTCGATTTCATTTGATTTGAAGATGTAGGAGGTTAATGAACCTATAGCCCATTTTTGGGGTATTACATTTTGCCCCTCTTTGAATCACTGTGCAAAGCGTAGTGGTTCAAAGAATAGTCTATATATGATATATGTATGAAACTGATTTGATTTGAAAGATTAATCGATTCTGAGACAAAAACCAATTGAAAGATTTAAAGAATTTAAGATTTAGGTCCTGACTGACCAAAGATAATGTTAACTATAGAAACAATGAATCGATGATTACGAAAAAGTGCCAAAATGCCTGATTCTGAACCTTATGATTGTGAAGAAGTGAGTGACCGATTCTAGACCTGATTGTCCTAAGAATAATCATATTGGTATCACATCCTGAACCCATCAATTATGAAGAACCAAGGAAATGACGCTAATGAACCGATAGTTACAAAAAGCTGATACAGTTTACAAGATAGATTTAGGATACTAGATTGATATGGATCTCTATGAATCTGATATGCCCCAAGAATCAATAGATTCTCCCCAAGCGATGAGGACTTTAGATGAATCAGCAACTAGACGTGATTGTTGTCTTGATTATTGAAGAAATATTTGATTTGACAGAATTGAGTTACAAACTTTGAATGATGTACAATACCATGCCTCCTTCGGGATAAAAATTGAAATCTGACAAGAAAAGTTAGCGTTGAATAGTTTAAAAGCATGTTAATTGATTTGAAAAGTGGTTATACACGTTCAAGAATGTGTTTTGCATCGTTTAGAGGTTTGGGAGACCAAGTTTGACTAGGTTTGACCATGAGTTGACCTTGGTTGACTAGGTTGAAATTTTGATAGTTTGATGTAAGATAATCAGTTAATTTGAAAAATGGATTTCTATGATGATTGAAGGTTGATTATGCAAGCAGTCAGACATGTTGGGTCCAAAAATTTTAAATTGCAATTTTGACATAGTAAATGATCTTAGATTTTGATTTTGATCCCAAAAATGGGTTCAGAACATCGAAATTAGCCAGCGGTGCAATTTTCATGGAAAACATAGCACTTTTGAAAATTAGGTCAAAAGCTATATAAGGACCAAAAGGGTCATTTTCAATTCATTATTCACATTTGACTTTTGAAACCTTGTGGAGCCCTCTGAGCGACAAAATGTTTGAGCCAAGGGTACCTATCTAATCCCACTGATTTGAGCACAGTCAGAGACATCAGCGACCTCCGTAGTATGGACATCCGATAAGTGGACCTCTGTGCCTCTCTGTAAATTCCATATTTTCATGTTTGTAGCATTTTAAGGTTGTTTTTCATACGTTTCAATTTTTCAATTCTTGCATGCATGGAAACTTGTACGTCTGTCCTCTATGACTCGTACGACTTTTCATTGTCCTATAGAGTGTCATACTAGAACCCCCTAAAACTCATTTGAGAGGGACCCAAGAGTCGTACGACATTTCATTGAGTCCCTCATATGTCGTATGGTGATCCCTAGAAAGTCGTATATGCATGGTTTTTCGTATGGGACCCTGCTGAAACTTGTACGAGTGTTGGTACCAGACTATATTGTTGTATGGAAAACAGTGAGCTTAAAACTCATCTTTAGGTCAAAATTTTTGATTTTCTGATTCCTTAGGTTGATTGTTGAGCATTTAATGTACCTTCTGAGATAGTGAACTTTTTGAATTTCTAAGTGTTAGCCTATTTTTCAACCAAATGACTGATAGGATTCCCCATTTCTATTCTTTGTAGGTGATATACCTTGATGTTCATGTGCGCATCTCACATCCTACGACTCAGAGACTCTACATTTCGATGCCTGACCCTATGAGGGCACATCTTGCTTCCTGTGGGTTTGAGTATCTAATTTGGTTGCCTGAGATTAGGGTTAACCATGGACTGTTGACTGCATTGATAGAGTGGTTTCATTCAGAGACTCAGACTTTCCATCTACCCACTGGAGAGATTACTGTCACACCTAAGGATGTATATAGGATATTACATATAGCATTCCATGGTTAGCGTTTGGATTATGTGAGCTTGGAATAGTTTGGATTACATGCTTTTAGATTGTTATTTGGAGATGATACATCACTTACTGGTTCCATTTCTCAGGAGTTATTAGTGCAGCGCTATGGGCAGACCCATAGATTAGAGTGTATTATAGCAGGCATGATAGGAGGTATCATTATGTTTGACCGTTAGCAGAATGGTCTATTGATGGGCTTGGCCCCGATGGTTGCATGATTGATGGCCACTCCTTCTGAGTTAGCTTGGGGTCAGTGCATGCTTGCACATATGTTCTTTGACATGCACAAGATCATGTATCAGGAGGGAAAGTCTTTTGCTTTTGGTGCATTAGTTCTCTAGATATGGGCTTGGGAGCACTCCCAGTTTGTAGACCAGTGTGTCAGACACAGTGCCAGCCATAAGAGTCGGTCATATATATATATACTCTAGTTGTGTTACACAGGTGTGCATGGGTCACACAAAGTACTTTAGGTGGTGTCTTGATGATATGAATTTTGTAGTATGGAGACTGTACTTGCTGATAGAGACCTGGCCCACTATGAGGGAGCAGTTTAGTTATTTCTGTTAGAGCCTTGTACTGATTGGACAATCTACTATTGTTATTGAGTGCTTCCTGATCACTAGAGTATGGAGGTAGTATGACATCATTTAGGATGCACCAGAGGAGCTTGCAGCTTATGCACAGATCCATAGAGAACTCAGATTAGGATGGGGCCTTATATTGTCATATGATCTTTGTACACAGGAGTACATTGGTATTGTTGGCAGGGATTGGGATTAAAGAGAAGATATTCTAGATGCTAGTGTGACAGATGGTTTCATTGGATGGATTGCAGAGCATCTCGTACACAAGTTTTCTAATCCTATAGAGTTGATACCTTCCGTGGAGGAGGCCATGGATGTCATAGGTGCATAGGTCCCGATTAGTTGAGGAAAGAGGCATACATAGGTACAAATGCCCCAACCTATAGCTCCGAGGCTGAGAGTGATATTCACACCTCCACAAAGACCAATTGGATAGATGAGACCACCTCATCCCGCTAGTTCTTCAGCAGGCAGACTTGTAGTTTTGCATAGGAGATCAACTAGAGGAGAGAGTGGTACTTTGGGCAGTGTTGGTACAACATATGAGGTTCTTGGGGTACAACAGGATGTAGGTGCCAGTCTGGATCCTTTACAAGGTGATACCAGTTTTGATCTTGGTGCTGAGGTTAGACGCCGTAAGGCACAGAGAGCAGAGACCACTGAGCAGCTAGAGGTAGATACTGATATACCAGTAGTAGATGTAGACCCTAGTGTACCATTGAATCTGTAAGAGATTATTAGACAACTCAAATTATAGGTTAGGGACCTAAAGGTATGGAGTACTTGGTGGGAGGAGCGATTCACAAAGGTTGATAGACAAAGATCTGAGCTTCAAGAGGAGAACATGCGATTACAGGCAGAGGTGACACATCAGACCTCAGGAGCTGCTTATTAAGTTTCTACTTACTATGCAGTTGTTCCTATTGCTTAGAGAGTACCCACATACTCTCAGTATATGATAGCTTTAGAGGGAGCGAGGGCACCTAGAGCCAAGGTAGTGCTTGATGCACCACCACCACTTCTACCAGATGCAGAGGATCAGGTAGACAACTGATCTGTCTACAGATATTCTGATAGATTTTTCCCTTTTTGTTTCATGTATATTGTTCTAACTTTTGATAGCTCACATGAGCTCATTCCCTTGTACTTTGTGCTAGTAGTGCACCCTTGACTAGTTTCGAGTTATATGATATGAGATCAAGATTTTGGTTGTGACTTCATTTGTACTTGTCATGTTTTGATTTATGATGATATCATGTGATGTAAATGCTATGAGTAGAGTAGAATGTATGTATGGATTTATGCAATGAAATGGTTTCTTTCAAATGTATGAATGTTATGCAAATGTGATTGATTATGGAAAATGTATGTATGGAAATATATGCAATGCAATAGATAGAATGATCATGCTATGTGTACACACTAAATAGTGCACTTCTCTAAGTCATTACTTCCAAGGGAATCCATGAATGAGAAACCTTGAGAAAGTGACCTAGAACTCCCTAGGCATGGAGTCACAAGGATGTTGATGGTTCTCTCAGCTAGAGCTATTGAAGCATGCAACCTTGCTAGTAAACCACACAATGGGAGATTCAATGAGACAAGGGAAAGAATGCCAATATCCTCAAGAATTAATGAGAATGCAATGCAAGGCAAGCTAAGCTATGAAAAGAAAGTATTACAAACCCTTGCTAAATAAGCTATGTGAGCTAATATAAAGCATAAAGGAAACTAAGCTAGATGCCATGAAAGCTATGATGCAAGAAAGAAACTAGAATGCAAGAATGATCTCTAAAAGCTCCAAAGTCTCCAAGAAATCCTGCAACATAAGGTTAGTATTCAAAAGATGGATCCTAAAATGAGAAGAGAGCTCTCCTTTTGTAGGAATTGAAAAGGAATGGACCATGGAGATTAAGAGGCAAAAGATTTAATCAAGGGTGGAGCATCAAGGAGGAGCAATCCATGTGCACAAGTATCTTTCAATGAGAAAATAAGAGTTGACTTTTGTGTCCATATGAGACAAAAAATACTTTTCTTCTTTTTATAAAATAAGAATAATGCTTTATTTGTGTAACTTAGGATAAGATGAAAAGTGGGGGCTTTTTATTTAATAAAAGGGGAGGAAATTCCTTTTAAATAAATAAAGACTTAGGATAAAATGGTTAGCCCATGGAATAATCGAAATGATAAAATAGGATTTGATCAAGGAAATTGATATAATTGATAAAATGTTGATTTTTGAAAATATTGATTCAGGGATTTGATAAATTGCTGAATGGGGGCCCAAAGTCTAGGCGACCATTTTAGGGTGCATACACTATGTAATGTAAATGAAATGATACACATGATATGTTTTGCAGGGATTGATGAAGACAAGTACTTAGTTTTATGTCAAAAAGGATGTTTAACCCAGGATGGTGACTGCTTGTGGTTCTATGAGGAAACCTTCGTGTGAGATTCAACTCTTCATTTTCAATTTAAGTTTAGTTTAGAAAATTGTTGAAGTTTTCAAGCAATATGTGAGATCATGCAATCATGTAGAATGCAGAATGTCATGCAAACCTAAGACCTAGGACCTAGTCACTGATCATGTGTCGATTTGTTATCATCATTGAACTTTTTTTTAGGTAACTGGATAAATCAATACAATGCCCACTAGGTATGAAACTATAGACATATGAATATTGATTTGTATGTGCAAGAATCAATACAACACCCACTGGTGAAACAACCATGGACATATGAATATTGATTTTGTTTTCAGAATGTCGGATTAGATATAAGCACCAAGGCATAAACACCGGGATGACCTGAATATCATATCCATCTTGATATAGAAATTTGTATAAGCATCAAAACATAGACGTCATGATGACCAGAATATGCCTTGCATAAAAAACACATCAAGCAGTCAAGAGATCGTTCTAAATCTAATGTGAATTACCCATAGTGACCCTTTATTGTTCACATCCTTACGTAAGATCGCATTTCACAATAGGAGAAAGAACTCACTCAAAAAGACAATAGTTGGATCAAACTTCCTTGAATTTTCTAGGTATCAATGGTTGAGGTACTCATGGCCATCCAATTCAAGATAGAAGCTCTTACAGACAGACACCATTTCAATCTAGAATTTCCAAAGTTGTTTGTAAAAGCATAGATTGTTTTTAGTTTGTGTTGATGTTTGATTGCATTATTGTAGATGCAAAATCCTTTCTGGAGAGGAGACATACAAATTGACTTGGATGCAGCTTCAAAGGACTCTGACTAGATATGACTAATCTAAGATACAATGGAGGCTATTGGATATGACTTTGATAGGATACAAACGCTTGAGCCAATGGTGTATGGACTGATTTTATTGAAAATAGGAATGCGGAAACAAACTGGGAGGTATGTACAAACTAAAGCAAGACTTAAAGTTGGGAAAGACCAAGATTACGCTGATAGATGGAGCATTTTGAAACAAGTAGTGCCTATTTGCCAGGTTTTCACCATCTTGGCAGAGATTTTATTTTTGCTACCAAGGCGCCTATTTCTAGGTTTTCACCAAGGCAGTTTTTCTTTTTCTCATTTTTTTGTATTTTTCATTTTTTCAATTTTTTTGTACTTTTGATATTTTTTGATTTTTTTTGTGAATCATCAAGGTGCCCATTGCTAGGTTTTCACCAAGATGTTCATTTTTTCAGGACTTTTTCAAATTTTTATAATTTTTTCAGGACATTTTGCAAAGACTGAATGCCTTAGGTGTAGAATTTCTTCAGATGGAGAACGTTGATTGATTCTCGGAGTTGTTCTCCTTCACTCATTGAGATTTGATAGGCACCAGAGCCAAAAGTAGCAGTGATTACAAAGGGACCCAGCCAGTTGGCTTCAAACTTCCCCTTGCGTTCTCTATGTGATTGATTTTTAAAATTTTCTCTCAAGACTAGATCACCAACCTAAAATTCTCTATGTCTGACTTTCTTGTTGTAACCTCTAGACATTCTCTTCTGATATACTCTGAGATGATCATATGCTGCTTGTCTACGCTCATCTAGTAGTTCAAGTTCTTGTAACCTAGACACTCTATAGTCATCATCAGTTACTAGACCATGCATTTTGATTCTCAGTGATGGGATTTCAACCTCAATAGGTAGTACTGCTTCAGACCCATAAACTAAAGCAAATGGTGTAGCCCCAGTGGTTGTTCTGATACTTGTTCAGTAGGCCTAGAGAGCTGGATTGATCATGAGATGCCAGTCTCTTCCTATTTTATTAACTGTTCGGTGCAATATTTTCAATATATTCTTGTTTGAAGCCTCTGCTTGTCCATTCCCTTAAGGATTGTAGATAGATGACCAATGTTGTGTAATTTTGAATTTGGCACATAGATCATTTAAGTCTTTATTCTTGAATTGTCCACCATTATCCATGACTATAGAATGCAGAATACCATACCAACATATGATGTAGTTCAAGATGAACATATATATTTTCTTACCAGTTGCTTGTGTTAAAGGGACTGCTTCTACCCATTTCATGAAATAATCTATAGCTATGATAATATGAGTATGCCCATTATAAGAATGAGGATGTATGGATCCTATAAGATCAAATGCCCATTGGTGAAAAGGACATTGTGTAGTGAAGGGAATTAGATCTCTCCCTGGAGCATGAATTAAGTTGCCATGCACTTGGCACTTTTGACAGTTCTTAGCAAACTTGATAGACTCTTTTTCCATTTTTGGCCAATAGTACCCAGCCCTAATAATTTTTTTGGCTAGTGTTAAACCATTCGAGTGTGACCCACAAATACCATCATGGACTTCCTCTAATGCATGTTGAGACTCTTCCCATTCTAAACATCTAAGTAGCGTACTATCTAGACCTCATTTGTACAGATTGTGACCAATGATAACATATTGGGAGGCATTATGGATAAGGTATCTCTTTTCATGGCAGTTAAAGGTATCATGAATGATTTGATCTTTGAGATAGGAGAATAGGTTTTTATAGTAGGATGAATCATGACCTACAATAGTGCAAATCATGTGGGTTTCAAGGGAATCATAAGTAGGATAAGATAGTGCTTCCACCAGGAACTCGTAGTGTAGATCATGTTGAGGCTGCTGTAATAAAGTAGATAATGTTGCCATTGCATCGGCAACCTTATTCTCTGTTTTAGGTATTTTCTCAAATGTGATAGAAATGAAGTATTTCTTTAGATCATCTACCATTTTTTTGTATGGAATGAGTTTTTCATCTTTCGTTTGATACACATCATTGACTTGGTGTATTACAAGCTGTGAGTCTCCATGAATGTGTAGTTCTGTTAGTCTCCACTCAATTGCTATTTTCATACCATTAAGAAGGGCTTCATATTCATCAATATTGTTTGTACAAGGAAATTTGATTCTGAATGCCTTTGGAATGGAGTATCCCTGAGGAGTAATAAACAAGATGCCTACTCTAGATCCATTCTGTGTATAAGAGCCATCAAAGAATAATTTCCATTCTCTAGAAGAAAGATTCATGATAGAGGAATCTGGAAATTCCATTTGCATTGGTGTATCATCAAATAAAGGTGCATCTACTAATTGATTAGAAATAACCTGACCTTTAATAGCTTTTCTTTTAACATATTCAATGTCAAATTCACTTAAGAGCATGACCCATTTAGCTAGTCTACCTATGAGGGCAGCCTTGCTTAGTAGGTACTTTAGTGGATCAATCTTAGCTACTAAATGCATGGTATGAGCCAACATATAATGTCTCATTTTATGTGATATAAAGATCATAGCTAGACAGGCCTTTTCAATCATAGAATAGTTCTTTTCATATGCTACCAATGTTCTACTAATATAGTATATAGCTCTTTCCTTTTTATTCTCATCGTTCTATGCAAGCAATGCCCCCACTGATGTATCTATACCAGAGACATATAAGATCAAAGACTTCCCTTGGATAGGAGGCATCAAGATAGGAGGATTTGATGTATATTTCTTGATATTATTAAAGTTCTTTTCACATTCCTCATTCCATGCAAAGGTCACACCTTTATGTAATGTCTTTGTGAAAGGCTGTGATATGTCTACTAACTGAGATATGAAGCATCTAGTATATTGAACTCTCCCTTGTAATGTTCTCATTTGACTAATATTATTGGGAGGTTACATCTCCATGATAGATTTAACTTTAGTTGGATCAACTTCAATGCCTTTCTTTGAAATAATTTAGCCTAAGAGCTTTCCAGAAGTGACACCAAAAATACACTTCTTAGGGTTCAGTCTAAGACTAAACTTCTCCATTCTATCTAGTATTTTGCTCAAATCATTTATATGTTCAGATCTTATCATAGATTTTGCCAAAGTATCATCAACATAATCCTCCATAGTTTGATGCATCATGTCATGAAAAATAGATGTCATAGCTCTCTAATATGTAGCACCAACATTCTTAGGCCCAAATGGCATGACATTCCAACATAAGGTACCCCACGCACATGTGAAAGCAATTTTCTCTTGATCTTCTGGAGAAATTTTGATTTGGTTATATCCAGAAAAACCATCCATTAAAGAATACATTTCAAAGCCCGCACTCATGTCCACTATTATATCAATGTTAGGTAATGGAAAATCATCCTTAGGGCATGCTTTGTTTACATCTCTAAAATCTGTGCATACTCTTATACATTTTTTTGGTTTAGAAATATGTACAATGTTAGAGATCCATTCAACATAGTCAATAACATGGATGAATCCGGCTTTTAGTAGCTTCTCTAATTTAGCTTTGACCAAGAGTGCAACATGTGGATGCATCTTTCTCAATTTTTGCTTAACATGTTTGACATTTAGAGCTATAGATAAATGGTGCATTATAAGATCAGGATCCAACCCTGGCATATTTGAATACTTCCATGCAGAGTTGATCTTCTTTTCTGTTAAGAATGTTGTAAATTTTTTCTTTTCTTCTTCTGATAAGGATTGTGCTACATGAATCAACTGTGGTTCTTTTGCTGTTCCCAAGTTGATAGATTGAGTGGGCTCAATTAGAATTGGAGATTTGTCTTGTAAATAACTTGGAAGGACATCAAATATCTCATCCTTAGGTGCCTTAGAGAGGTTTTCACCTTCGGATACATCTTTTATTTTTACTTTTGTAGGTTCTGAGACTGCTACAAAGTGGTTTTCACCCTGAGAACTCTTTTTATTTTTCTTTTTATTCTTATTCTTTTGACTAAGATACTTGATGTCTGACTCCGTCATGCTAATGCTCAGTTCATTGATGGAAGTCCTCATAGGCTCAACTGCATTGAGGTAGCAAGCAAGGGCATAGTCTTTTGGCAAGGTATAGATACCTTGGCTCATATTCGTAGAGGTTTGGTCAAGAAGTCCAGGATGTTGGATAGTCAAAGTGGTGAAAGATTGGGAAATAGTGTTTATGGATATGGATCTACAATCATTGGTCCTAACCTGACGCTTGAGTTTGAAGGTGATATTACAACTTAAGACATTCAATTCATGAATAGGCTCAATGTCATTATGGGAGTCCACTTCAGCCATCGGTGGATCAGACTCGTTAAGTTCATCATTTCTCTCTAGACTTACATTGGGTTTAGGTACATATTGGTGAATAACATCAACATGTTTCTCTGTGATAAGCTCATCTTCTTCTGGAATGGCTCCCCATTCATAGTCATTTGATTCTTCATCTATACCTCTAGGAAATCTAAGAACATGAGTAAAGTTAGGATGAATACCCCAAGAAGGGTTACCCTCAGATTTTGATTTGAATTCATACTTATGGGAATTTGTCTCAGAATAACTACCACCTTCCTCTTTGTCTATTTGATTGTCTTCGATATTAGCTTGTTTTTGTGGTGCAACTATCTCTTGTTTTATAGTAGGTTCTTATGTTTCTACTACATTGATTCTTTTTACTGGATCATCTTCAACTTCAAGAAGGTCTTTTATTTCTTTAGGAAAACACTCATAAGGAATGAGATCTTCAGTGGTGTTTGAATCATCATTGTCAGACTATTCTTTTGTTTCTTTCTTTAGTTGATTTTCTGTGGATGGCTCAATCTGTTCTAAGACATGTGTGGAGTTCTTGCTAAGATAGAAATGCTTCTTCTTATATCCTAGACCTGTTGTATTCTTGTTTGCTCGGCCATGATGGTCCAGAGGTGATAGAAGACCTTTACCCTGTAGTCCTAGAGGCCCTTTTCCTTTATATCCCATTTTTGTGATCAATTTGTCCCCTGGGCCGTGACTTAGAAGGGATCTTTGGTGTTTTAGATTCACATGTTTGAACAAATTGAGATTTAGGTTCATCTTTGTATAGCCATGCAAGAACAACTTCATCCTCTTCAAACTCTTGTTTAGATACTTTTTTTGCAACAAAATTTCCTTTATATGCCTCAAGAGGTTCTTTAGACTCTAGTTTGGACTATTTCAGAGTTTTCCCATAGGAGTTAGGTGAGATAGGGAGAGATGTCAAAGATAAGGCTGGCTCTATAATATATTCTCCCATACCATTTTCTTTGATTTTAACCTTTTTATCAATGTATTCCATCTTGGATGTTGAAGAAACATCTAGCTACTTAGTGGAAGATTCTCTGTTATTAGGAACAAGTTTATCAACACTTTCTTTCAATGCATTGCAAGTTGTATATAGATCAGCTAGAATCATCACCTCTACTCCTTCATAAGGAGATTTCAAACACTGATGGTATGTAGAAGGAATAGCTTTCATTTGATGTATCCAGGGCCTCCCTAGAAGAATATTGTAAGCCAAAGGTAGATCAAGAACTTGACATATAGTATCTCTGATGACATGACCTGTTCTGATAGGTAAGAAAATTGTCCCTTTGGAAGATCTTTCTTGCTCATCATATGCTTTGATAATTATATTTTTTCTAGGATCAATGGCCATTTCTGAAAATCCCAATTGTGTAATCAAGTTGAAAGAACAAATTTTTAGACTAGCGCCCCCATCTATCAACACACGTTTGACATGATGGTTTTGGATTAAGACTTCAATATGAAAGGGCTGGTTATGCGGATGACTCAAGGAGTTATCATCTTCCTTTGAAAAGGAAATATACTATGGAGATGTAAGATGACCAACCATAGTCTGGAATTTGTCTAAATCAAGGTTATTAGGAACATTGGATCTAGGCAAAGCTTTGTCTAGAATGGCTCTATGAGTTGGAGATATCCGAAGCAACTTAAACATGGAGATTTTTGCATTTGTATGCTGGAGTTGTTGGACAATATTTTATGATGTAGGCCTCATGTCTTTAGGATTTGAAGATTTAGATGTAGCCTTTTGTTTAGAAGTAGATGAAAGATTGAAAGGTACCTTAGGGACATTGGATGAATCTGGTATTTGTCCTTGCAGATGTGCCTGAGCTTGTGATCGAGTAACTGCAATAGTTGATTGATTTTCTCTATCTTTTCTCACAATTGTGATGACATTGCAAAAATCAAATAGACATGGTTCAACCATATTGATAACAACATTATTTCTAGAGTAGGCATAATTGACTTTAGCACCCATGCTAGGCTGAGAAGAAGAATCTTCTTTATCATGTTTAGGAAATGGTTTTGTGAATGCTGTATGATCATTATTGCTCTTATGATTGTCAATTATGATTTCTCCATTATCAATTTTGTCTTGTATGATGTGCTTCAAGTGAACACAGTTATTAGTCTTATGACCTTTATTACGATGGAAGTCACATAAATCATTCTCTCTCCACAATTTCGGTTGAGGTTCAGGATCAAAGACTTTTATCTCAGGCACGTAGATGATTTTGTTGGCTAATAGAGTTTTCATGGCAGATTCCAAGGATTCTCCAAGAGGAGTGAATTTGCGGTTAGGATCTGTAGCCCAAGGTTTATAATCAGATGACTTTTTGTTGGGCTCTGTTGCTTTAGCTTCAGAAGCTTTGATGGCTTGGGTACCAATAGTGAGATTGAAAGTAGGTGCCTTAGATGGGGTACAGATATTATAAACAATGCCATATGTGCCAAGGCCTTTATTCTTATTCAAGTTTTTGTTCTTGTCCTTAGAACTAGATCCAGATTCATACTTGTCCTTTTGAAGTGTTATGTCTCCTTTTTTCACAAGTACTTTCTCAATTTTGATCACATTATCTACCATCTTATCAAAAGATGTGTGATTTTGCATTTGTAAAGGGTAGTTGATTTCTGGAACAAGATTATTGATGAAGATTTCTAGTTTCTCAGTTTCTGGAATGGGTCTAGCATATAGAGAAAATTTCTTCCTCCATCTCTTGAGAAATGTCAGGAATGGTTCTCCTGGATATTGTTTCAGATTGCAGATGTCGATCATGGTGACCAGATGCTGAATATTGTAGGAGTATTGTTGATAGAACAATTTTATTAACTCCTCAAAAGTTTTGATAGTAGGAGACATTTTTGAGAACCAATGAATAGCTAACCCTCCCAGAGATCGAGGGAAAAGACACATTAGGTAAGTTGGTTCATGCATGAACTCCATAGATTGAGTATAGAATTCCCTCACATGATCTTGAGGATCAGAGTTTCCATCATACTTATCATATTTAGGCATCTCTACTCTTTTAGGGAATGGCAACATGTACAAGTCCTTATCAAATGGAAAAGGGCATAGGGCCTCCATGGAGAAATCCTTAGGTTCCTTTTCTTTTTCAAGTTTGTTAAGCTTGACTTGCATGGCATGCATTTGTTTCATCATAGCCATGATAGGGGTTTCTTCCTCATGTGTAATGATATTTTCAACATTAAAGTTTGGAGGAAGTTTAGCTCCTTGATGAGTTAATTCTAGAAAATATGCCTCTCTATCTTCTTTCAAGAAATGCCTCATCATTTTCTTGAAGTCATCATCATTTTGATATCGAGTAATTTCTGAAGGTGTTGGTTCTTGGTCCACACCATGTTGAGAATGAGGTCCTTGAGACCCATGTTGTGTCCCTCCATGAGACATGTTAGGAGTTTTAGGACTTCCTGGGATAGACTGAGGAGGGGTTTGTTGATTATCTCCATGAGTTGATGGAGGGGGTATGTAACTAGTTTTCAATCAAAAATTGCCAAGACCATCATCTTTGTAAAGACTAGAATTGTAGAGTTGCTCAAGAGTTGGACCCTTGTGAGTAGTCAAAGGTATATTGTTGAGTGCTCCTCTTGATTTCTTGTGTGAGGAAGCTCTAGTTTCCACCATTAACCTTGGGTGAGGCAAGAGAGTAAAATGAAGACAACTTAAGAACGACTTGATTCAAGAAGATCGAATGATGCAACCTTGTCAAGATTTGATTGATTGAAGATTAGATCAAATGTAAATGAAGGATACTGTGCCACAGTAGTATGGGTAGACACCCAAAAGATGGCGGGCACGAGCTCATAACACTTAGCCATTTTAGTAAGAAGACTAAATTTGAAGATAATTTTGACAAGGTTTTGACACAAGATGAAAAAGACTCAAATTGATAAATCAAAAGGCTAAATCAAACTCAAGAGACCACTTTAGGAAAATGATTGAATTTGTTCTAGTTTTTGCTCTGTTCTTGACACAATGAATGTTTTGATAGAATCTGAAAATAGGCTGTAAAAATTTGATTTTTGAAAAATTTGACAAGTTTCTGACACCTTTTTGAAAATTATCAAATGAGTTTCTGAAAGCTCGTACAACACTGGGTATGCTATCAAATGACAATTGCAAGACTCTACGACAATTTCTGCCAGGGATAATTTTTCTTTGGATTTTTGGTGATAACACTCATATGACACTATACTGGATACCGTATGACAATACAGGGGTTGTGAAACAAATTTTGCTAAAAACTCGTATGACAATCTGAGACTGTGGGATGAATTTTGACTCGAGAGAGGAATTTCACTTTAGATTTTGCAATTTTTGGGTTTTCAATTTCAGATTGTTTGCAAAATGGTTTGTTTTGATTTGAAGATCTATGTAATAGTCTATTTTAATAACCAAGTAGATATAGAGCACACAAAATAGCAAGCAAGGGAAGTATGCAATCGTCTGAAAATAATGAACAAGGGAAAAAGAAACCTTGCACATGAAAAAGAAATAGTGACTTATTGTGCTAATCCCTAGAAATGCTAACTGTGTATGTTCTCAAAAGTTTTGCAATAATGCACATATTCATAGAAAATGACAAATTTTGCCTCACTAGGGTTTGTAGTAATGGTCTGACTCTGCAACTTTTGTGATCTCAAGAGGGCGAACTCCAATCCAGGCACATTGGGGTTTTGACACAATCTGAGAAATTAATCAATCATGATCTTCTAGGGAGATCTGACATCCCAACAAGTTACCACACCTGTGAAGATTTCCTCCACAAGGACATTTATATAGCAGCTGCTTCTACCATGGTGAAAATGGCTATACCGCTTGAGGTTCCATCCACGTGGTTGACCCAATAAAGGGAATGTCCACTATGGTTAACCCTCTCTAAAGGTGACTCACAAAAGATACCACATGGAGATTGGTTCCAGATTCAAGGATCTGAGTTTCTGATACTACCCAAAAAGGGAGTAGAGCATAGTCCTCTATCCTTTTCACTTTTAACCAAAACAAAGTAGACAAATTAATCCAACATGCTAAGACCAAGATTTATCTTACAAAGATCTATGATGTCAATTGCTTATGATCTATCAACCTCTCCAAAGAGAGAATATATTGATCAAAAGTTGAAGATGCACAAATCTAGTAGAACGTAAGACAACCTCAACAACCTCCCTACCTACAAGGGGATCCTTCATCAAGAAGAGCTTCGCATGCGTGAACAAGCAAAAGAAGCTCACTCTCTCGAGATAATCAACAAATAGTGTTCATAGGGCCTATTTACTATGTGTAACAAAAATGCAAAAAGTAAATCTATGTTCATTTTATAGCCCAAAATGAAGTCCGTGGTATGAAAGCAAGAAAAGTCAGACAAGTTTGACATGTGAGAGTTTGTTTTATGCCCAAATCGAAGTGTTATCAGATTGTAGTGTAATACCTGAATTCCTCGCAATGCGCTTAGTAGATTTTACCTATTTTAGCAATTTAGTTGCACTTTTTCCAATTAGATTCAGCAAATATCGGTAAAAAATAGAAGATTTCAATTATTAGGGTTAGCTGTTAGTCCAAATCTAAAAAATTGCCAAAAATTCTGAAATGATAATTGAATTCTGGAGTCAAAACTTGTACAACAATGGGTTACCTTCCAAACAACAATCCAAATCCCATACGACAATGGGTCAGCTCTGATACGACTGCTTGGAAACTCGTATGATAGTGGGTATGTTACCAAATGTCAATCCAACTCTCAAATGACAATCTTTAGTTGATTAAATGAGCCTTGAAATCCTCAACTATCGTATGAAAATTTGTAGCTTCTAGTACAACTTTTTGATAAAAGTCGTGTTGGGTATATTTTGAGTTTTTTTGAGATTTTTGTTTTTGGTCCTGTTTCAATGTCCTGGCTTAGAAAATATTTGGTTTAGGGTTTTGAATTCCTATATTTTTGTTGTAGTTGTGTTGTAAAACCGTTACCTTTGATATTTTTCTTAGAAAAGATTAAATCCCTGGTTAGCCTTGAGTGAGCCCTAATCCTTATATTTTCTCATTACTTTTCGGGTTACTTAAGTTTTCCTTTCTGCACGTGGTCACTTCTCCTAGTCTTCGCTGAGTTGCGCAATGTTTTTCCCTATTCTTAAGTCTTTCAGTGAATTGGTGACTATGGTGAGTCCTTCGATTAAGCTTTCTTTAGTCATTGAGTCTCCCAATTCATATCACAGTTAAGTTTTCATCCAGCGATTCAGTGACTGTGTATTCTCCTTTTCACTTGATATTGTACACACTGAAATGGTGCACTTCTCTAAGTCATTATATCCAAGGAAATCCATGAAGAAGAAACCTTAGAAAGTGATCTAGAGCTCTCTATGCATGGAGTTGCAAGATTATTTGATTGCTTTCAGCTAGAGCTATTAAGCTAATGACCTTGCTAGTCAACCACACAATGAGAGATTCAAATGAAGACAAGGGCAAGAATGCCAATATCCCCAAGAATCACTATGAAATGCAATGCAATGCTATACTATGAATGAAAGTGCAAGATAAGCTATGGAAATGAAAGTACAAACTAAACTATGAAAGGAAAGATGTAAGTATTACAAAGCCTTCCTAGTTAAGCTAGATGAAGTTATCTAAAGCATAAAGGAAACTAAGCTAAATATGAAGCTATGAATGCCATGACAATGCAAGAAATGAAACTATGATAGCATGTAGATGCAAAAGCCAAGAATGCTCCAAATCTTCAAAAGCTCCAAAGTGGCCTAGAAAACCTACACCATAACATTAGTATTCAAAAATGCATATGAAAATGAGGAAGATAGCTCTTCTTTTATAGGAAATGAGAAGGAATGGACCATGGAGATTAAGAGGCAAAAGATTTAATCAATGGTGGAGCATCAAAGAGGAGCAATCCATGTGCACAAGTATCCTCCAATGAGAAAATAAGAGTTGACTTTTGTGTCCATATGAGACAAAAAGTGCTTTTTCCCTTTTTATAAAATAAGAATAATGCTTTATTTGTGCAACTTAGAGGAAAAGTGGGAGCTTTTTATTTATTAAAAGGGGAGGAAATATTATTTTTAAATAAATAAAGACTTTGGATAAAATGGTTAGCCCAAGGCAAATAATCGAAAATGATAAAATAAGATTTTATCAAGGAAATTGATATAATTGATAAAATGCTGATTTTTGAAAATATTGATTCAGGGATTTGATAAATTGCTAAATGGGGGCCCAAAGTCTAGGTGACCATTTTAGGGTGCATACATTTGCCCCTCTTTGACTAATGTGTGATCATTCTGGGAACACATGCAGTCAAAGAAGAATTGAAATGTGAGATTGATTTGGGATCACAAAACAATCCAGATGTGTGTTTGACAGATGGGAACACATCAGGATCAGCATAAGCATAAGCTAAAAGACAAGACCGACACCATTGCTATTAAGTGATAGTCAGGTTTGAAATCAAAAGACAAGATCAACATCGTTGCTATTAAGTGATAATCAAGTCTAGAAATAAGAGATAAGAATCAAAAGACAAGATTAACACCGTTGCTATTAAGTGATAATCAAGTCTCAAAATAAGAATCTCAAGCTGAGCTGAATGATAAAGCTGAATCAAAGATTAAAACTGATAGGTACTGCCCCCTCAGAATTGAAATCAAAATCAGGTAGAGGAGAGGTAGAAAATTGATAAACTTGATCAGAGCACTAGAAATCATGATTGAAGATGATAGGATAACCATCAAGCAATGAAGACATGCCCCAGTTTGACCAAGTCAAACCTCAGAAAGATGAAGCGAGTGAAAATGAATGAAAGACTAGAAGGTTGAAAGAGATGGGGATGAAGAAATGAAGATGCCTCAGCGAAGATCAAAGGAACAGGCCTCAAAAGGTCAGCCAACTGCAAGGTGAACATGGATTTCAGTTTTGATCCTGAAAATGAAGAGAAAATGATGTGATATGAAAGACAAGAAGTGAAAGACATGATCAGGAGGAAGTGAAAGGTGAGTGCAGTTGACTAATAGGTCCACAAAAGATGAAAGGAGATCTCTCTCCATATGCAACATGCAAAACTAATCTAACATGAACCTAGAAATGCAACGTACTATGAAAAAGTGGTTGACTTGCAAGGTCACAATGCCAATAGACATCTAATAATCATCATCAAGCTTTATTGGTAGTGTCATAAGATCATACAATACACACTAGTATAACTATGGGTATATGAATATGATCTATATCAGATTGAATGTGGGAATCCCACCTAGGCACCAAAGACATGTAGGTCAAGATGACTAGTGTAGTGAGATTACCTAAATTTGATATGGCAAGATTATACTCACATTGAGACACAAGGAAAGTCAAGATGACTATAAGTATGCACTTGTGCAAATAGTCAAGGATAATACTTTGTAGATCCTATTGTCAAGTGGAACAAGCATAAATGCTAATGACAATTAGGACTAGCAAAATATACCCACAAGCAAAAAAAGTAATAAAACATGTCCTCATGCCCTCAGTCTTCTAGCTCAGCATCATCAAAAACTATCATAGGGAGAGAACACTCATCAAAGAAATCATCATAGAGAGCACACAAAGAAATAAAGTCAAACAAGTCTCAGTGAGTCAAGTGTTTAAGTGCGTGTGTGTAGGTCATAGAATCAATCTTTGAGTATCACATCTGCTAGTGAGAAATATCGCATCAGTCTAGACTGTAGGGTAGGATATCTAATAAGTGTTGAAAAAAAACACTGTTTGGGTGGTGTTGAAAAACAACATTTGCAAGATGTCCTAAAGACTAGCGCATCCTAGAGACCAAAGCTAACACAGTTATGCCCCCTAGACAAAGACAAAGACCAATTCCAAACCAAGGCAACAAGGTCAAGGCATGATGGAGAAAGGCTAAGTGTTGAGGATGCATGCTAAGAAACAAGGGTGAAAAGGCCTCAAGTAGCGCCTCTTTCTAGGTTTTCACCAAGGCACTTTTTCTATTTTTTTGAATTTTTGATTTTTTTGTATTTTTTCAGGACTTTATATGCTTTTTAGAATTTTTTCAGCATCATATATGAACTTTTTTTTAGAATTTTTTCAGAATCAATAAGATATGTACAAAGGATGCCACCAGAAAAAATAGGCATCATGCATAAAACTTCTTAGGGTGCAAAATATTAATAGGATCAGGGAGCTGTTCCCCCTCTGGATCAGATAGTAAATAAGCACCTGTACTAAAAGCTGCAGTAATAATGTATGGTCCAAGCCAATTAGGTTCAAATTTCCCTTTTTGTTCTCTATTTTTTTGGTTCTTAGGGTTTTCTCGTAAGACAAGATCCCCCACTTGAAATTCTCTAGGGCGAGCCTTCTTGTTGAATGCTTTGGACATACACTTTTGGTAAAATCTCATGTGATCAAATGATGCTTTGCATTTTTCATCAAGAAGTTCCAACTCTTGTAACCTCATGGCGCGGTAATCCTCATCTGTAATCAAACCTTTGAGAGAGACTCTAAGTGAAGGAATCTCAACTTCTAAAGGTAATACTACTTCAGCACCATAAGTGAGTGCAAAAGGAGTAGCTCCTATCAGAGTACGTATACTCATTCTATAAGCCCATAAGGCTAGATTGATCTGTAGGAGCCAGTCTCTACCATTCTTGTGAATTGTTCTATGGAGAATCTTGAGAATGGTCTTATTTGAAGCCTCTACTTGTCCATTTCCTTGTGGGAAGTAAATGGAGGACCAATGCTATTTTATCTTGAATTTATTGTAGAGGTGTGTAAGGTTCTTGCTTTTAAACTGACCTCCATTGTCAGTGATTATTTTAGAAGGTATCCCAAACCAACAGATGATGTGATTCAAGATGAGCAAAGAAATTGCCTTCCTTGAAGCAACAGAAAGTGGAACAACTTCTACCCATTTGGTAAAGTAGTTAGTAGCAGTAATAATGAATTTATGTCCACCTGTTGAGTTGGGATGAATCTTCCCAACAAGATCAAAGGCCCAGTGCTGAAATGACCAATGAGAAATAGAAGGAATAAGCTCCGTACCTAGAGCATGAATCAGGTTTCCATGTTTCTGACACTTTTCAAAAGATTTGGCAAAAGCTATAGCATCCATATGCATTGTGGGCCAATAGTACCCCACCCTAAGCAACCTTTAGGCCATGGCAATACCATTGGAATGTCCTCCAAAAATGCCCTCATGAATGTCAACTAACACTTGGTAGGACTCATCCTTTTCCAAGCACCTAAGAAGTGTCCCATCTAAATCCCTCCTATACAAATCACCAGAGATAAGGGTATGGTGAGAGGCATTACAAACAAGGTTTCTTCTTTCAGAATGGTTGGAGGTGTCAGGGATAATGCCATCATGGAGATAGGAGTAAATGGCACCATAGCAGGATGACTCATGACTAACCAAGGTACAAATGACATGGCTTTCTGAGGAGTAAAAAATGGGATAACATAGCTCTTCCACTAGGAATTCATATCTGGATTCATGTTGCTCTAGCTGAAGAATGGAAGCCAATGTAGCCATAGCATCAGCTGCTTTGTTCTTTGCTCTAGGGATTTGTTGAAATGTAACAAAGGTGAAGTATCGGCGCAATGAATCAACCATCTTCTTATAGGGTATCAGTTTGTCATCCTTTGTTTGATATTCTTCATTAACTTAGTTGATTATCAATTGCGAATCCCCATAAATGTGCAGCTCTATAATTCCCCATTCTATGGCCATTTTCAATCCATTTGTTAAGGCCTCATATTCAACAATGTTGTTTGTGTAGGGGAACAACAACTTATAGAACTTAGGAATAGTATACCCATGCGGAGAGACAAACAACACTCCAGCTCCTGAACCATTATGCATGAAAGAGCCATCAAAGAACATCTTCCATGTTCTTTTAGTAAGGTACATTATGTGCTCGTCTGGAAATTCAACTTGAATGGGCATACTGTCCTAAATAGGAAAATCAGCCAGTTGATCAATGATAGCTTGTCCTTTTATGGCTTTACGCTCAACATAATCAATGCCAAATTCTGAAAGAATCATCATCCATTTAGAAAGTCTACTTGTGAGAGCAGCCTTGTTGAGCAAATACTTTAGGGGATCAATTTTGGCTATCAAGTGTATTGTATGTGCAAGCATGTAATTTCACAACTTTTGGGAAGCAAACACCATAGCAAGGCAAGACTTTTCAATACTAGTATAATTGACCTCATAGGAAACAAGCATTCGAATGATGTAATAGATAGCTCGTTCTTTTCCAGTATCATCAAGTTGAGCCAACATTGCCCCCAAGGAAGATTCTATTGCTAAAACATACAAGATGAGTGGTTTCCCTGGAATAGGAGGCATTAAGATTGGAGGATTGGCCAAGTACTATTTAATTTGATCCATGCTTTTCTGACATTCCTCATTCTAGACACATTTAACCCCTTTATGCAAAGTCTTATTAAAGGGTTGAGCTCTATCAGCCAGTTGTGAAATAAACCTCCTTATAGACTAAAGATGTCCTTGAAGACTCCTCATTTGACTTATGTTTTTAGGAGGTGGCATATCCATTATTGCTTGAACTTTTTTTGGGTCCACCTCTATTCCTTTAACTGAAATGATAAATCCTAAGAGTTTTCTAGAGGTAACCCCAAATGCACACTTTTTGGGATTCAATCTGAGTTGGAACTATTCCATACGATCTAGAATTACTTCCAAATCACCAAGATGTGTATCCCTTTTCTTGGATTTTGCCAGGGTGTCATCCACATAGTCTTCCATATTCTTATGCATCATGTCATGAAAAATAGTAGTCATAGCTCTTTGATATGTAGCTCCGGCATTTTTTAATCCAAATGGCATGACGTTGCAACAATAGGTTCCCCATGCACAAGTGAATGCAGTTTTCTCTTGGTCTTTAGGAGCTATTTTGATTTGATTATACGCAGAAAAGCCATCCATCAAAGAATAGATCTCATAGTCCGCGGTCATGTCCACTATCATGTCTATGTTAGGGAGTGGAAAATCATCCTTTGGGTATGCTTGATAAAGATCTCTAAAGTCTATGCAAACATGAATGGACTTGTCATGTTTTGAAATTGGCACAATATTGGATATCCATTCGGCATAATCAATAGCTCTTATAAATCTGGCACTGATGAGTTGCTCTAATTCAACTTTGACAAGGAGAGCTATGTGAGGATGCATTTTCCTCAATTTCTATTTTACTGGTTTGATTCCTAGAGCTATGGAAAAATGATGCATAATGAGACTAGTGTCCAATCCTGGCATGTCTGAGTAAGTCCAAGCAAAATTGATTTTCTTTCTTTGTAGGAACTTGGTATATGCCTCCTTTTCTTGTGTTGACAATGATTGAGCCAAATGGATTATTTGTGGATCCTTTGGTGTATTCAAATTGACTGGCTATGTGGGCTCAACAAGCACTAAAGACCTATCCTGAAAATAGCTTGGAATATTATCAAGTACCCCATCCTTAGGTGGCTCAGGGAAGTTTTCACCTTCGGATACATCTTTTATTTTTACTTTTTTTGGTTCTGACACCGCCACATAGTGGTTTTCACCATCAGAACTATTATTCTTTTTTTCTTTTCTTTTTATTTTTTGACTGAGGTACTTGATATCTAGCTCTGTCATACTTGTAGTTGGTTCACTGGTGGAAGAGACTACGGGTTCAAGAGTGTTAAGGTAACAAGCTATCGTGTAGTCATTTCAAAAAGTCAGAAGTTGAGGCTCTTGATAGCATCGAGTCCAATCAATCAAGTGGGGATGAACAAGGGGTAGGTTATGACTGGTTTGATATTGTGAATGTGGATTATGTCATCTTTGGTGATCGCAGAGTTAGGATTCACCAAGTATCCCTCTAAGGTACTCAAATTAGGACTTGTCCTACTAAGCAAAGCATCGTCCACTAAAGCTACTTGTGGATTCCAATCCTCTGGTCCTACACTAGACTCGTTAGCTACCTTGGATTGGGAGCTATATGTATGGACAACAACAATGTCCATGTCAACTGTAGAACAATCAAAAAGAGTCTCCCACTCATACTCATGTGAATCTGTATTTGAATCTTGACTAGGATGTTTACACCAACCATATTTTTTAGGCTTTGAAGTAGAAGCGTTAATGTCACCAAGGGTAACACCTTCTTGGATATCATTTGTATATTGAATAGGATCTTCAACATGAGTTGCAATAGTAGATTGTTCTTGTTCTGAAATTGTTGGATCAATAACTGAAGCATCTAAATCTCCCCAAAGGAGATTGGTGGAAGGGATCCAATCTTCACACTTGTCTTGCTGATTTTGTAAATTGGGAACATAGCTTGATTCATCATCACTATCTGTCATAGAAAGGATAGGAATAGTTTTCTTTTTAGGATCTTCAAAGCGTACACCAATTGTCTTTTTAAACCTATGCCCAAAAAGAGCATGGTTGAGGGGTTCGGCTCTAGCATCTAGTCTATGATTGAGGGGACCATGACTTGGGTAGCCCATATTCTTGAAAAAAGTATACCCTCTCCCATAGGTCTTAGGAGATGGGGAGAAATTTTCATTATGCAGGTACTTTTCCTCCTTGTAGATTCAATCTCTAATGGCCACTTCTTCTTTTTCATCTTGAATGGGTACAGACGACTCCACAAAAGTGTCAAACAAAGTCATAGCTGAGGATGAAGGTTGCATCCCCTGTGAAGGTTTCCCATAGGACCTAGGTGAAATTGGCAACTTTTTGAAGGAATTAATTTGATAATCTCCCATACCAAGGTCTATGGATTTGAACTTATTCTGGCATTGCTCTAAAGTTGCATCAAAATTTTTTGCTGCTCTATTAAGAGGAACATGAATGCCTACTGAAATAGCATTGAAAGATAGGGTGCTATCACCTGGTATGCAGACTTTTATGCCATTGTATGAGAATTTGACACATTGGTGATAGGTAGATGGTACTTCTTGCATGTCATGAATCCATGGTCTACCTAGCAAGATGTTGTATGCTAAGGGTCTAGCGTCAACAGTCTGAAACAAAACATCTTTCTCCACTGGGCCAATCCTAATGGGAAGAACAACCAACCCCTTAGAGCTTCTTTCTGCCTCATCATAGGCCTTTATTGTGATTTTATTTCTTGTGTCAATTACTTCCTTTGAATATCCCAATGTTTTCAAAAGACTTAAAGAACATATATTAAGCCCAGCACACCCATCGATCAACACATGCCTAACACATGTTTTGTGGATCATGACTTCAATATGGAGGGGAAGATTGTGTGGATGGATCAAGGCTTTGTCATCTTCTTCTAAGAATGTGAGGTAGTGAGGGCTAGCAAGGTGGTTAACCATGAGTTGGAATTGATCAATATCAATATTGTTGGGGACATTAGCCATATGCAAAGCGTCCTCAAGGATATGCTTATGCCTTGGAGACAATTCTAGGAGTTCAAAAATAGAAATTTGAGTTGGTGTTCATTGTAACTGATCAACAAGATTATAGCTCATCTCTGGATTCATTTATGTTTTGGTGACATTTTTAGATGTCACTTGCTTGGGTTTGGAATTAGGCCCCCTAATAACCACAGGACCTTGGTTTTGACTTCTAGTGACAACATTTAATGCTTGGGATGATGTTTGAGAGTGGGGAACTCTAAGCACAATCACAGGGTCCGCATCAAATATAGGAGAAGAATTATCATCATGACCATAGGGATCTCTGCTTTGCATCATGTTGACATTTTCATCCATAACTTCAAGCGTATTGATAACATTTTCTACAGACGTGTAGGTTTAGTTAATTATAGCTTTTCCATCTTTGGGTTTAGAGGTTTCCCCCTTATCATATTTAGGCAAAGGTTCCTTAAATGCTTTATGATCTGCATTGGTTTTCAAACCATCAATCTCAAGTTTTCTACTTTCGATAAGATCTTGAATGAGATGTTTAAGTTTCTAGCAGTTTTCTATGTCATGTCCAATGCCATTATGAAATATGCAATAAGCCTTTTCATTCCACCAATATGGCTTAATGTCAGGTATGTGAAACTTTGCTGGATCTTGTGGTCGTGCAAGATTGTTATCAACAAGCATTTTGAAAACATCCTCATAAGAATCCCCAAGCTTAGAGAATTGTCACTTTTCCTTTTTAGACTTCTCTTGATATCTTTGTTTATGCTCTTGTTGGTTAGAGGATGTATTAAGCTTCATGGCTTGAACTGCACTAGATAAATGAAGGACACCTTGATCCTTTGGTTGGTTAGAGTCAACAACTCCATCATTGACTACTTGCTTATTTTTATTCCAGTGTGAGTTCTTGCCTTTATCCTTATGATGGTTGTTATTATTTTGACTATTGTTGTTATTATGTTGTTTAGTCAAAATACCTTGCTCTTTTAAGACATCCTCTATTCTACATGCGGTTTCGACCATAATGTGAAATGAATCAAAGACCATCTTCCGAATCTCATACCACATCTCAGGCACTAAATTGCTCACAAGGATATCAATTTTCTCATGTTCAGGAATTGTCCTAGAATATCAAGAGCATAATCGTCTCGACCTTTGTAAAAATGTAACAAAAGATTCCCCTTGATTTTGTTTTAAGTGACACAAATCAAGCATGGTGATTGACCTTGATAAGTTATATGCAAAATGTTGCACAAATCTGTGTACCAATTCTTTGAAAGTTCTGACAGGAGGGGTAATGTTGGTAAACCACTCCATAGCTTGACCCTTTAGACTCCTTGGGAATAATCTCATCAAATAGGAATCTTCATGGTGAAATTCAAAACTCATGGTGTAAAAATGTCACACATGATCGTGTGGGTCACCATTACCATCATATTTGTCATATTGAGGAAACTCAATTTTCCTAGGAAAATCTTTCATGTTCACACTTTTATCAAAAGGATTAGGACAAATAGAGTCAAGGTTGAAAGAAATCTTGGGAGCCATCATCTTCTCCATCATTTTCTTGAGTTGTTGAATTTCCTCTTCTTGGGAGGGGCTCTGTTTCTTGATCTTCCTATCCACATCAAAGTTATAAGGGACCCTCACACCCTTGTTGATTAAGCTCTCTAGGAACCTATCTTTATTTTGCTCAACATATTTCTCCACATATTGTTGAAAAAGTGGTTCTTATTGTACTCTCATAAAGTCTTGAGCTTCATAATTTGCACTACTTCCTCCATGTTGAGAGCCATGATGAGCTCATTGGGAGGGTTGTCTTGAGTTCCTAGGAGGCATCTATCTCCTATAGTGAGCATGTTGTAAAGTCCTTCCTCCAGGACTAGGAGATGTTGAAGGAGTCCTTGACCACCATCCACTTCTTGGAGTTCTTGGGGGAGTAGAGGGTGGAGAGTTGTTTCCACTGTTGGTACCCCCATTGTTAAATTGATTGTTGAGTTGTTGGGCCAATATCCTATCTTGTTCCTCTTGGAATACTTTTCTCTCTATGTCCAACAAGGCTCGTTGTTCCTCTTCTAGGAGCCTAAGTTTTTCTTCTTTTGCAGCTCATTCTTCTTTTGTAGCTTGTTTTTCCCACTCAATTCTTTTTAGCCTCTCACTTGTATATCTTGAAGTTGTTTTTGGTGAGGAACTTGGTCTTGAACAGTTGAACAAGTTAGTTGTGTTCACATGAGCATCATAAGATTGGTTGTTTTGGTCCTCATGTTGCGACTGTGCATCTTGATGAGCTTGTGCATAATGTCTTTCGTCTCATTGATGAGTATCTAGATATCTTGAATTAATAGGAGGTGAGTTAGGTTGATTTTCATCTTCGAATGACATGTTACCCCTATGTCTTTGAAAAATGTCATTAAGAGATTGATCCATTATTTTTCTTTGTTGTTTGGTCAAGGTGTAACTCATATCCATATTCGATTGAGAAGGTGCTAAAGAGGTATTAAAATTTCTCTTGGGATCAAAACAAACTTCAAACTCACTCTTAGGGGATTGATAAAAAATGGGTTCCTTTCCCTTTCGCTATCGACGAGTCTTAACTAAGGGAAATTGATTGAAGACAACTTGAGGTCATTTCCCTTGACTAACTTGGTACCTTGTTGTAATTGAAATGAAAGAAAAAGATCCTTGGTGGTGAGATGACCTCACAACACGTCACTACCAAACTAGGATAATAAAAGTACTCAAATGTCCAAAAAGAGATGGTGAGATAGAAAATTGCAATAGGAGTAAACCAACACTATCAAAGAGGTGCTTAAATCAAAGGATTCCAGTATCCTTGCACGTATGAACCAGGAGGATGGATTTACTCAAATTATATAATTGAAATTGATTTTTGATGGAAATGAATTTGGACAAAAGAGGACTGAAATTCTGCAAGAATGTTACCAACGAATCTAGAGATACTTTTTCAACAAGGACAATTTTTTTTTAACTTGGCAATTCCACACAAGATGACTTTGTAAAATCAAAGAAAACTAATCCAAGAGGCCTAAAAATAGTAGCTCAAGGTACAGATAAGTTTCCAGCAGTAGAATAAATCACCCACTTAAAGATCTGGTCAACTAAAAGTGATTGACAATGGCTAAAACTGGACAAACTGCAAATAATTTTGGGTGATACTTTCGAGGAAAATAGGGTGATAGTTTATAGTAAGGTGAACTATCACATGATATTTCTCTCCACAAGGTGCGATACTATTGCAGATTTTGACTAGTGAAGTGCAAATTTTCAGTTTTTGGGACTGTTTGTTCAGAATTTTCAGTTTGAGGTTTGATTTTTTCGATTCCAATCACAATGACAGTAGAAAATTGAGAGGTTTGCAAATAGTATGGGATCAAATGTGTCTTCAAACACTTGAAACAAGGGCAAAAGCAACCTTGCCAAGACAACCAATTATGATATCAAAATTGAAAAATCCTATGAATACTACCGTGATGTTTAGTATGCAAGAATGTTTACATGGGTATAGCACAACGAGAACACTTCAAACACTTTCTAGCATAAAAAGACAATGGCTCAATACTTAACAACTTGGCCCACACTTGATGCTCCCTTGCCTCAGACAAAGTGGTTACCCACAATAGATATTGGCTTTGTCATGAAAGTGCCAAAGACACAACCAAAGAAACACATATGGTGAGTAATCTTGGGGTGATCTAGGTTATTCCACTTGGATCAATCCTTGCACCAAGAAGCTAAGTGGAAAAATATGGTGGCCTCTATCTATGGTTCTTAGTAAGGGATTCTGTTCATAGTACCCCTCTTGCTCCCCAAAGGGACTCCTTACCTTGCGGCAAGTAACAGACCTCGCGGCCTCAAGAGTATCTTAAGCATTCTTGCTCAATATTTTCCTCATGGTCACAATCCCACAAGTACTCACATGAAGCGAAGACAAGCACTACGTCTACCAAGGTTTTGTGTCCTTGATAGCCTTGAGTTTATAGTGGGTTGGAATAGCTGACAATAAGCCTGTCCCCACTTGGGTCGTTCCTCGATTTCTCAAGAGCAGGCCCACTAAAAGATTCTAAAGATCTAAACAAAGAATGGATCAACTTATGAGATTCAAGGATTTTGTTTCACCATAAGGGTGAAGAGCATACTCCCTTATCCCAAAGCTTTCTCCCAAACATAGCAAGAAAATGATCAATTACCCTCTTTCTTTCAAAATCCAAAGATGGGTCAAGATTTTCTGGTTCACCACAAGGGTGAAGAGCATATGTCTCCTACCACCCATGAATTCCTACAACAAGATATTATGTTCCTATGAAATGAAACAACTAGTAATTGCCACACTTTGAAAATGAAATAAACAACAAGCACTTGGTTGAGTTTTTATGCTTTGGGCAGCCCTACAAAAACCGTTAGTAGCCCTTGTTCATTTGAAGCTTTGACACGCATTCTTTTGAGAAAATAATCAAGCAATGAGAGGACCTACAAGCACAACTTGTTAGCCCCACAATGGTTAGCACATCAAAAATTAGATAATCTACAAGTAAAATAGCCAATCAAATGATAAAACTTGAAAATGAAATCAACATGGTTGGATTAGGCTTGGAAAGATCTTTCCAAAAATATATCACAATTAAATTTTTGATACCGTATGTGAAAATTTCAAAAAAATGGGTGCCAGTTTTCCATAGGAAAACTGAAAACAACAAACAAAACTAACAAATCTAGAATTCTGGTCTCTGTCTATCATAGAATTTTGTGTGAGACAGTACTAAACCACACGTGAGAATGCACAAGCCCATGCGAGAAAGTATAGAACCATGCATGAGAAATCACAAGCCCGTGCAAGAACGTACACTGGCTCGTGCGCGAAAGTGCACTGACTTGAGCAAGAAAATACACAGGCCCGCACGAGAAAGTACTTCATCACGCATAGAAGTGCTACAAACATCAAATATTTTCATGATATAGAGAGAAAACTCGTGGAATATTCTGTAACAGTGACGCATAGAAGTACGAACAATGTACAAATATTGCAAAAAAATAAAAATAGCCGAAACCTGCAGCAGAAATGCAAGAAAAGAAGGACAAAATAGAGCTGTCTGGCCCCATGGTGGGCACCAAAAATGTACACACTAAAATGGTGCACTTCTCTAAGTCATTATATCCAAGGGAATCCATGAAGAGGAAACCTTAGAAAGTGACCTAGAGCTCTTTATGCATGGAGTTGCAAGATTATTTGATTGCTCTCAGCTAGAGCTATTAAGCTAATGACCTTGCTAGTCAACCACACAATGAGAGATTCAAATGAAGACAAGGGAAATAATGCCAATATCCCCAAGAATCACTATGAAATGCAATGCAATGCTATACTATGAATGAAAGTGCAAGCTAAGCTATGGAAATGAAAGTACAAACTAAACTATGAAAGGAAAGATGTAAGTATTACAAAGCCTTCCTAGTTAAGCTAGATGAAGTAATCTAAAGCATAAAGGAAACTAAGCTAAATATGAAGCTATGAATGCCATGACAATGCAAGAAATGAAACTATGATAGCATGTAGATGCAAAAGCCAAGAATGCTCCAAATCTTCAAAAGCTCCAAAGTGGCCTAGAAAACCTGCAGCATAACATTAGTATTCAAAAATGCATATGAAAATGAGGAAGAGAGCTCTTCTTTTATAGGAAATGAGAAGGAATGGACCATGGAGATTAAGATGTAAAAGATTTAATGAATGGTGGAGCATCAAAGAGGAGCAATCCATGTGCACAAGTATCCTCCAATGAGAAAATAAGAGTTGACTTTTGTGTCCATATGAGACAAAAAGTGCTTTTTCCCTTTTTATAAAATAAGAATAATGCTTTATTTGTGCAACTTAGAGGAAAAGTGGGAGCTTTTTATTTATTAAAAGGGGAGGAAATATTCTTTTTAAATAAATAAAGACTTTGGATAAAATGGTTAGCCCAAGGCAAATAATCGAAAATGATAAAATAGGATTTGATCAAGGAAATTGATATAATTGATAAAATGCTAATTTTTGAAATTATTGATTCAGGGATTTGATAAATTGCTGAATGGAGGCCCAAAGTCTAGGTGACCATTTTAGGGTGCATACAAATATCTGGCGGTTTCTCAAAATCATTTGGTGACTTAGTGAGGTAGTTATCTCTTGTTCTCTAGATCGGGTGGCTAAGTTCATGATTTTCCAGTGATCCAATGAATGCCATTGATTTTCTCTTCATCCAGAGGTCATGTTTTAATCTTACAAAGACTGGGTCCTACATAAAATTGTCTAGCGATCTGGCAACTGAGTCTTGTTCTCATGGTCTCTTAGTTTGGCGGCTTTGACAAAGAAACTTGGTGAAGGTTAGAAGTTTTCTCTTGTCGCTTAATCTCAGGAAAAGATGGCGGTGCCGTAAGTTATTTAGTGATTATGCAAGTGCAGTGTTCGTGGGATCTTAGAATTAGTTAGTGAAGCTCCAAAGTATTCAGCGACTTGAAAAGAAAAGCAAAGTTAAGTGTGTTTTTAATGGTTGCTGATTCTCATGATAAAAGGTGATGGTCAAAGTTTTATAGGTGATTCAGCAACAACCGCTAATTGTGTTCAAGATTAATGGCCAATGCGTAATCTCAAGAAGTAACTTGTGCTGTGAAAAGTACTTAGCGAATTGGAGATTGATGTTATTCGCTCATTCTCAAAGTTTGACTGTGGTTAAGAATTTCTTTCCAAGAATGCAAGATAACCTTGTTCGCTGAATCACGAGGAGAAGCTGGAGTTAAGCATGGCTTTCTGAGAATAAGAGATCCTTTTGGTCACTGGTTCTCTAGATGAATGTTGAATTAAGAAAATGTTTCTGAGAATTGGTGAAGTCTTTGGTCACTGAATCTCTAAGTTGGGTGGGGGTTAGTGTGAGTTTTGAAGGATTTCTCTTAGACCGTTGATCATCTTTGGGATCAATGGTGGTTGCGAAATCTTGATGTAAAGCCTTGAGTTAAGAAATCATTCTGAGATTCTACGAATGGCTTGGTTGCTAGATCTCCAAACTTAATTGTGAGTTACCATTTCTTTTGGAGATCATGAGTTTCCTTTATTCACTGGATCTCCAAGTTGTGTCTAGTTAAGTTCTCATGCCATTAGTTTCTTTTTGAGCCGTTGGAATGTGGAAAAGGGTACTGTGCCAAGCTGGAAAAAAGTAGAAAGCCATCCAATCAGGTTTTAAGGATAAATTCTATCATTAATTAAGGTTTTTTAATGCAAAAGCCATGATCACTACTCTCGCGCCCTATTTTTTGATTTTTAAATCATCTTGTCAGCTTCTACGCCATGGCTAGCTATGATTTGAAGGTTTTTAGTGTGCGGAATTGAATGCAGAAGTGACTTAGGCTGGATTTGTTACAATTTGGCAATCATACGCACACAATTTTTGAAGTATATAGTCAAGACCTCATTGCTTTCCATGCTCGAAGTTATTCTAAAGTTGATTGAGAATTGTTGGTGCCAAAGTTGTAGGAGTGAAGTTGCAAAGCTATAGTATCTTCTTTCTCGACATAATGAGTCATCCGGAGGTGAGTGCTATGTATTCTAGCAGAGGTGTGAAGGAACAGAGTGGAGAAGACAAAGCGAAGCTGAATTATTCTGATGAGTTTGTCAAGCTACTACCAGGTTCAAACCAGAACAAGAAGGCCATTGACACAGCCTTTGAAGACCTTATGGACAAGTGCAGAGATACTATCATGCCTTCAGGATCAGGTTTCACCATCTTCTCATATTTTTACAATAATAGGCATAAAGCAATTCTAGTCTATAATGATTGGAATCTAGGGATGACCAAGTTGATTGTGCCTAATGTTTTCCTTGATTTTGACCTGGTTATTGTGTTAGCAAGGCTTTATGACCCCATTTCAAAAACTATTAGGTGAGAAGACTAGTTTTTTTTCCTTACCTTAGATAGGGGGTCCTTCATGAGGGCTTTTGAATTTTATGCTTCTTCTTCTGCTGAGATTGACCTAAAAAAAGAGAGAGAGAAATATGCTAGTAACCTTGGGTCTGTTAAAAGTCAAATTGTTAGGCACATGACCAAGCATGGTAATTACATTGCCCCTCTTCCTGCAAGTATGAATGCTCCTTATCTGTTTTCATCCTTGTGTAATTACATGAAATTCCTATGTCATGGGTTGTGTAGGGTTTTAGGAATTGATGGGGATGAGGAAAAGTTGCCTGCTGACCTGTTAATGATAATTTTAGATATTCAGAACTCTCTCTCAAACACTGACTATGATTACATCCAGTATGTGATTGATAGGATTCATGAGGGTTTGATATCTATCAAAGAAAATAAAAGACCTATCAAGTTTTTGCATTATTCCCTTCTCATGCACTTGATCTTATTCCACCATGTTAATTCCCTTGATGCTAGGATGTTAAAATTGAGGAAAAATTTTAATAACCAACCAAACCCATTGTAGTACTGGTTGAGGGCTTGGAATTACACTTCCAATGAGTGTAATTTTTCCATTTTTCAGAATTACTTTGTTTATCCGGTTCTTGGGATGTTGGGTACAAATGTTGTAAGATTATCATTTAAGGTTTTGAGATTGCTAAGGCCATTGTAGTTTGAGGATAAGTGGACATGAAATCACAATTGGGGTGATTTCTACCTTGGGGATATTTACACAATTATTAGGGTTTATGGTTGCCCTCAACCCCCACATTTATTACCTAGGTATGTGCCTCCTAGAGTTTCCATGATGGAGTTTATATGGAAATTAATGTGGACTGACAGAGAGCACCTTGCATCTCATAGAAAGGGGAATTTTACACCAAGGTAGTTCAGAATGGGCAGTTTCTTAATTGGCAAAAGGGCTTTGGATAAGGTCAGGATTTGGTTAAATCATTTCAAGATGTGTTC
This sequence comes from Chamaecyparis obtusa, assembly GCA_027943335.1. Taxonomy (NCBI): domain Eukaryota; kingdom Viridiplantae; phylum Streptophyta; class Pinopsida; order Cupressales; family Cupressaceae; genus Chamaecyparis; species Chamaecyparis obtusa. Next base: position 1,487,514 of record BSBK01001158.1, on the reverse strand, counting down.
AGCCACTTGCAAGTATGTGGACTTTGAAGGTTTCATCAAGATAGCTAGGATGACTCTGATTCCAAACATTGGGTCAATTAAGGAGCATGAGGGACTAGATGAAGATGTCATATGAAACATCTTAGATTTTGACGAAGCTAAGCAGAGATGGAACAAATATGTTGAGTTGCTTAATATTCAAAAAAGGCTAAAGTTAGTTGGTATTCCTTTTTGTGGTTATTTCCCTAAACTCCCATTTTTGCAAAGAATGGAGAAGATGATAGAGATGTATAGCATTCCATCTAATCAGTTAGAAGATCAAATTGAAGAAAAGTTGGAGGTCCCTAGGGATTATTCAGCCTCTAAACTTGAGGAGTACACTGATGAGTCTTAGGAGGGTAGTAGTCCACCTCAAGGAGAGGATGTACCAATGATTGATTTAACTCAAGGTCAATAGGAGGAAGGGGCTACTTCTGAGCCACCTTTGAAAAAATAGAAACTTGAGGTTGGTGAGCCTTAAACGAAGAGAAAACAAAAGAAGGTAATTGATATTGCTTTAGCTCTTATGCCTGGTGATAGGGCTTATCACCATAAGATAAGAAAGGCCATCATGGATGGCAAGAATATTGTAACAAAAGAAGAAGGGGATCTGTCCTTGTTGTTAGGAAAGGATGAGAGAGAACCCTATTAGGAGGAATTTCTTAATGATGAATAGTTCATAAAAAGTAAAGAATTTAGAGATTTCCTCATTTGGAGGAAACATGAGGAGGTGAAGAAGTCTCTGCCTGAGGGTATGCAGCCAAGTGAAGAAAAAATGAGGGCCTTAACATCATATGACCCCAGTCTTGAAGGAATCACTATAGAAGAGGCTAGAAAAATGGTCAAGTCAAGTGGTATGCTTTTGACTCTTGGATGGGATTTCACATCCACCTTCATCATAGATCAAATCAGGAAGCAACCTAAGGGAGGCTTGTCATATGAGGTACATATTGATGATGTGATAAGGGGAAGTGGCTATGACCCTAAGTCTCAAGTAGTTGCTTTATGGTCTCTAGCTCCAAGAACTCAGAAGCCATCTTTGGTGAGCATAGAAGACAAGATGGAGGGAGATAGGATAGTCTGGACCATGCAAAATACTACTGATCTTGAGGTGTCAAAGGTAGTTGTACACCTTGCCCACCTTAATGAAGCTAAAACTATCCAACTGTCAGAGAGATATGACAGATTGTTTGAAATTTGATGAAGGTAGAAAAGGATAGGGATCTGCAACTTATGATGGTTAAGAAATTGGAGGATGAGGTTGAGGATTTAAAGGTGAAGCTTGAAGAAGCCTCAAAGGTAGTTCCTTCCCCTTCTTTGCAAATTGAGGCCCCTCCTCGGACAGATACATAAATTCCTGACAAGCCTTCTGAGGACTTAGAGAAGGTAAGGTTGGATGCATCCTTGGATACTATAACATAGATTGTGCAGTATAGGCAAAGAAGACTAAAGGAGAAGATGGAAGTAGTCCATCAATTAGTTAGTCAATTGCACAAAGCTAATGATAAGGTGAATGAGTCACTAATCACTTTGGAGCCACTATATAGTGTATGGTTAGGAAGAAGCTTGTTGTTTGAAAAATTGGATGCTTTGCAAGAAAGTAGGCCAGATATTCTTGAGATAGTAACAAAAGTATTTGATAAAATTGGTTTGGTAAGTGCTATATCAAATTTTTTTAAAGGGAAATCTAACCAAATAAAGGCCAAGTTGGCTATGTTTGATAAGGACTACAGTAAGTACTTGCCTTCAGTATATGGTGATAATGGAAATGTAGTCAATATAGATGAGTGGAAGGCATCAATGGATCAGTTGGTAATTAAATAGGATGCTTTCCTTAATAGTGACAGTGCCCTAGACTTGGGAGGGTGCAATAGTATAATTGATAGTTTGTTTAAAGTTGAGGGTGACTGCATACGGTTTGTGGCAGAAGCAAAGGCTATAACTGATTCTATGTGGGACCAACAAATCAAGTTACTAAAGGAGCTGCATGCCTACAATTGGCCGTCTGATGATGATGTGGCAGCATGGGATGAAATGACAAAGATGAAAAAGAAGAAGCTAGCTATCCTAGTATTGGAAGAAGAAGAAGAATAGAGCACACATGGAACCTGATCTAGAATTCAAGGGAGAGCATGTTTCAAACATAGGATGATGTAAGTTAGCCTGTAATGGTGGTCATCATTCATGTAACAAATCAAGGTAACTGCTCTGAAATATCTCTAGACAAAGGTGCCACCTGTGAAGATGTTAGTAGTTGTGAACTACTTTCTGTTACTGTAATCACTATCTTTTGGTTTGTACTTTTTATCTTTAGTGAAAGTATTTTTCCTAGCCATTCGAAGCTTGTTGCATCCTTTTGAGGATTCCAAGATGGCTGTAGGTATATATAGAAAGTTTTTGCTCTTTTTGGAGGTGGAACTTTTGTAAAGAAAGACTGAATATAGAATCTGATTTCTTTGAAGTTTTGTTGAAATTGTAATGGATACAGCTAAAAATTAATACAAATATATTGAAGTTCCGTTGCTATCTTTGGTTGTCTTCATGTATGGATGCTTTGAATTTATTATGCATTAATTAGTAAGGCTTTTTTAATGTATTGTTCACAAGGTGAATATAGGGGTTGAGCTCAAGTTTCTCTCAAGGAGAGAGTAAATCTTTAGGGAGGTCTCTGGGATTTGAAATTCTATGCATGAATTTGATGGTAGGGTTGGGAATTGGGAGAGTAAATTGTTAGGCAATTTATTTGAATTTCAGTATCTTTGTGTTAATAGGATTCTGTAGATGTTTGGTTTTGACTCTAGCCCAATGAATAAGGCACTAGTTTAAGTTTGATTTACATTATTCACCATCATTTTATCAAGAATTTATCTCCATTTACTTTTAATTATATGTTTATGAGCTGCATTAGCTATGTCAAGTACATAGATCAATTTTGTTATGCTTTGTAGAAGCAATTGAAAGGTAAACCCGCCTGAGTTTTACACTCAAAGTGAAGAAGGCTTGAAGCCTTAGTACCTTAGAATTTAGATTGTGCTAGATGAAGCTGTTGGGAATGCATGAGTCATAAGTTAAGTGAGTTTCTAAAATATTTCAACCATCTGCAAGTTTAATTGCTAACAAGTTGTACGAAAAATGTACGGACAGAGAATGAAATCATAGAATGGACCAAAAAATGATAGAAAAATAGATAGAAGTGAATTAGAAGAGATGGAAACCCATTTCAGGGCCCCACGGTGGGTGCCAAAAATGTTTGTGTGAATTTTTTACCTAGCTATAGACACAACACTTCAGTAAAACATTAGAGGTTAGTATAAATAAAAATCTTGCAAATAATTGAAACTAAGCTAACCAGATGATTTACTGCCTTCTAGTAGGTGCTAGTATGATGTTCTCAGATTGGAATCAAGATCAGTGACAATGTAACACCTAAACGAAGGATTTGAATGCAAAATATGAAAGACTATATGAATACAGATTAATCTATATTTTTGTATTTTTTGTGCAATAATATGAGAAACTATATGAATCTAAGCTATATGAATGAAATTGAATGCAGATTTAATCTAAGAATGCTATGGATGAATATGAAAACTATGATACGAAACTATGCAAAAACTATGATCAACTATGAAAGATCTCACAAATCACCCGTCACAAGTGCTTAATCCTTCATTCGCCAATTCGCTAGAGTAATTATGCAAATTCGAGTGTTGATAATTATGAAGAGCTGAGCCTTGATTTTATAGAAATCCAGGGCTTTGAGGATGCATGAGAAAAGCCATAAATCACTCTTGATAAACTTAGGTTGATTTTTGAGTTATCAGGAAATCAGAGATAATTAACTCACAAAAATCATGCAAAAGCAGTGTTTAGCTCAAAATAGAGTTTTAGATAAAATTTCAACTCATCATCAGATGTTGAGTTTCAATTTTAAAATTGATTGTTAATTTCTAGTTGCCTTCTTTTTTGATTGTGCATGATTTAATTATAAATTAATTTAAAAATAAAGTAATTTATTCTCAACTTAACTAATTTTTGAATTAAAACAATTGATTTATGGGTTAATCAATTATTAAATCAAACTTTATTCCTAAACTATATTGTTAAAAATTGACAATTGACATTAATCAATTAAATAAGAATTTAATCAATTAGTCATGAGATTTTAGATTTATGTAAAAATTAAATAATAAAATTTAGGAATAATCTAATTAAATCTAATTAAATAATTAAGTGGCAGTATTAAATCTAATAATTAAATATTCAGAATATTCAATTAATCAAACTTTAGGATAAATAGAATTTATCACCAAATAATCATCAAATCAAAGATAATTAGGATAAATAGGAATATTGCTAGGAATATTCCCTGATGCAGAATTTAGGATAAAATCAATTAGGATTTGATGATGTGCAGATGTGCCTTAGGTTAGGACTTTGATGTTGATTTCATTCGATTTGAAGATGTAGGAGGTTAATGAACCTATAGCCCATTTTTGGGGTATTACAACAACCAGTCCCTCCACATAGAGGTCCTTATACACAAGTATAGAGTGATACATGTCTTCATAGATGGAGGTGCAAGTTTGAATATTTGTACATTCAATTTGGTTAGAACCCTTGTTTTTTTAGAGGATGTTATTGACTCCAGAAGGGAAATCACAATTAAAGCATATGATGAAGAGGAACATGCTTCTAAGGCCATGGTGGTTTTACCCATCTAGATGGGCCCCATTCAAATGGATTTTATTTCTCAAGTCTAAGATCTTCCACTCGTGTAAAACATAGTCCTTGGAAGACCATGGATACATGAAATGCAAGCAGTTCCATCAACATACCATCAATGTGTCAAATTCCCCCATAATGGAATTGAGGTTTCTATTCCGACAGAATCATCGTATACTTGCAACAATGCTAAGAAAAGTGAAAGCATGGTTCTTCATAATAAAGAGGCCCTAAGGAACCAAGAAGTTGAGAGCCCAAGATATTCTATACTAAATGAATTTATAAGAATCTAAGCATAAAAGATAATGGAATATGAGGATACAAGCTAGATGCTTCATGTTTTATGACTAACCTTCACATATCACCTAAATCCTATGGTAGGCCATAATCTTCTTTCCAACCTACTAGTACATGCATTCCTGAGATTCACAAATCCACTAGTATGGTCAAAGAAAAAAAGTCTCTCACTGAGGAGCCTTGAATGGTTATACAAGGAAGAAGAAAAAGAACATGAAGTGAAATGTTTTGAAATTTCTCCTGAGAAATATGGCATAGGCTACCAGCTCATAAAAATGATGGGATACAATGGTAAAAGTACTCTTGGCAAAGGCAAAGGCATTGTTGAACCCCTACATACGGAAGTCCATAACCCTAAGAATAAAACCAGAGTCGGGTACTATGACCAAAAATTTAAACCATCCTCTAGAAGTGACCTGTATTTGATAGAATCAAAGACTCTAACAATGAGGATGAGGATACTATTCCTAGGGCATATAAAATATTTCTACATATATCTACAAAAAATCTATGAGAACCTCACTTACTAGTCAAAACCACCAATCAACCTACTATGGAGAAAAATGAGGAGACTACAATTGAGGAATAAATTAATGAGTATACACTAGTCATATCATAAGAATATGAACAACAACAAGAGAGCTCTATAGAGGAAATACACCCTAACTGGAGGCAACTTGTTGGTATTGCAAACATCCTAGATCTACCCAAATTCATAGATCTATTTGAAGAGATAAGACAACCTAGGTCATCATACATACCTATGTTGGTTTATGGGAAAAGATCTCATACTATGAGTGACCAAATACATAATCAAGAAATTGGAATTCAAGATTATCAATCTGATGAAGCTGACATAAATCTGGATGGAATTGAGAGACACGATACAAATCAAGAGTGTGATAATGAAGAAGCTCCTATAACCATAGATAGGATGCTACAATAGACATATAAGTTGATGTAATAGACATAACCCACTGTCTGATGCTACAATAGACATATAAGTTGATGTAATTTAGAAGTACACCTCTACTTCTTCTTTTGAGGTTGGTGAGAGTTATAAAACACAACATGACCTAGAAGATCCATCCATATAATCTAGCTATTTCACCTATTATGATACCTCCTACTCAAGCTACATCTGAAGAAGAGTTTCCTCCCAATAGTCCTTCTACAGTCTTCCCTTGGAATATCAATTGGAATTTTTGTTCAAGGTCTAGGATTATGATGTTCTCTCTACAAAGATGCCTCCACTAGAGAGATGAGGTTGAATGAGAAATTAATCTTGATTTTGGGGATAGATTGAGACGGTTAGGTTTGTAGAACACTTCTCATAACTCCTCTAATGACCCTATGACAAATCGCGTTCAAAGAAGTTCTATAAAAGAAAACTTTGTTGACTTATCCTCATCAACCATGAATGATGATGATAATACTGGAGTATTTTCTCTTGAGCTCATTGGTTCCTTACCTATTTTCTACCTTGAATTAATTGAATGAAACACCTTTAAGCCTATAAACCTCTTGTCCTTCACCAATGATCATGAACATGCATGCTATCTTAATGCTATTGATCCCCTTCCCTCTTCCACCAACACAATGAATGATAACATGTCAGTGAAAGATATCAAGTATCTTAGTCATAAAAATAAAAGCAAAAAGAAAAAGAAAAAGAAATCTGAGGGTGAAAACTACTCTATGGTTATGTCATATACGAAAATAGTAAAAATAAAAGGTGTATCCAATGGTGAAATTTTTTTTGAGGCACCTATAGATGAGATACTTGATATTATCCCTAACCATTTTCAGGAAATATCTTCAGTGCTTATAGAGGCTACACAACAAGTGAACTTGGGAACATACTAAAATCAAAAAATTATACATATTGCTCAATCTTTGTTCGATGAAGAAAACCATCAGTTCATTCAATTCATTAAAGAGAAAAAGATCAATTTTACATGGTCTTACTCCAACATGCATGGATTGGATATAAATATCATCATGCATCACTTATCTATTGCACTGGGCATGAAACTAGTAAAACAAAAACTAAGGAAGATGCATCCTCACATAGCATTACTAGTTAAGGAAGAATTAGAAAAGATACTCAAAGCTAGACATTCATACGAGCTATAGACTTTGATGAATGGATCTCAAGCATCATACCTATTTCCAAAGAGGAAGAATTAATATGGGTATGTATAGACTTCAAATACTTGAATAAAGCTTATCCCAAAGATTCCACTACCAAATATAGACATGATTATGGATCTTACTACTGGTTTCCAGATGTATTCTCTAATGGATGGATTTTATAGTTATAATCAAATACATATTACACTTGAAGATCAAGAAAAGATGACATTCACCTATGCTTGGGGCACTTTCTACTAGAACATCATGCCTTTAGGATTGAAAAATGCTGGTGCAATATATCAACGAGTGATGACGACTATCTTCCATGACATGATGCATAAGAACATGGAAGACTATATGGATGACACCTTAGCTAAATCCACTACATGAGATGTACACCTTTCTGATTTGGATAAAATATTTACAATAATAGAGAAGTTCAAGCTATGAATCAATCAAAATAAGTGTTCTTTTGGGGTTACCTCAGGAAATTTTTTAGGATACATTATCTCAACATGAGGTATTCAAGTAGATCCTGCTAAATTGAAAGCTATATTGGAAATGCAACCACCTCATAATATTAGTCAGATGAGAACATTGCAAGGAAAGTCACAATCAATAAAAATATTTATCTCACAACTAGCTAATATAGAACAACCCTTCACCAAGACTCTGCATAAGGGTGTGACTTTTAAACGGAATGAGGATTGTGAGAAGAACTTCCAATAGATCAAAAAGTACTTGGAAAATCCTCCCATGTTAATGGATTCTATTCTAGGTAAACCACTATTGTTTTACATATCAACCACTACTTCTTCATTGGGAGAATTTCTTACACGACATGATGATCAAGGTTGTGAAAGAGAAATATATTATATGAGAAGAACATTAGTATCCTATGAGCTGAATTACATAGTCATTGAGAAGGCTTGTATGGTGGTAGTATTTTCTTCCCAAAAATGTAGAAACTATATGCTAGCTCACTCTATAAAACTGATCACAAAGATCTATCCTCTTAAATACTTGTTGAGAAAAGAAACACTAATTGGATGACTAAAAAAATGGGTGATGATTCTTAGTGAATTTGACATTATATTGTTACAAGTAGTGGTTTCTATTGCTAATGCTTGATACAACCACTAGCCTTATAGAAGACACATGAGGCGGTTAAGCCATGTCATGAATCCTGAGGGGAGCATTGACCATTTTTCCAATAAGCTCCCCCTTAGTGTTACCCAAGGGGATTTGAACCTATGACCAAGCTCTGATACCACTTGTTACAAGTAGTGGTTGCCATTGCTAATGCCCGATACAACCACTAGACTTATAGAAGACACATGAGGTGGTTAAGCCATGTCATGAATCTTGAGGGGAGCACTGACCATTTTGCCAACATATATTCATTGACCGAATAAGTAATAAAAGGACAAGTTTTTGTAGATCATCTAACCGATGAACCCTTGAAAGATGCACAACATCTCATTGCTAAATTTCCTGATGAGTCCATTCTATATTTAACACAAAACCGTTGGAAGATGTACTTTGATGGATCATTCACACAACAAGGTGCAGGTGCTCGTGTTCTCTTTGTCTCTCCTCAAGGATATAGGATTCCAGAGGCTTACACAATGATCTTTCCATGTACCAACAATGTAGAAGAATATGAAGTATTGGATTATGAGTTAACAGTGGCTGTTAAGTGGAAAATTGAAGAACTACATATCTATGGTGACTCCCTACTTGTTTTCAATCAAATCAATGATAAATACTAGACTAAGGATGAAAAAATCCTGCCATACAAGTGAATGATTGATGACCTAAATATGTACTTCTTATTCATCACCTTTTGACAAATATCAGATGTATAAAATAGAGAAGTAGACGTTATAGATACTTTGGCCTCAATGCTACAATTAGAAGAACATCAATTTTGTTGTGACTTCATGGTGGAAGAACTCCCTTTCCCTACCTACAAAACACTCGACTCTCAGATTTTATGCACTATCATTTCTCACGAGACTTCTTACTACATCTAAATCTATGCCTACCTCAAATATCAAACCATCCCTGACTCTCTTTCCTGGAACCAAAAATGAAATCTCATAAAAAATACCTCTTTGTATCTCATCATTACGAATGACTTGTTTAGGATAGGTCTTGACGGTACACTTCTTAGGTGTCTAGAGCGTGAGAAGTCTGATAGAGTGCTTAGGGAGGTTCATGAGGGTATATGTGGATCACACTTGAATGGTCTTCCCTTGGTAAAGAAGCTTCTTAGAGATGGTTATTATTGGCCTACCATGGAGAAAGATGTTGTTCAATACACCAAGACATGTAAAAATTTCCATCTCCATAGAAATTTGGTTCACACTCATTCTAGGCAGTTATTGCCATTTATTACACATTGGCCTTTTCAGCAATGAGCCTTTGATCTCATAGGATAGATACATCCTTCATCTTCAAATGGGCATAAGTTCATTATCAAAGCCACTAAGTACTTCACTAACTGGGTTGAAGTTATACCTCTTATCAAAGTAATATGGAAATAAGTGGCCTTGTTTATACTCAATTACATTATCTATAGATATGGTATTCCCTCCTCAAATGTCACAAATAATGGTGTACAATTTAAGAATAGATACATTTATGAGCTATGCACTAAATTTTATATCATGCATCATTCCTCTTCTATATATTATCCTTAGGGGAATGGACATGCAAAATCTTCAAATAAAATAATCTTTAAGATTTCACACTGAATAGTTAACAAATTAGGAAAGGATTGGCACTTGGAGTTGAGTTCAGCTTTATGGGCTTATATAGAAAGCATCATAACACATACATGAGCTAGACCATTTTCATTGGTCTATGGTTCTGAAGCAGTCTTACCAATTGAATTTGAAATACCTTCACTTAGGGTATCACTACATGGACTGGTCACAGATGAAGATTACAAAATCTTTGAACTTCAAGAATTAGAATTACTTGATGAGCATAGAAAATAAGCATTTGACCATCTAAGTTTCTACCAAAAGAGAATGTCTAAGGACTATAACAAAAAGATACCTCATCATGAGTTTCAAGTTGGTGATCTCATTTTGAGAGAGAACCCCAAAAATCAAGAGCACAGAGAACAAAAAGAAAAATTCAAACCTGATTGGCTAGGTCCTTTTTTCATTGCTACAACATTCAGGTCAAGAGCTTATCAACTAGCCACTCTAGAAATATAATTTCTCTCAAATACTATCAACGCTCTCCAGTTGAAATAATTTTATAGCTAGACATTCCACATCTTGATCAACAACTTATGATCCTGAAAAAAAATCTTAAAAATCATATTAAGTCCTAAAAATATCCTAAAAAGCATAAAAATTCCTAAAACATGATCATCTTGGTGAAAACCTAGAAACATGCACCTTGATAAATCCAAAAAAAAAGTGAAAAATCTAAAAAATACAAAAAAAGAGAAAAACATAGAAAAGAAAAAAGAATAAAAAAATTGAAAAAGTGCCTTGGTGAAAACCTGGAGACAAGCACCTTGGTAGAAAAAATAGAAATAAAATCCAAAAGTTCAATAATGATTTATATTTAATACTCTTTAATTCCATTAACTAAAATGTGTAAGTGTTGTTTTTACAGAGCTTTACGTGTCCTCATCTACCTGGTGGCCATGATTAGGGTACTCCAGGTGATGACCATGTTCTATACATTATTACTACTCCTTCTTTGAACTTGTGAAATTATTTTTTTAATACTATATTTATTCCTCATATATAATTATGCATTTGATGCTTTTTTAAGACTGATCAACTCATCTTTCAATGTTTGTTTTGTAACAACACCTTAAAAATCCTCCAAATGGATCACTTCCTAGACCAAACCAATCAACTCTTTACATTCTAAAGGCCTATCACTAGTCAACCTCTCTCCTAACTCCAGTATACTCCACATTTCAATTCCCCTCAATTTCTCATTAAAATTAGATCACATTCTCTGATCAACATTACTGTCTTGTGACTACTTGTATCCAACACCCTACTAAATACCCACATATATATCCTAGACTTGGATCAAACCCCTAACTTTAGGCTCCCCTTTACCCCATCATCAAGAGAACCCTAACACCTTCTATTAAATAACCAAACACTCAACATAACCCCACTTGATTTGTAAATGATATGATAACCCCTTCACTATCATCATGATAATCCTATGCAACTTTATTATGAAAGTCACATCAATCTCCTCGTTATGTGTCCCCTCCTTCCTAATCACTGAGATACTTTGATGTTGACCCAACCCAATCTCATGGGAAACTATCTTTTCATTCATTTATTTTGTAACAACACCCTATCAAACCTTATCAAAAGGATCAACTCCTAGATCTAACCAAACACCCTTCACATTCAAGAGGCCTGTCAATGGTCAAAGTCTACCTTAGAATCCACTACTCTCCACAAGCCAATAATTCTCTCAACTCTGACCACAATTGGATCATATTCACTGATCAATATTTAATGTTAAGTTTTCCCACACCCAATTTTTGTTGGACACTTCATGTGTATAGGTCCTAACCTTTGATCAACCATTGACTTTTGGACTCCCAATAATGTATCAACATGGGGAAGCCTTTAAACCTTTCTTTAAATGACCGAACAACTCCACACTCTATCCCAACTTATTTTTCAATCAGTTAACCATATGTTACTATCATTCTGACAATTAACAGTCTCTTCTACTATGACAATAACCTATCACTCTTCAAAATTTGTGACCTATTCATCCTATCATGGAAGACACTTCCTGATGTAGGACATTCTTGGGTCCTTGGTAATCTTGCATCTTCCAAAAAACATTTTGTTCATTGGTTTACCTTTGTTACTATTTATTTATTTATTTTTTTCTCCTAGTCATCAGTTGGGTGATTGTTGCTTTGATTGAGTTCTTTGGATTTTTAGTGGACACAATCATGATATGGTGTTCATGGGATCATTTGGAGGCATTCTCTATGATCACAACTCTTTTGGAGTTACTGTGTATGAGTTCTGGTGAATTTTTTGACTGAGACTAAGATGCGGTTTCTTGTTCTTGACCATTTTCCAAGATTGTATGATCGGTTGATCTATGTGAATCTTGGACTCCCACAGTGGCGATAGTCTGTTCCTTGGTATTTAAGTATTCTATGTTTGTGATAATATTTCTTCAGATTGTGTGGTTTGAGAGATATGGAATGGTCTTTACTGGCTAGTTATGTACTTCATGTCACCAATTCTATATTGGAGATTGTAGCAGATATTAGGGTGTAGTTGGTGATCATTGTGTGCTAGCATGTGCAGTTGTGGATCATGGTTATTGGAACTTGTGTGGACCTATATCTGGGATTGTGTATCCTTATGTAACCTCTATGATTGGTGTTTCACATTTTGAGTCTGGTCCTATTTTAGGTTCTTGGTCTAATGGTTAGGGTGGTGAGATCTCATTTGTGATGAAGATTCATGATGTGTGGTTGTGTCTGGTGTATTATTTGAGGTTCTTGAGCTTTTTTCTGACTTCCTTGTGTGAGCACACATCATGCTATGTTCATTGGTGGATGTTCTTAAGAATTTATGTCCTGACCTATCCTTGTGTAAATTATTTTCTTATTCTTGGGGATATTGATCAGATAAGCCAACTTGTGGCTGGAGATCTAGTATTTAAGATAGGTAGTAGTTCTTGTTTAGGGGGTCTAGAAGTGGAAGAGGAGTAGCTAGAAAGGTTGAGATATGGATCTGAGCTTAAATTATTTGTAATGGCTGTAACTGGGAAGGCATTATAGTCTAACATATTTTGTGAAATTTGATGTAATTGCATATTTTCCTGATAATAAATGAGTTGTTATTTGGTTGCTTCTTGTTGATGCTTTGTGTTTTATTTTGCTATATTGTTCTCTTTCTCCAAGATTGAACATCTCCTTTGGGGATTCTCTGGGCTTGACTGCATCAAGTGGTATCAAAGAAAAGTTTTTTCCTATGATTGTAGATATGGTGTCCTAAACTTTCAAAGTTCTAGATTTGATTTTTGTGGGGTGGAAGAATTGAGGATCTAACTTGCATCATCAAATAACTTCTGTAAGGAGGTTAGGAGATATTTTTTGTTGTTTTGGTTGTTCTTGAGGACTAGTGTATTGTTTAGGCTAGGGTATCATGTTAGTGAATCAGATCATCAATTGGAGGCAGTTATACCCAAGATCTGGAAGGATGTTGCCGCGAATGAGTCCTAGGTTGATAGAGGAGATGAAGGAAGATCTCTGAGATGAGATTAGGAATAAAATGAATGGTTTAAGAAATGAGGTCATGGAAGGTATTAGTATTGTTATTTCTAGATTTTGCATCAATCCTGGATCTAATGATGGTTTTGAGGAAGCTACATAAGGTTTTGGAGCTTTAAATGGTGCTAGATCTATTGGAAGTGATGGATTTGATTAGTTGATGAGGCCTATGGAAAGACTTGGTACTGGCTATAGGTTGGAAGTGTCTAATTTATCAGGTACATTGAATCTAGAAGACTTGATTGAATGGATAGGTGAGTTAGAAGATTACTTCAAGTTAGAAGACATCCAAGATCCTTGGAGAGTAAGGTTATCACAGACAAAGTTGAAAGGTCTTGCATCATTTTGGTGGAAAGAATTGAAAAATGATAGAGAGGAATAAGGTGAAATGAAGATTAGCTAGTGGAGGCTGATGGTCACAAAGTTGAAGGGTAAATTCATACTTGAGGACTATGAATTAGATTTATTCAAGAGGTTGCAAAACTTGAAGTAGAAGGATTTGACTGTGAAGGATTACACTGATGAATTTTACAAGGTAACCATTAGATTTGGTCATAGAGAAATTTCCAAGGAGAAGGTGGCTAGGTATGTGAATGGTTTTAGGTTTAATATTCAGGAGCAGAGTAACAAGAATGATAGGTGATAGGGATATATATATGGATGAGCTTAGTATGCTAAAAATTGGATGAATTGATGATAGATACTCACCTAGTTTGCTTGCACTTTCTTGATTAGGACTTCCAGAGTTCCTAATCCTTCCAAGATCGTAAGCCTAACTCCTAGGATCCTCCAAGTCCCTTCTAATCTATTTTAGGACTTCTTCCATGTCTACTCTCAACGTGACAATATCTAGTGCTTCACTAGGGTATCTATCTTTACTTAGTAACCAACTTCCTATCTCCATTAGTTTCCTTCCAATGGCTCATTCTTGTCAATTCTCCTTGATATGTGTTTGTAGTGGTTAAAATTCCTTCTACCACCATTTATAACTCACTCCTAATCCATTTGGCTTGGGGTATCAAGGTCTTGTCTATCGATCTCAAGTTCTTACTTCAAATTTCCTATTAGGCCTATTAGCCTTCAATTAGGTCTCTCTAGTTGGTTTTTGGATTTTCTTGTAAAATATCACTAAACAACCCACTAAACAAATATAAGTTCTAAATTTTTTTTTCAGAGTTCTTTAAGATTCACTAGGTCTCCCTTCTCCAACTTGATTGTACATGTCCTTCCTATATTCAAGGGCTTTTAGGGCAATTAGGACTTCAATAACCAGTCAAATATTCTAGGCTTCAAAATGCCATCATTTGGATTGATCAAGTTCCAATCCTCTTCAAGGGTCTCTAAATTTTTCCAAAGACTCCTCCCAACCACTTAGATCCAACTCCACACTGGAACTCTTGCAATTAAACACACTATTTCAAATGCAAGCTGCTAGCTGGGCTTCACTGGACTCACCTAGGGCTTTCTTGTAAAAATTGAATATGGAACTTCCAGGCCTCCTTCAAAAATATTTACACTATAAAGGGGCTCCCCTAACATGTCCAAAATCTCTGTGATGATTCCATGGTAGGGTTTCATGTGGGATCCATTTTGGCACAACTTAGTCCTGGACAGACCAATGACTAGCAATAACACAAAAGATTTACAAAACTAAATAAACTATATAAAATAAACTTCTATCCTGTAAAAAAAAAATTAGACCCTATTACTACAATCCACCACAATATATTGGATTCAATCCATTCCACACCAAATTTTATTAAGATTTTCTCTAACTGTGCAAGTAAACCAAAAAATATAGTGTAAGTAAAATAACTCAAAAACTTGTAAAATTATTCCAACTTCGGGATTTTGGATCCATTGGGATTATATAACCCCTCATCATGTGGGTATGTGGTTGAGACACTGACCATTTCCTAATAATACTTCTTTGTCTTGGTTGGGAAAATGTTGTCATGCAATTTTGCAAAATTGTAAAAGTTGTCATGACAACATTTTGACAATTTTTGCAATTTTGTCTCAAGCCTAACCAAATGCATTCCAAACCTCATGAAATGATATATTAACACCATATAATCCATTTTATGCTCAATTAAACCCTTTCCTAACCTATTTAGGTTATTTTTCCCAATTTAAATACCAAGACTAAAAGAGACTTAGAAGCAACACAACTAAGCTTTAACCCAAAACACTTCTAGATTAGATTAGGTCTAACCTAGACCTCCTAGACCCACAACCAAGATTCATAATAGAGTCCTAAATCTACCTATGACTTGGACAAGGTTAGTACAAGTGAAAAATTGGATAAGACTTTGAGCTTAAGTCCTAGGTGCTCTTGCATCATTCTCCAAAAAAAAGAAACCTAAGTCACCACTAAAATGACCAAGTTAGGATCAATTCCCAAATTTTGAAACTTGGCCTCTTGGACCCATGTAGCCTTTGTATCTTCTTTCCCTTTTCATTTTATCAAATTCTCCCAATAGGATTTATGGCTGGTCTTTTTTCTTACTCTTGAACTTAGTGCCTTCTCGGTCTCAGGCCTTGATGTAGGGGGTAATTGAAGTGATTCTACTTCACTAATCACCTTTGTGAGACTTTGATTTGCATTGGGAACTGGAACCTTGTAGAGTACTAGGTCTACTACATTGAATATAGGGGACAATCCTATGTTTTTAGGAAGCTCCACTTTGTAGGCATTGTTTCCATACTTAGCCAGAATGACACAAGGTCCCAACCTTCTCATTTGAAACTTGTTGGGTACTACCTTCTATAACCTTGCCTTGTTCAAGTGAACCATCACAAGATCTCCTACTTGGAACTAAAGATATTTCCTCTACTCATCAACCTTTTGCTTAATTTTTGTAGTGTTCTATATCAGTGACTTCTTGACTGAATCATGAACTTCCTTCATTGAAAGGGAAAAGTCTTGATCATACCTACTCCTTGAAGTTACTTCACCCAACTCTCTGAGCTAAAGAATACCCCTTGGATGCATACCATAGACTACTTCATATGGGCTTCTACTAGTGGTTCTATTGAATGTGTCATTGTATGCATATTCATCTTGTGCCAAGATTTGGTCCCAAGTCTGACCATATTCCTCAGTGAGGCACCTTAGAAGATTAACTAGGCTCCTATTAACCACCTCAGGTTGACCATTAGTTTGAGGATGGTACGTAGACCCAAAGGATAGATTGGTGCAAATCTTGTGCCATATTTTATTCCAAAAATAAGTCATAAATTTTGAGTCCCTATCTTATACTATACTAAGAGGAAATCCTTGAATCTGCACAACTTCCTTGAAAAATAAGTGAGCAATTTGAGTAGCATCATGAATTGTCTTACAAGGTAAAAAAGGTTTCCATCTTACTGAATCTATCCACTATAACATAGATGCTATCATAGCACTATTTTGTTCTTGGTAAGCCAACCACAAAATCCATACTAAGACACTCCCATGGTTTGCTAGGAATGGGGAGAAGTTGATAGAGACCAACATTGGAGGATGTGCGCTTGGCCTTTTGGAAAACAATACAAAAATCTACATACCTCCTGATATCTTGGTTCATTATAGGCCAATAATAGTACCCTTGAACTAACTCTTGAGTCTTATTGACCCCAAAATGTCCACTAAGGGCTCCATTATGCTTTTATTGCATCAAATTTTCCCTCATTGGCCCTCTAGACACACAAACTTGACCCCGTCTAAACAATAATTCATTCTGTAAAGTGTAATCAGAAAACTCACCATGAAAATGATTTTTGTGTTCCTTACATACTTTGTAGGCCTCTGTAAAGTCTCCATCCTCTAAGTATAGGTTCTTGAAGCTGTCAATTCCTATGCTTTTTAATTGTACCTCATGTACTTTCAAGAGTATTCTACTTAGTGCATCAACAAACTTTTTTTTTCTCCTTCCTGTGTTTTATGGTGAATGCATATTCTTTCATATACTCCACCCATTTGATATGTTTGTGACTAAGTTTATCTTGTGAATTTAGAAAACTAGGGCTTGGTTGTCTATGTAGACCACAAATTCCTTAGGAAGGAGATAGTGTCTACATGATGCAGGAGCATCCCATGTCACCAAAAAAATGTTTGTGTTTTCTCTGTGTTGCTCAGTTTCCTTTATTTACCGGTGTTGGTCAGTTATCTCTCTGGCGCTTAGTGATGCTTTTCTAGCACTTGTTTATCCTTGCTTAATGAGTTGTTTCTTTTGGATTTCTATTGAGGCCGACTCTTGCAATTAATTTTGGTCAAGGATTTAATGATGGTATCTATCATTGGGAAGCATGTGGACCTAGATCTAGTCATTCCTTACATTGATGGTGGATCTGAAGGCTGACTTATTCAGTATCCTCTTGTATAAATGTAATTGTTTGGTTAGAGTTTAAGGGGTCAGTTTTGGGGATAGAAGATTAGAGATAATTTGCAGATTCATGCATGTTGGAGGATTTCTTTACTTGATTGTAATATCTAGCCTAAACCAGGAAGGCCTTATAACCTAACATGTATGAATCAAATTGACATTAATATATGAAAGTTTCTACATTCTCTCTCTCACTTGTGTGTTTGTTGCTTTCGCGTGTGATCTCTGCAAGGTGGACCTGGTCAGGGTGTGCCTTTGGCCCCTCTATATATCCTCCATTGTGTCAGGTGGTATTAGAGCAAGCTGAGATCTAGATCTAGGTTTACGGAGATAGGTTTTAGGTTTCCTTCTTGTCAAAACCTAGTTGATTTGTTGTGGGGTAGCAGATTGTGATCTAGCCTACAATTGTAGAGGGTTTCAAGATGGTTCATGGGAGGCAAGATGTAGATCTAGGATTGGCAGACATGTTGAGATAACTTGTTGCTAGATTAGAAGCTGTTGAAATAACCCAGAGAAGAGGAATAAATCTTGAAGATGTTAGTGATGATGAAATTGAGGAAGAACACAGTGATGTACAACCTGCACCAATGATGGATCAAGGTGAGGAAATATTGTTGAAGGCTTTGACAAATCTGAAGTCTACACCACACTTTAATCCTCCTGAGTATAGTGGAAAATTAGATTTTGATGAATTGATGAAGTGGATCATCGAGATGGAAATATACTTTGAATATGAAAATGGACCTGAGGAAAAGAAGGTGAAAATTGCAAGCACAAAGTTGAAGAGTCATGCATCCTTGTGGTGGGAACATCTGTAGTTGGACATAAAGAGGAAAGGTAAAGAAAAAATCAAGGTATGGAATAAAATGGTGAATAAATTGAAAGGAAAGTTATTACCTTGTGATTATCAGATTAACCTAGTTGGGAAAATGCAAAGTTTGAGATAGAAAGATAGCTCAGTAAAAAAATATACTAAGGAATTCTATAGATTAGATATTAGATTTGGACATGATGAACATGATGTGGAAATAATTGCTAGATACCTGAATGGTTTGAGTGTTTCCATCCAAGAAGAAATCAGTTTGGTCAAATAGGAGAACATTGAAGAGGCTTATCAATTTGCATTGAAAGATGAGGAGAAAATGAATAAGAGACACAAGCAAAGACAAAGAGGTTGAGGTGGTAGATTCCCTATAGGAAGAGGTAGATATCATGGGGAAAAAAGTAGATCTAAACCTGAAAAGATAAATCTGGATAAAGGCAAGACCGAGTGGAAAGGTGAAAGTTCATCTAGAGGCAGAGGCAGTAACTACCAAAGTGGTTATAATAGAGGTGGTTTCTGAGGAACTTGTTACAATTGTGGAGAAGAAGGACATAGATCATTTGAGTGTACACATGCAAGTAAGAAGGTCAGTAATAGTATAAATGCTTTGGTGCAAGAAGAGTCACCGAATGAACCTAAAAAGGAAAAAAACTTGATGGTAAGGAGAGAAATTTGGAGTGAAAGTAATAAGAAAGATTCGGTCAGGAAAAGTTTGTTCAAGACCAGATGTAGAGTTTTTGATAAAGTTTGGAAGGTAATCATTGACAATGGTAGTTCAGAGAATCTAGCATTTGAGGAAATGGTTACAAATTTGAAGTTGAAAAGGTTGGAACATTCGAAGCCCTATCATATTTCATGGATCAAATATGAGCATACACTCATTGGTAAGTGAACAATGTTATGTGAATTTGAAAATTGGAAAGTACTATGATAAGGTGTTAAGTGATATCATGCCTATGGATTGTTGTCATATTTTGTTGGGTAGACCTTGGCAATATGATAGACATGCTATATATGATGGTAGATTGCATAAATATACTATTTGGGATGATGGAAGAAGACAAATTTTATTACCTTTGATTGGAGAACCTATTATTAATGTTTACACATTTGTGAAAGTTTTCTTAATGGAAGGAAGAAAGTTTGTTAAGGATTTGAAGAAGAATGATGTATGTTTTGCTATGATTCCTAACAAACTGAGTAAGTGAATAAAGGATAGTGTCCTTGAGGAGATTGATAAGTTACTCACCGAGTATAGTGAAATAATTTCACATAATGTACCTGATGGTTTTCCACTAAAGAGAAGCATTGATCATTGCATGGATCTAATCCCTAGAGCTATTTTACCGAATAAGGTACCACATCGGTTGACCCCTACCGAGAATCAGGAATTGAACTGAGAGATTCAAGAATTGTTACAGAAAGGTTTGATTAGAGAAATTTTGAGCCCTTGTACAGTATCTATTTTAGTGGAACCTAAGAAGAATGGAGAATAGAGAATGTGTACTGATTCCCGAACAATGAACAAGATAAAAGTGAAATATAGGTTTCCTATACCGAGAATGGATGACATAATGGATAGTTTGACTGGAGCAAAGTATTTTACCAAAATTGATTTAAAAATTGGGTATCATCAGATCATAATCAAATAAGGTGATGAGTGGAAGACTTCTTTCAAGAAAAAAGAAGGTTTGTATAAGTGGTTGGTTATGCCTTTTGGTTTAACTAATGCACCGAGTACTTTTATGAGGTTGATGAATGAAGTTTTGAAGAAATTCTTGGGTAAATTTGTGATTGTATACCTAGATGATATTTTGATATTTAGTAAGACCAGAGAAGAGCATTTGTTTTGTGTTAAACAAGTATTGCAAAGGTTGAAAGAAGAAAAGTTGTTGATTAATCTGAAAAAGTGTTCATTTATGAAAGAGGAGATTGAGTATTTGGGATTTGTGATTTCGGCTGATGGTTTGAAGATGGATCCTGAAAAGGTTGAAACTATTTTGAATTGGCCTAGACCTGAGAATGCTAGTGAGGTAAAATCATTTCATTGTTTGGAAAGTTTTTACCGAAAGAATGCTATGACTGAGACTATGAGAGAAGATAAAAGAGAATTCAAG
Organism: Chamaecyparis obtusa; assembly: GCA_027943335.1. NCBI lineage: Eukaryota > Viridiplantae > Streptophyta > Pinopsida > Cupressales > Cupressaceae > Chamaecyparis > Chamaecyparis obtusa. Next base: position 1,466,724 of record BSBK01001158.1, on the reverse strand, counting down.
TGGACACATACAGTTGATAAAAGTTTTGAGACTATGAAGTAGAAGGTTGCTGAATTGCCTATTTTGGCATTGCCTAATTCCAATAAGGTATTTCAAGTGGAATGTGATGCAAGTGGTAGTGCAAATGGAGCTCTCTTGAGTCAAGAAGGTAAACCTATTGCTTTCTTTAGTGAAAAGTTGAATGATGCAAAAAGGAAATACTTTGTGTATGATCAATAATTCTATGCTATTGTTCAAGCACTAAAGAAATGGAGACATTATTTGATATCGAGTGAATTTGTGTTGTATACCGATCATAAAGCTTTACAATATTTGGGTAGTCAGAATAAGTTGAATCAGAGACATATGAAATGGTTTGAGTATTTGCAGAGTTATACATTTGTGATAAAGCATAAGAGTGGAGTCACTCACCAAGTTTCTAATGCATTGAGTAGAAGGAGATCTTTGATGATCGAGATGAAAATTAAAGTTCTTGGCTTTGATGATATGAGAGATTCTTATGAATTTGATCCTGATTTTTCTAAACCGTGGAGAAAGTGTAGAGCACCTATTCAAGATCAATAGAGTACTAAATGAGAAGAATATTTTGTTCAAGAATGTATGTTGTTTAAAGGTATTCAATTGTGTATACCAAGAGGACCAATGAGAACTAATTTGATAAAAGGGAAACATAGTAGTCGTTTGGCTAGACATTTTGGTGTTGACAAGACATTGAATTTTATTAAGGAGAAATACTTTTGGCCACAGTTGTATAAAGATGTTCAAAAATTTGTGAAAATTTGTGGAAATTGTCAAGTTGCAAAAGGAGTAAGTCAAAATACTGGATTGTATACACTAATTTTTGTTCCTAAGAAACCTTGGATTGATATCTGTATGGATTTTGTTCTTGGCTTACCAAAGATAGTAAGAGGTAATGACTATATTTTTTTTTGGATAGATTTTCTAATATGGCACATTTTATACCTTGTAGAAAGACATCAAATGCAGTACATATAGAATATCTTTTCTTTAAGGAAATTGTTAGATTACATGGATTACCGAGGAGTATTATCTCTGACTGAGACAATAAATTTGGTGGATACTTTTGGAAGACCCTTTGGAGAAAGTTTGGAACCGAGTTGAAATATAGTTCTACAGTCCACCCACAAACTGATGGACATACATAAGTTGTGAATAAAAGTTTGGGAAATATTTTGAAATGTTTTATTGGAGACACACTGAGTAATTGGGATTTTGTTTTGGCACAAGCAGAGTTTGCATTAAATAATTCTATAAATAGGAGTACTGGAAAAACACCTTTTGAGATTGTAAATAGCTTACAACTGAGAGGTATATCAAATTTGAGAGATATTGTTGATGAAAGAAAGAAAAGTGCTAAAGGAGTAAAGTTTGTTGAGTACATGAAGACATTGCATGAAGATGTGAAACATAAGCTAGATTAAAGTAATGATAAATACAAAGACAAAGCTGATAGATCAAGAATAAATAAGAATTTTGCAATCGATGATGAAGTAATGGTTCATTTGAAGAAAGGCAAATATCCTGTTGGAACATATTGGAAGCTAAAAATGAAGAAGTTTGGACCTTGTAAGATTCTGAAGGAATTTGACAGTGGAAATTCTTATGAGATTGAGTTACCCGATGACATGGATATATCACCTATTTTCAACATTGCTGATTTGTATGAGTATCATGAGTCAGATGTAGAAATGATGGTTCCAAATGATTATCCTAAGAAACCAATAGAAGAAGTTGAGCAGATTTTGGAGAAAAGAATTGGCAAAAGTACAAGAGGAAAACAATATATAGAATATTTGGTAAAGTGGAAGAATAGACTGATTGAAGATAGTTCATGGATTTCACAATCTGAGTTGGATGCAGCTCAGATCATACCTATTTCATGATTTGGAGAATTATTTCAAATAACCCCAGGTGTCTGATATAGGAGCATCTCGGGTCCTTGGCAATTGTGTGTCACCAAAAACATGTTTGTGTTTTCTCTGTGTTGCTTGGCTCCTGCTTTGACTGAGTTGGTTTGATGTTTCTTAGTTTCCTTTATTTATTGCATTGGTCAGTTATCTCTCTGGCACTCGGTGATGCTTGTTTGGCACTCGTTTATCCTTTCTTACCAAGTTGTTTATTTTGGATTTCTATTGAGGTCGACTCTTTCAATTAATTTTGGTCTCAGATTTAATGATGGTATCTATAATTGGGAAGCGTGTGGACCTAGATCTAGTCATTCCTTCTATTGATGGTCGATTCAAAGGCTGACTTGTTGTTAATATGATTTAGAACAACAGAGAGGGGGGGGGGGGGGGGTTAATTAGTTGTTCTCAAGTCTTGATGTATAAAAAAATCTCATAAACTTATCCTTCAATCAAATCCAAAACCAAAACAAACTTGGTCATCACTGATTCAATAATAGAAACATCTAACAATGGAGTCCACTACCTAGCTACAAATTAACTTGTAAAACATAGCAATGTTCAGATCTAAAAATTCACACAAGTATAAACACCAGGTTTTATAGTGGAAACCCAATTTGGGAAAAACCACTTTGTAACATGCTACTATTATTTTCACTCTTCTAAAGTGAGCTCGGTAAAAAGCCAACCCTGTCAAAGGTTACAATACACACTGTCAAATGTGACCCGGCTAAAGGATTTCAATCACCCTGTTAAAAGTGAACCTAGTCATAGGACTTACATACACTCCATTAGAATGCAAACTTGTTCAAAGGATTTAACATATGACTGTTAGGTCATCCTCTATTAAAAGGATTTTAAGTGTTACAATGGTTAGAAAGTAGCAACAATATTATTTGAAAAATATACAACTCACTTTGCAAATATCAGATTTGATTCCATACACTAATTTTGGTTTACTGACTTTAGAACTTTTCCATTTCCATCTCTGATCTACTTAGAAATTTTCTTCAAGCAATCACCACCATTCTCCTTCAGCCTTTTCTGCGTATTCAGTCAATAAAACTTTCCTCTTCCAGCATTCTCTATTCACCATGTACATACATATCACAATGTTCAAGTTCCCTTATATTTTCCTCAATTAGGTTAACTCATCTTTTGTTGCTCAATCTCATTCGAAGATCTTAGAGTTAGGTCGGATTCATTGAATCTACCCGCTTTATGTTCTTTGGCTCCTTTTCTAGAATCATGTCAAATCTCTCAAAGATTTATAATAAAACATTTTTTAGTGCAATAAATGCTTCCAGACAATCAATAAATAAAGTCAACATGTTTTACATAATCCAAGAATTTAACAATGTCGGCTCCAAAATAAAATTCTCTTCAAATATAAAATTGCTGATGCTCGGTCAATACTGTGATTGTTCACTCGGTCTTCATGTAGAACGCTTGATCAATACTAAAACTGTCTCCTCGACTTGCACTGTCTTCCTCGGCAATTTACTGGGGCTTGATCGACACTATAATTTTCTCGGCATATACTACTCAGTCGACACTAACATTACTCGGCTTAAACATGATTTTTCCATTCTTTGCTTGGTTAAGCCTACTAGTTTAGTCTTTAGTCTTACTAAGATAAATAATACATTATCTCATCATAGTCCAACATAGTCAAGTACACTTTGTAGTATCAAGATAACTCAACCTTTCCTTAGGTGCTATTGTTACCAACCTTGCTTAGCCCTCTTAGCGACACTCAAATAGATATAGTACTTTCCTAAGTAGCAATAGTCTTACCAATTAAGGTTTGACATCAATGACAATAAAACAATTATTTCAATTCAGTTTCCAACAATCTCCCTCTTTGGCATTGATGGAAACACCATATGATATCATCTAAATAACACATGAATTACCAACCAATCCAAAAAAAAAACTTATTTGTCCATCAGAAACTTATTTATAATATCCTTAGCTTCATTCTGATTCAGAATCCTGTAAGCCTCACTCCTGTGACCGTTAGAAGTATACAGATCTCCCTCTATCCTGATTCTACATTTCAATTCATCATCCTCTTTTCTTTTAGGTTCCATCAGCTCATCAACTCTTAGTTTTTAGTATCATGTGTTATCATATCTCATGTATTACCATATCAGTACATTCTCCCTCTTTGACAAAAATGCCAAAGCAACAACTAAAACTTCCATCCATCAGATGTAGATAATATCTATGTAGCTCTGTGTTTCTCCCTCTGTCATCTTGCTTATGACCAATTTCTTATCTTTGCTTCTCTTCACAACTCTAGGCCAGCCCTAAAGTGTGACAATCTTCTGCATCAATTTGTCAAATGTTCTGCTATAGCACAGGTGATGTAGTGCTCCTAGCTTGTCTAGGCAGCCTTAGTTAGGGGAAGAACCCCTAATTGACTTCTCAAATACTCATGAGCTTCTCTGGGTAAAGCTTTAGTGAATATGTCTGCTAGTTGTTCTTTTGTATTCACATTCCATTCAGACTTCTTTGTCTTGTACTAATTCTCTCAAGTAGTGATACTTGATGGCAATGTGTTTGGTCTTAGTGTGCATCACTGGATTCTTAGAAATATTGATAGAACTTGTGTTGTCATAGAAAATAACAACAGGTTCAGTGATTTCTTCTTTCATGCCTACCAACAATTGTTTTAACCATACCAAGTTTGAACAGTTCACTACAACAGCAACATACTCGGCCTCGACAGTAGATTGGGAAATGCAATTTTATTTCTTGCTTGTCCAGGAGACTAATATCTGTCCAAGAAAGAAAGCTCCACCACGTGTACTCTTTCTATCATCTACATTCTTGCCCAATCAGCATTTGTATAAACTTGGAGTTCAAATTTGTCATCCTTCTTATAATATAGACCATTGTCAGTAGTTCCTTTCAAGTATCTCAAAATTGTTTTCACGGCCATCATATGTGTTTCCTTCGGATTAGCAGAGAATCTTGCCACAATGCCAACAACCAATGCAATATCTAGTCTATTGTGTATAGCATACTACAATTTTCCAATCATAGATCTGTACAGAGTTTGATTTACTTCTGCAGCATCATCATTCTTAGATAACTTTTGTCCAGTAACCATAGGATTTCCTACTGGTTTAGCATCTTCCATCCCAAAAGTTTTCAGTATTTCATTAACATACTTAGACTGTGTAATGAAAATGCCATTCTTCCTCTGATATACTTGTAAACCAACAAAGAATTTGATCTCACCAAACATACTCATTTCAAATTTAGTTTGCATTTCATTTGAGAAACTTTTGCATAATGCGTCTTGTCCACCAAAAATAATGTCATCAACAAAATTTTTTTGCCAACAAGATACCTTTACCTTCTTCATTCTTCATGTACAAATTGCTTGTGTCATTTGTTCTTGAAAATCCAATCTGTATCAAGTAGTTGTGCAACCTTTCATACCATGCTCTAGGTGCTTGCTTCAATCCATATAATGCTTTGTTCAGTTTGCACACCATGTGTCTTCTGTTTGGATCAATAAAACATTTTAGTTTTTCTATGTAAACTTCTTCTAGTATACCATTCAAAAATGCAGACTTGACATCCATTTGATATACCTTGAAATCTTTATAAGCAGCATACGCAAGTAGAGTTCTTACTCCTTCCAATCTAGCTACAGGGGAAAATGTCTCCCCATAATCTACTCCTTTTTCTTGTGCGTAGCCTTTGCATACCAGCCTAGCTTTTTTCCTAGTGATTTCACCATTTTCATTCATCTTATTCTGAAATACCCACTTTTTTCCTATAACATTCTTGTTTTCAGGTCTCGGCACCAGAGTCCAAGTATCATTTTTCTCAATCTGGTCAATTTCTTCATTCTTTGCTTGTATCCAGTCTTCATTCTCCAATGCTTCTCTAGTTGTCTTCAGTTCAAGTTCACATAGTAATGTTAGATCCCTAGTCTTACTTCTGGTCTGGATTCTAGTATCTTTGTCTCCAATTATCTGTTTAGGCTTATGGTGTCTTCTCACATATTTTGCCAAAATAGGTTTAGCTATTCTCTCCTCTATTTCATCATGTTCTTCAATAAGATTGTCAGATTCAACTTTAGAATTCTTGGAAACCTCTTCCTGATACTCAACAACATTTTCTTGTAGCTCGACATGTTCTTGTTCTCTCTTGACATTGTTTTCCTGACGCTCGATAGCTTCTATCTGTTGCTCAACATTTCTTACTTGAGACACAACATTAGGTGCAAGTCTATTACTTGCCTCTTCCTCTTCTTCAATGTACACAAAAGATCTATAATCTTCTGGTTCTCTTTTACTGTCAGCTTCATTTCTTTCTGCATACTCATCAATTTTTACATTCACACTTTCCACAATTTTGTTAGTGTTAGAGTTCAAACACTTATAAGCTTTACTTTTTGTGGAGTACCCTAGGAATATGCCTTCATCACTCTTAGTATCAAACTTTCCATTCCTAGTGTCTTTTAATATATAGCACTTACTTCCAAAGATTCTAAAGTATTTAACACTCAGTGTATGTCCATGCCATAATTCATAAGGTGTCAGATTTGTACCTTTCTTGATTTGTACTCAGTTAAGAGTGTAGACAACAATGCTTATAGCTTCTTTCCAATATCTCTATGCCGCATTCTTTTCAATCATTAATGTCCTTGCACAATCCAAGATAGATCTATTTCTCCTTTCTGCTATACCATTATGTGGAGGTGTTCTAGGTGCAGACGTCTATCTTTTAATTCCCCTATCATTGCAAAATAGATTAAATTCATTTGATGTAAATTCTCCACCTCGGTCAGATCTAAGACATTTTAGGTTCCTACCTGTCTCCTTTTCAACCTTAGCCAAATACCACTTAAAATATTGAAAAGCTTCAGATTTTTCTTTTAAAAACATCACATGCATCATCCTAGTATGATCATGAACAAATAAGATAAAGTATCTAGCACCACAGTAACTTTGTACACCTATAGGTCCACAAAGGTTAGTATGAACCAAATCTAAAATGTTTTTAGAAGTAAAGGATTTTCTCTTGAAACTTGACTTTGTCATTTTTCCTAACTGGCATTCCTTGCACATCACATTCTCAGGTTTCTTCAATCTAGGTAGACCTCTTACCTTTTTCTTCTTACTTATCTCCACTAGATTGTCAAGGTTAACATGACACAACCTTTTATGCCATAACCAAATATCATCAAGTTGTGCAATCAAACATGTTTCTTCAGATAGGTCAAGATAGAACAAATTACCTCTAGTCTGATCTCCACTTCCACTACTACTTGAACCTCTACCTCTGTTATAACCTCCTCTTCTTGAGATGCCTTCATGTTTCTGTTAGAATAACTGAGAGGGGGGTGAATCAATTATCTAGTGTCCCAATTCAAAATGTATAATTCAAAACAATTTCTTCAATTTCTGCTCATCGGTAAGCAATAATAACTCTCACTGTTTGTGCTTTTACCAATTACCAGTCTAATGCTAAAATAGTTTACCAATCAAATCTAACATGTAACATGTAAAGTATGATAACAAACAAATATCAAAATCAACACATAACACAAGAGATGTAATGTGGAAACCCTGTAAAGGGAAAAACCACCTGGGACCGACAACCCAAAATTGTTCACTCTTCTGAAGTGAGGTCAGTTAAGACCCAACCCTGTTAAAGGTTACAAACACACTGTCAGGTGTGACCTTGTTAGAGGATTTTAGACTAGAAGTTATCATCCAACCAGAACTCACTATGGGGTTGAAAGGAGAATGATGTTCATTCTATGAATGATACATCATAAGACTTTCAGAGTCCACTTGGTTAAGAGATTTTGAATGTATACAATGGTTAAATATGTAATAGTAAATGACCTACCCTAATACAACTTAAAATTGCAGATTACAAATCAATATTTAGTCCATACACATCCTTTGGATCAATATTTCACTTTAGATTCAATACTATATCAACTTACTATCCGTCGGTAATTGCTCTCTATAGCTCAGTAATGGTTTTGTAGCTCTGTTCTTACTAACCAGTATGATCAGAATACATGAAATCCTTATTCATGTGATATTCCTGTAGCTTCTTCTTCTGGCATTTTTCATAAATAAATTCTATTCTCTTATATAGACGAGTAAATTGTTTTCTTCTCCACCATCAAATTTTGCTGCTTAATCACATTCATAGATTTTGCCGCTTAAAAATTTCTTGGTACTTGTGTCAATAACACATTTCACTTTGCTTTGTTAGATCTTCCTTGAATTTTGTCAGCCGTTGATCTGCGTAACAAACTTTATCTGTTACCTTGATGTTATACTCTTGCCAGCTCATCAATCTTATTGGCTAAACTAATCATTTAATTCATTTTGTCCTGCTCGGTTAACAAAGAAATGCATCGGTGAACACTGCTTAGTTAATACTGTGATCGGTATACACTACACTCTGTCGGTGTATACTAGAAATGCTTCATTTACCGACAACACTGCTTTGTGTCTTTCAGCTCTATACTTCATCATAGATGAATGCAACATAATAAAGTCAATACCAACAAGTCATAGACTCATCATCAAGTTAGTCAATATGTTCCTTATCCTCATTTATCATGTACATCTTTTCTCATGTAGATTTCTCTGTTCTTCATCTCTTTCACCTTTCTTCAGATGTCTTGGTATAGTAACTTACAAGATAAGTACTATGAAACTAGTTGACATCAATGACAACATAATACTAATTTAATCATATTACATATCTAATCATCAACTCCTTAGTGATCTTGCAATCATAGATCCTTCAATTCGATTCCAAATCAGTTGTAGTCAAAAAGTTTCTCTATCAAATTTGTCTCACCTTGTGTCTTTGGTTCTATACTCCTACCTCGAAAACCTCCTATATGGCCTCTCCCATCTCTTCCTCTTCCTCATTGTTTATTACTACTTGAGTCTTTCTTCTTCTTTAGTTTTTCTTCCACTTTGATAGCTAATTGATGACATCTCTACACTATGGCAACAGTTAAGAGACTAAGCTCATCTTGAATATTCCACCTCAAGGCATTTAAATACATGGATACCTTCACACACTCAGCTCCATCCACTCTAGACCTCATGCAAATCTTTGGAACTCCTCTATATAGGAGTTGACATCTAGCTCTTTTTATCTAAGAGTCTATCTTTTCATGTGTAATTGGATTTTTTAATCCTCTGGTACATATGCTTCTCTAACCTTTTCCACCATATCTTTCCATGTAGCTATGGGCTTCTTTCCTTCTTTTTCCCTCTCATCTTGAATCAACTTCCACCAAGTGAGGGAAGATCCCCCAAGTCTTAATTTTTCCACTTTCACCTTTTGGGCTTCACTTATCCCATCACACTCAGTGATTTTCAAGCCCCTCAATCCAATCCATCACCACCTATGGTTCCATTTTCCCACTAAATATAGGTACCCCCTCTAAAGATTTTCCAATTAGGGATTTCAATGCTTTAAGGAATGGATCTTTAGTCATGACATGTTCTAGTTCAAGGACCTCATCATTTAGGTCCACTCCCTTGTTCTTTCCTTCCACCTTATCTTTTAATTTTTCATTCTTTTCCTCTACCTCATCTAGTTTCTGCTCTAATAGAGCTAATATTTCTCTAAGCAATCTATTCTCCTCTTCTTGCACATCTAATTTCTTCACTAATTCTACATTAGTCTCTATTTTTGACTCTCTAATTGACTCCTCTAGTTAGAACATCCACCCACAAGCCTAATCTTATAGGCTCCGGTACCACTCTGATAGATACATAGCTAGTTTTCTTGCACTTGCTTGATTAGGAATTCCCAAGTTCCTAATCCTTCCAAGATCCTAACCCTAACTCCTAGGATCCTCCAATTCCAATCTAATCTATTTTAGGACTTATTGCATGTGTCCTCTCAAGGTGACAATCTCTAGTGCTTCACTAGGGTATCTATCTTTACTTAGTAACCAACTTCCTATCTCCATTAGCTTCCTTCCAATGGATCATTCTTGTCAATTTTCCTTGATATGTGTTTGCAGGGGTTCAAATTCCTTCTACCACTATTTATAACTTCCTCCCAATCCCTTTGGATTGGGGTATCAAGGGCTTTTCTATCAATCTCAAGTTCTTACTTCAAATTGCCTATTAGGCCTATTAGCCCTCAACTAGGTCTCTTTGGTTGGTTTTTAGCTTTTCTTGGAAAATATCACTAAACAAAGCACTAAAAAAATCTAAGTTCCAAACACCCTTTTCAGATTTCTTTTAGATTCACTAGGTCTCCCTTCTCCAGCTTGAGTGTACATGTCCTTCCTATATTCAAGGGCTTTTAGGGCTATTAGGACTCCAATAACTAGTCAACGTTTCTAGGCTTAAAAATTACATCATTTGGACTGATAAAGTTCCAATACTCTCAAGGGTCTCTTTATTTGTCCAAATAATCCTCCCAACCACTTAGATCTAACTCCACCCTTGAACTCCTACAATCAAACACACTATTTCAAATGCAAGCTCCTAGTCGGGCTTCACTGGACTCACTTAGGGCTTGCTTGTAAAAATAGCATCTGGAGCTTCTAGGCCTCCTCCAAACATATTTTCACTTTAAAGAGTCTCCCCCAACATGTCCCAAAACCCCGTGATGGTTCCATAGTAGGGTTTGATGTGGGAGCCATTTTGGTACAACTTAGTCCTGGATAGGCCAGTGACTAGAAAGAACACAAAAGATTTACAAGACTAAATAAAATATATAAAATAAAATTCTATCCTCTACAAAACAAAATAAAATAGACCCTATTACTACAATCTTCCACAAGATATTGGATTCAATCCATTCCACACCAAATTTTATTAAGATTTTTTCTAACTGTGCATGTAAACTAGAAAATATAGTGTAAGTAAAACAACTCAAAAACTTGTAAAATTCTTCCAACCTTAGGATTTGGGATCAATAGGGATTCTATAAACCTTCCTCACATGGTTATGTGGGTTAGACATTGACCATGCCCTAATAATTCTTCTTTTTCTTGGTTATGACAATGTTGTCATGCAATTTTGCGAAATTGCAAAAGTTGTCAAGACAACATTTTGACAATTTTGATAATTTTGTCTCAAGCCTAACCAAATGCATTCCAAACCTCATGAAATAATACATTAACATATTAGAGTCCATTTTAGGCTGAATTAAACCGTTTTCTAACCTATTTAGGTCATTTTTCCCAATTTCAATACCAAGACTAAAAGAGACTTAGAAGCAACAAAACTAAGCTTTAACCCAAAACACTTCTAGATTAGATTAGGTCTAACCTAGACCTCCTAGACCCACACCAAATATTCCCAATAGAGTCCTAAATATACCTCTAACTTGGACAAGATTAGTGCAAGAAAAAAATTGGATAAGACTTTGAGCTTAAGTTTTAGGTGCTCCTGCACCAATTGAGAGGCTTATCAGTATGCACTAAAGGAAGATTATAAGTTGAATAGGAATCACCCGAATAAATATAGAGAAAAATAAAATCAAGTTTTTGGCAGTGATAAGGGAAAGTAAGCATATGAGATAGAAGATAAATAGGTTACACCTAAGGAAGGTAGTGGTGGTAAAGAGTTTAAGGGTACTTTCTTTAAGTGTACCTTGAAAGGTCACTAGTCTTTTCAATGTAAGGAAGACAAGAGAATTTCTTATGTGAAGGAAGAAAGTGGATGATCTACTAGTGAATTAGACAATGCCCCTTAAAATGGTGAAGCTCTTGTGTTCTAAATGTTGATGATAAATATGGAGATAGAAACTTGTCAATGGAAGAGTTTATTCAAGACCACATGCAAGGCTGGGGGTAAGTGTTGTAAGGTGATAGTAGATGATGGTGGCACTAATAACTTAGTTTCTAAGGAGATGGTGTAGAAGCTTGGTTTGAGAAGACTTAAGCATCCATTTCCTTATAGTATTGGTTGGTTACATGATGATCATATGGTAGAATTAAGGGAATAGTGCATGGTGGATTTTTGTATTGGTTTTTATAAATATGCAATATTATGTGACATAGTGGATATGAGTGCATGTCATGTTTTACTTGGTAGACCTTGGTAGTATGAAAAAGAATATGTTCATGACTGTAGAAGTAATTTGATTACCTTTAGCAAGGATGGTAAGAGGTGTATATTTATTCCTTTGATGGATAAGGAGAAGGAGGTGAAGAATCTAAGTCTTTGTAGAAGATTGAGAGCATATCTAAGAAATGAACCTAAGATTAGATCTAATAGCACGTTGGGTCTGAAATATTTATAATACTTGGTTGATGGAAGAAGGAAGACATTACAGGTTGTAGGTGAGGAGGATTTATGGATGAAGAATAATAATGGGATTACTATCCCTTGTTCTTTTAAATTTTCATGATTTGTTCTCATGGAAAATATTTTTGTACCCTGGGTGTCTAATGCAGGAGAATATTGGGTCCTTGGTAATCTTGCATCTTCCAAAAACAATTTGTTCATTGATTTACCTTTTTTACTAGTTTTGTATTTTTTTTCTAATTCTGGTCACCAGTTGGGTCATTGTTGCTTCAATTGAGTTCCTTGCATCTTTAGTGGTCGCGATCATGATATGGTGTTCATGGGATCATTTCAAGGCATTCCCTTTGATCACAACTCTTTTGGAGTTACCGCGTATGGGTTATGGTGAATTATGTGACTGAGACTGAGATGAAATTTCTTGTTCTTGACTATATTCTAAGATTATGTGATTATTTGATCTATGTGAATCTTGGATTGGTGTTGTTAGGCCATTTTCCTGTCATAGCCAAAATCCATTGAAAATGGCCTTATCCTGCAAAAACCCAATGAAAGTTTCCTTGACCACCTGTAAGCTTGTTTTTATCAGTGAAGAATATCTGTAAGGTTTCATAGCTTGTGAGACTAGCCATGGATAATTTAGAGTGTGTCAAAGCTCCATTTAAGATCACATGTGCTCATGTGAAAAAACCAAAGAGATATGGCTGCTTGAAGGTCTGAGAGATAGGTCTAAATCCATGTCCTAGGGTTTCCAAAATTTGTTTAAGTCATAAACCCTTGGCCAATTCTATTTCCTAATTACCTTTTTGGGCCACTTAAGTCCCCATTCTGGACTTGTCTAATTTCCTTTCCCAAGCTATTATGTTTCTATTCAAAGATTACATGACTGAGTGTTCGCTAAATCTCCAGGTTCCCAGTTGGTTAGTAATTTTATTCAGAGAACAGGTGACTGCAGTGTTCATGTATTCTCTTGATCTTGGTGGCTAAGTCCTTAACATCCATCAACCTGGTGAGTGGTCTCAGTTTCCTTCAGTCACTGAATCTCCAAATGATTTGGTCAAGGCATGAAGCTTTTATAGATTAAACAAGGACCATCAATGCAGATCAAGATCGGTAGTTGGTGCTGATTTTCAAGATGTAACCCAGGGTAAAGAAAAGATCCAGTGACTTGGAGATTGCCTCAGTAGTGTATTCTCAGGACTTAAACCCAGTTAAGAGAATGATTAAGCAATCACATGAAATCCTTTATTCCCATAATCTATAGATGGGCATGGGTTAAGTCAAAGGTTAGTCCCAGGTGGTTAAGTTTCTATTCAGTGATCTAGTGACTAAGGCTTTTGCGTGTACTCATGATTTAACCAGGGTCAGCCCAAACTTTAAGCGATCATGAGAATGCCTTGGTTGCTTATTCTCTAGATCAGACCCCAGTTAAGGATAACATTTAGCGATTATGGGATTCTCTCATTCACTAAATCACTGGATAGACATGAGTTAGGCTGTGGGTTATATGATTTTCAGAGATCAACATCGACCATAGGATGAAAGATTGATCGGCGGCTATTGCTAGTTTGCCTGATGAAATAATGAGTCAAGAAAACATTATGAGATCATGCAAATTCCTTTGTCACCCAAGCTCCAGACTAGACCCAGGTTAAGCAAAAGGTTTAGTGATTAAGAGAAGTCTTCAGTTGCATGTTCGCCAGGTCGAGGATGAGTTAAGACAAAGGACTTGGAGATAGAATCTGTGCCATTGATGAAAATGGATCAAGTAATGGTTGCATGTTCACTGGATCAGACCAGGGGTGGTGTAGGAGAACCTACACTAGACTCAACAAACAATGCCCTTAAAATTCCTAAGCACATCTAGTTTAGTTTAGATATATTAGTCAGGCGCCTAGACCAAGTTGTAAGGCCTAGTTCCAGGATTGGCACAACTATAAGCCCCTGGTTAACTATGGTCAAAAGTGGTCAATGGGCCTAGAATCATAGGATTTTAGCTATTTTCATGTTTTTAATCTTTTAGATCCTTTTTGGATCACTAGGTTAGGTTTAGACCAAGTTTGGTCTCCTACTTTGCAAAAGTTGCAAAAATGTTGTAAAAGTTGCTTAGCAACTTTAACAACTTCTTGCCAAAAGTTGGAATAAAGCCCCCAATGGTTAAGTGGTTTAAAATTTAGTTTTAATTGATGGGGGAAGCCTTCAATAAGCCCTTTCAGGTGGGTGGAAGGGAAGATGTGTAAATTTGGCATTTGAATCAATAAAAATAAACCATTTCTCTGTAATTCTCTGGAACTGTGACCTAGTATGGATGGGTACAGACCAGTGTGCATGAATCCTTGAGATCAAAAGTGTGTTCATCCAATATAATTTCATCTATAATTGGATTCATGTTCTAATTCATCTTAGTTTGAGAGATATCGGGGTTTCTTGTGTGCTTGCCTGGATTGAAGGTCTCCAGCAGGATTCTGATAGGGTTTGATCTTTTGACCCAATTCCACCATGGGAATCTGATGCCCCTTGGTGGAATTCAACCTTTGTTTATGCAATTTAAAAATATTTAGGTTAGAGGTGGAGTTCTATAGGGAGTTGGTTTTGCCACAAATCCCTAGGTGTAAATTGCTATGTGTGCACCAGTTTGAGACTTAGAACAATCACCATAACTTATGGTTGGTGATTCACCAAGACCCCAAAACTTTGATTCTAAGTTATTTTGTATATCCACACATGCCTCCATACTTAGTTTGTGCATTAGCTTGGGATAAAGAGCACTTGTAGTGCATTTGGAGACCTAATTAGGCCTATTAGTCCAGTTTAATATTGTAACATTAGTAACTTCTATTTGTCTCCACTCCTTGGTGCTTGGATATGTTTTGTAAAACCAAAAAGGGTATCAAAATCCCCAACCCATTCAATATCTCATTTGGAAGAATTTTGACTTATGATCAAATTTTCTTCTAGGAAGGGCTACAAGCCAAATCCTTGGTTTGTGAAGCAACCTAGTGCTATGGGTGGCTTGTAACTGAAAGAACCATTGGAATGAAAGGAGTAGGACCTAAATAGGCCAGATCAATGATTTTAGGCCACCCCTAGTATTATAAGTCATTTCATGGGGTTTGGTTGTCTATTGAGTTAAGGAGACCCCTTAGTAACTTCTCAATTGTGGGTGTTTGGGACTTAGCATAGCCTAGTGATTAGGTTGTCTTGGGTTTTTGGATTGTGATAACCATTTCCCCTAGTCCTTACCATACTTGTGATAAGTATTGGGCACTTGGTTCCCCACTTGGGTAGTTGAGGCATTGGAACTCACCAATTGTTCACTGTTTGAAGGCTTCCACTTGCCACTTTGCATTAAGTGGTATCAGAGCTATGTCTGCTCCTAAGGATGAAGAGATCCCTACAAGGGTCACAAATAGTGATTTAGAAAAGATGGTGAGAGATAAAGGGGATGCAAACATAGTCTCAACTAAGAGGCTTCAAGAACTTGAGAAAAAGCTTAACCAGAACAAAGAAGATGGGTTTGAAAATGAAGAGCGGAGTGAAGAAGAGGAGGATGATCCTGACCAACACATCCCTGCAAACCAAAGGCCTTTCATAGATGCCTTAAAATCCATGGGGAGGAGAACCATGGAGGAAAATATAGATTTATCGGTCTTCAATGGCAAGATGAATGCAAATTTAGCCTTGGATTGGATAGAGGCTTTGCCAATGTTCTTTGAATGTGAGAACATCCCTGAAAAGTAGAGGGTAAAGGTGGAAAGATCCAAGTTAAAGGGAGCAGCCCTAACTTGGTGGAACTTTATCCAAATAGAGAGGGTGAAGAATGGAAAGAGCATGATCAATTCATGGAATAGGATGATAGCCTTGATTAAAGAGACATATGTGCCTAAGGACTATGGGGTACAATTCCATAGGAGGAAGTAGAGTTTGAAGAAAAAAGACATGGATGTAGGATCATACATCAAGGAGTTCCTAAAATTATGTATGAAGACCAATATGGTAGAAGATGATGATGAAAAACTAGCAAGATACATGGATCGCTTGAAGGTATCCATTCAAGAGGAGTTAAGCCTACACTTCCCTACCATAGTGAATAGGTGCTATCAAATGACACTCAAGGTAGAGGATAAATGGAAAAGAAAATAAGATTTTGGCAAAGGGAAGAGTAATGATAATGGGAAGAAATTTAGAGGCAAAGGAAACTCTTGGAACAAGGGGTAGAATAGTGGCAGTAGTAGCAGGACCCTTGATCAAGCAGACAAAGAAAATACTGACTCTAATTCAAGAGGAAACTATAGAGGAAGGAGGCCCTTCAATAGGGGAAGGACAAATTCAAGAAGAGGTAATGGACCATTGAAATGTTACTATTGCAATAAAATGGGACATCATGCAGGAAGATGCCCTGAGAAGAGGAAAAACAATAACCAATGTGAGAGGAGAGCACAACCTATCCAAGAAGATAAACAAGAAGACAATGCTGATGCTAGAGACTTGGAACCAGAAGGAGTATGTTTGATGATGAGGTAGGTCTTCCTTCAAGTGCCACAAACCCAAGAACCTCCACAAAGGAAGAATCTCTTCAGGATAAAGATCAAATGTCATGTTAAGGTATGCAATCTACTTATAGATTCTGGTTCAATTGAAAATATTGTATCTTGTGAAATGGTTCAAAAGTTAAAACTCCCTAAGAAGCCACACCCTTGCCCCTATCATGTTTCATGGTTAACAAAAGGCCAACAAACTCTAGTAACAGAACAAGCATGGATAGAGTTCTCAATTACAGATTTTAAGGACAAAGTTCTTTGTGATGTGGTTGAGATGGATGCCTCACACATCCTTCTAGGTAGGTCCTAGAAATTTGATGTAGATGTCATACACCATTGTAGGAAGAACACCTACTCCATCACTAAAGATGGGAAAACCTTTACTATGAAGCCCCTGCCTGATAGAAAATCTTAAAAAGAACCCACTGTGATTATCATGGGTGCAAAAGAGATGTTGAAAACCTTGAAGGAACCTGATATTGAAGCCTTTGTCCTAATCTCAAAGCCCAAGGATAACACCAGGTCTGATAAAAAAGAGCCTATGCCAAAGGAAGTCAAGGAACTACTACAAAAGTATAGAGATGTCACTACTAGTGACCTGTCCACTAGCCTCCCTCCCATTAGGGATATCAGTCATCAAATTGACCTCATACCATGCTCATCCCTACCTAATAAGGCATCATACAAAATGACACCCTTGCAGCATGGAGAGATTGTAAAATAGGTAACTGAATTGTTGGAAAGATGACTCATTTAAAAGAGTCTCAGTTCATGTGGAGTACTGTCAGTCTTGGCCCCTAAAAGGGATGGAAAATGGAGGCTATGTACTGACAGCAAGGCCCTAAACAAAATCACCAGAAGGTATAGATTCCCCATGCCAAGGATTGAGGACCTATTGGATCAAGTAGGAGGTGCTTGCTACTTCACCAAGATAGACTTAAAGTCTGGATACCATCAAATCAGAATCAAACTAGGAGATGAATGGAAAACAACATTCAAGAATACTGAAGGTTTGTTTGAATGGTTAGTAATGCCCTTTGGCTTAAGCAATGCCCCTAGAACTTTTATGAGGCTTATGAATGAGATATTCATTGATTTTATTGGAAAATTTGTTGTTGTTTACCTTAATGACATACTAATATTTATTCATAGCAAGGAAGACCATCTTGATCATGTGGAATAGGTACTAAGAAGACTCCATCATCACAAGTTGGTAATCAACTTGGAAAAGTGCATGTTTATGAGGAAGGAACTTGTGTTCCTAGGATTTGTCATCTCATAAGGTACCCTCAAGATGGATCTTGAGAAGGTAGAAGCAATCATTAATTGGTCTCCACCAAAGAGCCAAGGTGATGTAAGAAGCTTCCATGGACTTGCAAATTTCTATAGGAAGTTTATCAAAAATCTCAGTCATGTGTGTGCACCAATGCTTGAAACTATTAAAGGTGGAAAGAAGACTAAATTTGTGTGGACAAAGGAAGCCAATGATGCATTCCAATACTTGAAGAATAGGGTCTCCCAATATCCTATCTTGGTCCTCCTTGATTTTAACAAAGTCTTCACTATGGAGACAGATGCAAGTAATTTGGCTATAGGTGCAGTCCTAAGGAAATAAGGCAAGGCAGTTGCTTTCTTCTTAGAGACATTGAATGAAGCTAAAAGAAAGTACTCTACATATGACCTAGAGATCTATGCCATGGTTGAAGCCCTCAAGAAATGGAGGAACTATTTGATACGAAAAGAGTTTGTAGTATACAATGACAACCATGCATTAAGCTTCCTCAATTCACAAGAAAAACTCTTTGTCAGACATCTAAAATGGGTAGAGCAGTTGCATGCCTATACCTTCAACATCAAGCATAAAAAGGGTGTAGCAAACAAATTTTTTGATGCCCTTAGCAGGAGGATTGGTCTGATTGAAGAAATTCAATTACAAAGCGTGGGAATTGAGTCCCACAAACACTTGTACCTGGATGACCCTAACTTTGCAGAGATATATCAAATTTGCACAAAGATGGTTGTTAGATACCATACTAAATTTTTTGAGTACCTAATTTAGAATGGACTTCTATACAAAGGAGCCCAACTATGTATACCAAAGTGCTCAATGAGAACAAACATAATAAGAGAGAAGCAACGTGGTGGCCTAGGAGGTCACTTTGGCATTGATAAGACAACAAACATGGTGAAGAGGAGCTATTTTTTGCCTAAGTTGAACAATGATGTCAATAAGTTTATAGAGACTTGCAGAATCTGCCACCAAGCTAAATGAATGACAACAAATGAATGGCTATACCAACCCTTACCAATCCCTTTAGGACCTTGGGAGTCCATCTCAATGGATTTTGTAATGGGACTGACTAAGACCAACCAAGGGTTTGATAGTGTTTTTGTCATAGTGGATAGGTTTAGCAAAATGGTCCATTTTGTACCATGCAAAAGCACAAATGATGCATCTCACATAGCCCACCTTTTCTTCAAAGAAGTATTCAGAATTCATGGCTTACCTAAGACAATTGTATCTGACAGTGATGTAAAGTTCCAAGGACATTTTTGAAGGACACTCTTTAAGAAGTTGGGAACAAAACTCATCTATAGCTCTACCTATCATGCACAAATAGATGGGCAGACTAAGGTAGTAAACAGATCCCTAGGCAATCTACTAAGATGCCTAACCAAAGAATATTCTCAAAGTTGGGATACACTCTTTCCCCAGGTAGAGTTTGCATTCAATTAATCTATGAATAGGTCAACCGGCAAGACCCCATTCCAAGTAGTATATGGCCTTCATCCCAAAGGACCATTAGACCTGATTGAACTACCATCTAATTTCAAAGTCAATGCTCAAGGACAAGAACTGGTAGAGCTCATCACAAAGGTGCAACAGGAGGTAAAAGAAGCATTACAAAGGTCAAGTTTGAAGTACAAGGAAAGTGCTAATAAAAGAAGAAGAGAGGTCCACTTCAAAGTGGGAGACAAGGTTTGGGCATTCCTAAGGAATGAAAGACTACCTAAGGGTAGATACTCCAAACTAAAAATGAAGAAAGTAGGTCCATGCAACATACTCAATAAAATAGGTGAGAATTCCTATGAAATGTCTCTTCCTCCAACCTTGAAAATCTCTCCAATATTCAATGTTGCAGACCTCACCACCTACAAAGCTACAACAAGTTCAATGAATGAGCAAGGTGAGGGAACAAACATCAAAGAAGAAGACTATGTCACAAATCTTCCCCAAAGAAAACTAGTGGAGTTAGAAGAAATTTTGGACATAAATTTATTAAGGTAGACCAGAACTAAGAAGTACGTGCAGTACTTAGTCAAATGGAAGGGACTCCCTAATATAGATGCTACTTGGCTGATCGAAGACCAAATCAAACAACAGGGGACTTCAGTGGACCAGTTATCCTCAAGTAGGGACTTGATTTTTAAAAGTCAAAGGGAGTATGGTGCAGGAGCACCTACACTAGACTCAACAAACAATGCCCTTAAAAGTCCTAAGCACATCTAGTTTAGTTTAGATATATTAGTCAGGCACCTAGACCAAGTTGTAAGGCCTAGTTCTAGGATTGGCACAACTATAAGCCCTTGGCTAACTATGGTCAAAAGTGGTCAATGGGCCTAGAATCATAGGATTTTAGCTATTTTCATGTTTTTAATGTTTTAGATCCATGTTGGATCACTAGGTTAGGTTTAGACCAAGTTTGGTCTCCTACTTTGCAAAAGTTGCAAAAATGTTGTAAAAGTTGCTTAGCAACTTTAACAACTTCTTGCCAAAAGTTGTAATCAAGCCCCCAATGGTCAGATGGTTTAAAATTCAGTTGTAACCAATGGGGGAAGCCTTCAATAAGCCATTTTTGGCAAGTGGAAGGGAAGATGTGTAATTTTGGCATTTGAATCAATAAAAATAAACCATTTCTCTACAATTCTTAGGCACAGTGACCTAGTACGGATGGGTACAGACCAGTGTGCATGAATCCTTGAGATGAAAAGTTTGGTCATCTAATCTAATTTCATCTAAAATTGGAGTCATGTTATAATTCATCTTAGTTTGAGAGATATTAGGGTTTCTTGTGTGCTTGCCTGGATTGAAGGTCTCCAACAAGATTCCGATAGGGTTTGATCTTTTGACCCAATTCCACCATGGGAATCTGATGCTCCTTGGTGGAATTTGACCTTTGTTTATGCAATTTCAAAATATGCAGGTTAGAGGTTGAGTTTTGTAGGGAGTTGGTTTTGCCACAAAGCCCTAGGTGTACATCTCTATGTGTGCACTAGTTTGAGACTTAGAACAATCACCATAACTTTTGGTTGGGGATTCACTAAGACCCCAAAACTTGGATTCTGAGTTCTTTTGTATATCCACACATGCATCCATACTTAGTTTGTGCATTGGCTTGGGAGAAAGAGCACTTGTAGTGCATTTGGAGACCTAATTAGGCCTATTAGCCCAGTCTAACATTGTAACATTAGTAACTTCTCTTTGTCTCCACTCCTTGGTGCTTGGATATGTTTTTTAAAACCTAAAAGGGTATCAGAATCCCTAACCCATTAAATACCTCATTTGGAAGCATTTTGACTTATGGTCAAATTTCCTTCTAGGAAGGGCTACAAGCCAAATCCTTGGTTTGTGAAGCAACCTAGTGCTATGGGTGGCTTGTAAGTGAAAGAACCATTGGAACTAAAGGAATAGGACCTAAATAGGCTAGATCAATGATTGTAGGCCATCCCTAATCTTATAAGTCATTTCATGGGGTTTGGTTGTCTATTGAGTTAAGTAGACCTCTTAGTAACTTCTCAATTGTTGGTGTTTGGGACTTAGCATAGCCTAGTGATTAGGTTGTCTTGGGTGTTTGGATTGTGATAATGATTTCCCCTAGTCCTTACCATACTTGTGATAAGTATTGGGCACTTGGTTCCCCACTTGGTTAGTTGAGGCATTGGAACTCACCAATTGTTCACTATTTGAAGGCTTTCGCTTGCCACTTTGCATCAAGGGGTCAAGTAAAGATTTTTGAGATTATGCAAATGCTTCATTCTCGTGATCTCCAAACTAGACCAGGGTTAGGATTTTTATTCACTGACTAGGAGATTGCTTCATTCGCGTGATCTCCATATCTAAGATGGGTTAGGACAAAGATTTAGACAAATTAATGATAACCACAAGATGACGTCAAGATCAATGACTGGCTCTTATTCACTTGATATAACCTAGAGTTAAATAATGAATCAATGATCACATGAATGCTTCATTTGTGTGATCTCCTGATCAGACCGTGGTTAAGAAAAGTATTGAGCAACTTGGAGAATGCCTTCAGTCGAGTGTTTACAACATGAATAAGGGTTAAGGAGAAGCTTGCCGAGGTTAAGATAAAGAGATTGTAAGTCCAGAAAAGATCTACAAAGTTTATCATTCCGTAAACAAAATGTACTCAAAAGTTAGTGATCGCAGGTTTGTGCCAGCCATCTGATGGAAAGACTAATAAGATAGTGGGTCCAGTTGGCAAGTCATGCTGAGGTGCTCAATTTTGATTCATTTCTAGGAAAGGATGATGGGGCCAAGTAATTTTAAAGGGCTTAGTTGACTATTGTGACAATTGATGAGAGCTTCTCAATGTATCGGGAAAGAGTAAGATTGACGATCATGTTTTAAACTTGGTCAATTAGCTGTTGCTGACATAATTTCAATTTTTCTTTCCAAGATTTGGGTACAGTGAGTGATAAACGACAAAGGCCAGATTAGATTTGATTTTTCTGGGACATTTACATGTGAGAAATGATGAAGAAGACATGGGTAGCCGTCTTGATCTAATTTTGTTTCCTGGGGTGCCATGCCAAGTTAATGAAAATGACTATTATTTGACAAGGGAAGCTAGGGTTTGTTGGATGTTAGAATTGTTTCCATGCTCTGATTCACATAGGATTTCTTTTGGTTGGTTCTGGCATTGAATTTTGTTTTGCCTGCAATAAGAAATTGGTGTTTTGTATTTGCAGTAAGCTTGTTCATGATGAAGCCTAAATAATTGTATATCAAATTTTGTCTGATCTTCCCAAGTTTCCTGGCTTTCCTGATTGCTTTCATTTCTTATTGTACCTCATGGTTGTAGGCCTATTTTTTCCCCTAAATGATCTGTAGCTTGTTGCAATCCTTTTTAAGGATTTCCAAGATCATTTAGAAGGGTTCCAATTGTTGGTAATCTGAAGGGGTTCTAATTTCTCTATAATTTTTAGGGCTGGTTCCATGAGTGGTTCCTTCTGTAAATAATTCCTTCTTCTCTTCATATAGGGTGTTCTTGTATCCTTTCTAGTTTTTAGATAAGAATGTAAATTGTAACAAGTCTATCTTATGTATAATATTTTAGCATATTCATACTACTATCAAATTGTCTCCATTTGGTTCTTGATCTTATTAATTAGAGCATCAAGGGTGTTTTAATCTTTATATTGTATGTATGAAGATGTCTACAATAGAGTTTCTTTCACAGGAGTAACTATGTTTAGGATTGGTTTTCAGACATGTATGAGTTGAGGTATCAAGGATATCTCAATCTTATCTTTTAGTGGATGCTGATTAATGTATTACTTATTTATAGGTCTCTTCTAAGGGGAGGGTTATAATCCTTTGAATAGGTGATTGTATATCTGAGTACACTGGTGGATTCTTAAGTATGGTCTGATCAATGGTGTATGATTGGTGTAAGGCATCAACATATTAGAATCTATTGTTTTCTTGTTTCATAAATCTCTTTTTCAATGTTCATTTGACTTTGTTTCCCATTGGATAAGGCACTAGTCTATGATAGATTTGGGGGTATTGCAGAGATCCATTCCACATGAAACTTAAATCAAATCAAATTCTAAATCTTTAAGTCAGTAGTTGTGGACTTAATAGGAATAGCCCCTAATTTATTTGTGAGTAACTTGATAGTGTGATTAACTTCACATCCTATCCCTTTATGTCATAGATAACAAGAAGTATTATGTGCACATATCTTCTTTGTCAGGATTAGTGGAAAATGTGAAATTAAGTGATAATAATCCTAGGTGCACCCACCTGAATTATGCAGAGTTCAAAGTGTAGAATGCCTTTTTACTTTGTTCATTGGTCCTTGTTCTTGTATGAATGTACTGATTGTGGGAAGTAAGCTACCCCATAGGTATATCTCTGCATAAATAAAGGTAGATAAAATCTTGCTAAACCAAGAGCCAACAAAATGGCGACTCTGCTAGGGAATATTATAAAAGACAACAAGTTTAAGATGCTTTTTCCCTTTCTTGGCTGAATCATCCCAGAGTCTGGTTGAGTGGTCATACAGTCAATTTCAAAAGGCTTCAAATCATCGCACCTAGTTGTGAGTGGTGACTTTGAGTTCTTTGTTTGATCAGTGCAGTTCTTGATAAACAGTTTGTGAAGTCTTGCTGAAGTTTTGTGTTGGTTGGAAGGAGATACAAAAACAAGTATGGTATTTTCCTCTTCAAGGAGGTGGTGACTCTACAAGAAAAGAACCTAATGGAGCTATAAAGAAGGCTCTAGATCTGCCCTGCTTCCCAGTCAACAAGTTAAATTTCAACTGTAGTACTACCAGGTATTTTCCATTTAATGTTTTGTATTTGCATGGTCCTTATTGGGTGAAGAAGTCACTATAGGAGGGACTTTTGGATTGTGGGTCTACATATCTCTCTAGATTTGTTGAAAAATCTAGGTTGCTTTCTTTGGAGACATATGTGTGATTTAAGTTTCCTTATGGCTGCATAAGTTATTCATGCTAAAACTTGAGAATTTCATTAAGTAAAGATGTAGTCCATAATGGATTCATGCAAAATTTTTTCTATACAAAGGTATGAGCCATTGTGTTTTGATGGTATTCATGGTTTCCCAAATGAGATTCCTAGTGAAGTTAGGAAGCATTTACAAGAGTCTAAGGGGAAACAATCAGATTTAGCATATAAGAATTTGCAGGATTTTTCTGATCTGATGGGAGACTTTGATATTTGTCATGAAGATAACTTCATGAAGTTGATGGTCCAAACTTTGACAGATGATGCCAGAGTTTGGTTTTATTCTTTACCAGCAAATTCTATTTCTTCATGGGAAGAATTGAGTTTAGTTTTCATGGAGTAGTTTGCTGAAAGAATGAATGTAAGCAGTGTGTTGAACAAATTGATTGACATTGAAATTAAAGAAGATGAGTTAGTCCCATCATTCAACATCAAATTTTCAAAGGCATTGCATGATATTCCAAAAGGCTATAGGCCCGATGATCAGATTTGTTTGGTAATCTATTTGGGTACTTTTGGTTGAAAGATGAGCTTCTTGTTGAGAGATAAAGAGCCATAGACTTTACATCAGGCTTTTACTACAATGATGGATATTGAAAATAACCTAAAATATGGGATTACCAGAGGATTTTTTTTTGCTGGAGTTTGCTATCATAGTGCTTCAGATAAGGCATACAGGTGTGTATCAAGAAGTGAGAGTCAATGTGAAAGTGTTTCTATCCCTACCAATCCTACTAACCATAATTCATATTGTGCTTCTGAACAAAATGTAAATGAAGATTGTTTTTAGCAAGAAATGGTTGCCCTTTGTATGGGAGTTAACATGGTTAGTAAATAATTGCAAAGTGTCCTTGATGCAGAGATAGATATATACATGGGTTACACACCAAGTAATTTTCTAACTAGTCTTTCTAGTTGTGAGGTTGCAGAAACAAATTATTTGTTGTCAAGTATTGAAAATGAAGAGGGGGTAGATCTTTTATCAGATGATGATAAAGCCCCAAATGATGAGATTCTATCAGACTTCAGTAGTGCTGATAGTGAGAGAGAGGTTTCTTGGAGCTAGAATGACCCTGATTTTCTTGAAGATAAGGAAATGGTTTATAGGCAGCTTAGTGAGGAATCTGATTCAAGTTCTTATGTTTTAGCTAACAATGAGGACAAAGTTGATTTTTCAATTTGTTTTCTCTCATCCTTTGATTCATCATATGAATTTGTTGATACTAGGATAGATAAAAGTTCATATGAGCCTGAATATGAAACCATGGTTGCTCATTTTGCTCTTGAACCACAAATGGAGGTCATCTTGTTTGATCTAGACATTGGTGGTTTCAATATTTTTAATCATGTGAGATCAATGTCCTATCAAGGGGAAGTTGATAGTGTTGATAGTATGCCTTGCAATAGTGATTCATGTCGAGGAAACATATGCCAAAATGATGGCATGTGTAATGGACTACTTACTGATTTGTCCATGCCACAATTTGAAACATTTTATGAAGAGCTGAGAGAGGTTTCAAATTCTACATCAGATTATTTTCTTTAGCCAAAGGTATGTTCATTTCTCTAGGAATGGGATGTAGAGAGTGTTGATGCCTTGTTTTCAAGAGATTTTGAAATTAATCAGCTAGGATATATCAGTTATCAGGCAAAACATGAGTCTTTTACATTCCCAGTCCAACATGATGATGTTTCCCAGGATAAGTTGAATTTGAGGCCACAAGTTGCAGTTCAAAAAAAAATTCTTGAGCACTTGTGTGATGTACAAAGGCTTGAGTTTCAAAGTTTATTTTTTGAAGTTCAAATATATTTTGAAAGAGGCCAACATGTTTCCAGCTATGATGTGGAGTTAAGATTTTTTTCCTTCTCAGTTGGATAAATTCTTTAAAGAGTGTAACAGTTTTATGTTACACAAGGATCGACATCTTCAGTATTTTAGTGATTTCCAAATGCCTTTTGACATTGAGGGTGTTGGTTATTTTCCATATGATATGTTGAAGATTCATGGAGGCATGTTTGGTCATATTGGAAAAGATAATAGTTCTAGTTTACCTCTGATGCATGGAGATGAGAATTGTATATTTAATAGAGGTAAGTACTGATTCTCATTATTAGAACTTGAGGTTGTTTGTAAATATTTGTACATATTGTACAGTTGTTTCCCTTCCTATTGTGTGTTTCCTTTCCTATTTTCCCATTTTTAGTCTGCTAGTTTTTTGAGTAAATTCCTTGTATGTTTTTCCTCTAGTGTGTGGTCTTATTCCTCCAGGAATTTTGAATTTTTGCATGGGCACAAGTTACCCATCATCCCCAGATAGAGCCACTGTTAGGCCATTTTCCTGTCATAGCCAAAATCCAATGCAAATGGCCTTATCCTGCAAAAACCTAATGAAAGTTTCCTTGACCACCTGCAAGATTTTATTTATCAGCGAAGAAGATCTGTAAGGTTTCATAGCTTGTGAGCTTAGCCATGGATAATTTAGAGTGTGTCCAATCTCCATTTAAGATCACATGTGCTCATGTACAAAAACCAGAGAGATATGGCTACTTGAATGTCTGAGAAATAGGTCTAAATCCATGTCCTAGGGTTTCCAAAATTTTTTTAAGTCATAAACCCTTGGCCAATTCTATTTCATCATTACCTTTTTGAGCCACTCAAGTCCCCATTCTGCACATGTCTAATTTTCTTTCCCAGGCTCTTATGTTTCTATTCAGTGATTATGCAACTAAGTGTTTGCTGAATCACTAGGTTCCTGGGCAATTAGCCATTTTATTCAGGGAACATGTGATTGCAGTGTTCACATATTCTTCTGATCTTGGTGACTAATTCCTTAACATCTAGCGACTTGGAGAGCGGTCTCAGTTTCCTTTAGTTGCTGAATCTCCAAATGATCTGGTCAAGGTATGAAGCTTTTAAAGATTAAATGAGGACCATCGATGCAGATCAAGATTGGTGGTTGGCACTGATTCTCCATATGTAACCTAGGGTAAAGAAAAGATCCAGCGACAAAGATTTCCTTAGTCGCGTATTCTCAAGACTTAACCCCAGTTAAGAGAATGATTAAGCAATCACATGAAATCCTTTATTGGTGTAATCTCCAGATGGGCTTGGGTTAAGTCAAAGGTTAGTCCTAGGTAGTTAAGTTTCTATTCAGTAATCTGGTGACTGAGGCTTTTACGTGTTCTCATGATTTAACCAGGGTTAGGCCAAACATCAAGCAATCATGAGAATGCCTTGGTCACTTATTCTCTAGATCAAACCCCAGTTAAGGATAATATTTGATGATTATGAGATTCTCTCAATCATTGAATTAATGGATAGACATGTGTTAGGCTATGGGTTATATGATTTTTAGAGATCAACATGGACCACAGGAGGAAAGATTGATCCACAGCTATCGCTAGTTCACCTGATGAAACCATGAGTCAAGAAAAGATTATGAGATCACATGAATTCCTTTGTCACCCAATCTCCAGACTAGACCTAGGTTAAGCAAATGGTTCAATGATTAGGTGAAGTTTTCAGTCGCATGATCACTAGGTGAAGGATGAGTTAAGACAAAGGAAATGGAGATAGAATCTAGGCCATTGATGAAAATAGATCAGGCAGTGGTCACATGTTCGCTAGATCAGACTAGGGGTCAAGTAAAAATTGTGAGATTACATGAATGCTTCATTCGCATGATCTCTAGACCAGACCGGGGTTAAAATTTTTATTTAGCAACTGGGAGATTGCTTCATTCACGTGATCTCTAGATCCAAGATGGATTAGGACCAAGCTTTAAGAAAATTAATGATAACCACAAGATGAAGTCATGATCAACGGATGGTGCTTGCTCACTTGATATAACCTAGAGTTAAACAATGACTCAACAATCATGTGAATGCTTCATTCACGTGATCTCCTAATCAGACCATGGTTAAGAAAAGTATTGAGTGACTTGCAGAATGCCTTCAGTAGCATGTTTGCTAGATGACTAAGGGTTAAGGAGAAGCTTGCCGAGGTTAAGATAAAGAGATTGCAAGTCCAGAGAAGATCTATAGAGGTTGTGATTCTACAAAGAAAATGTGCTCGAAATTTAGTGATCATGGGTTTGCGCCAGCCATTTGATGGAAAGACTAGTAAGATAGTGGGTCTAGTTACCAAGTCATGTTGGGGTGCTCAATTCTGATTGGTTTCCAAGAAATGATGACGGGGTCAGGTAATTTTAAAGGGCTTAGTTGACTATTGTGATAATTTATGAGAGCTACCTAATGTGCTGGGAAAGAATAAGATCGACGGTCGTGTTTTAAAATCGGTCAATTAGCTGTTGCTGCCAGAATTTGAATTTTTCTTACCAAGGTTTGGGTACAGTGAGCCTTAAATGACAAAGGCAAGATAAGATTTTATTTTTTTAGAATGGTTGGAGGTGAGAAATGATGAAGAAGATATCGGTAGCCATCCTGATCTTATTTTTTTTCCTGGGGTGCCATGCTGAGTTAATGCAAAGGACTTTTATTTGACAAGGGTGGCTAGGGTTTGTTGGATGTCAAAATTTTTTCCATTCTCTGATTCACACATGTCTTCATTTGGTTGGTTCTGGCATTGAATTTTGGTTTTCCTGCAACAAGAAATCACTGTTTAGTATCTGCAGTGGGCATGTTCATGATGAAGCCCAAATAATTGTACATCAGATTTTTTTTGATCTTCCTAGGTTTCCTAGCTTTCCTGATTGCTTTCATTTCTTATTGTACCTAGTAGTTGTAGGCCTATTCTTTCTCTAAATGATCCATATCTTGTTGCAATCCTTTTTAAGGATTTTCAAGATCATTTATAAGGGTTCCAGTTTTTGGTAATCTGAAGTGGTTCCAATTTCTCTGTAGTTTTTAGGGCTGGTTCCACGAGTGGTTCCTTCTATAAATAATTTCTTCTTCTCTTCATATAGGGTGTTCTTGTATCCTTTCTGGTTGTCAGATAAGAATGTAAATTGTAACAAGTTTATCTTATGTATAATATTTCAGCATATTCATACTACTATCAAATTATCTCCATTTGGTTCTTGATCTTATTGATTAGATAATCAAGGGTGTTTTAGTCTTTCTATTGTATATCTGAAGATGTCTACAATAGAGTTTCTTTCATAGGAGTAACTATGTTTAGGATTGGTTTTCAGATATGTATGAGTTGAGGTATCAAGGATATCTCAATCTTGTCTTTCAGTGGATGCTGATTAATGTATTTCTTATTTCTAGGTCTCTTCGAAGGGGAGGGTTAAAATCCTTTTAATAGGTGATTGCATATCTGAGTACACTAGTGGATTCTTAAGTATGGTCTGATCAATGGTGTATGAGTGGAGTAAGGCATCAACATATTAGAATATTTTGTTTTCTTGTTTCATAGATCTTTGTTGCAATGTTCATTTGAATCTATTTCCTATGGGATAAGGCACTGGTCTATGACAGATTTTGGGTGTTTCAGAGATCTATTCCTCCCAAAACTTAAATTAAATCAAATTATAAATCTTTAAGTCAGTAGTTGTGGACTTAATAGAAACAACCCCTACTTTATTTTTTATTAACTTGATAGTGTGCGTAGCTTCACATCCTATCCCTTTATGTCACAGATAAAAAGAAGTATTATAGGCACATATATGCTTTTTGAGGATTAGTGGAAAAGGTGAAATTAAGTGATCCTAATCTTAGGTGCACCCACCTAAATTTTGTAGAGTTGAAAGTTTAGAAAGCCTTTGTGCTTTGTTCATTGGTCCTTGTTCGTGTATGAATATACTGATTGTGGGAAGTAAGCTACCCCATAGGTATATCTCTGCATAAATAAAGGTAGTTAAAATCTTGCTAAACCAAGAGCTAATAGGTGCAATGGCGATAGTGTATTCCTTGGTGTTAGAGGATACTATGTTTGTGATCACACCTCTTCAAGTTGTGTTGTTTGAGAGATATGGATTGGTCTTTGCTGGCTGGTTATGTTCTTCATGTCACTGGTTATGTGTTGGAGAATGTAGCAAAGATTAGGATGTGGTTGGTGATTGTTTTGTTCTAGCATGTGCGGTTGTGGATCATGGTTATTGGAACTTGTGTGGACCTATATCTATGAGCGTACATCCTTATGTTTCATGTGCGAATGGTGTTTCACTTTTTGGGTTTGTTCCTATTTTGGGTTCTTGTTCTAATGGTCAAGGTGGCGACATCTAGTATGTGATGAGTATTCATGATTTTTGGTTGTGTGTGGTGAATTGTTTGAGGTTCTTGAGTTTGTGGCTGAATTCATTTTTTGAGCACACATCATGCTATGTTCATTGGTGGATTTTCTTAAGGATTTAGGTCCTGACCTATCCTTGTGTAAACCATTTTCTTATTCTTGGGGATATTGGTCAGATAAGTTGACTTGTGGATGACGATCTAGTATTTAAGCTAGGTAGTAGTTCTTGTTTAGGGGGGGTATAAGTGGAAGAGGAGTAGCTAGAAAGGTCAAGATATGAACCTAAGCTTAACTTCATTGTAATGGAAATAATCAGGAAGGCCTTAAAACCTGACATGTTGCATAAAATCTAATGTGTTTGCATATTTTTCTGATAATAAATGAGTTGTTATTTGGTTGCATCATGTTATTGCTTTGTGTTTTTTTTTTGTTGTGTTTTTCTCTTGCTCCAAGTTTGGACATCTCGTTTGGGGATTCTCCAGTCTTGACTGCATCACTTCCTAACACATTCTAGGCCTTGTCTGTTGGATATTTCTAATGCATGGGGTAGTGATTGATACATTTTATATGTTAATCACTATGTTACTAAATAGACATTCATACTGTTGTCATTTGTGGTTTGTCACCGATGTCAACATATGTCTCTGTGAAGAATACACGCTGATTATGACAGTGTACATATGTTTCAGAACATACAAAGACATACAAGAGTACAGGAAGATGTTATGACATTATATCCAAGATCAAATCATGTAATGTTGCATATTGGATGAGTTACAAATGTTTTGGTGAAGTCTAGTTACTGGACAATGACAGTGAAAGATGACAGAGTGAGTCTATGTGTTTTTGGTATATCTTACAGAAGATATGGATTAGGTGTATGTGAGATTAAGAGATGAAAGACAAGGTACTGAAGGATGTTCATTGGTCAACACAGGGTATGGAATGCTAGATGATGTTAGTTATGGCATGTGATCTAGAGAAGACTTATTTGGGAGCTAACTTCAGAGGTGTAGTGTGCATTTTGTTTAGAAAATGTAAATTAAGGATGTCATTCCTTAATTGTTGTAATGGAATCATTGTATACTTGTTTTAGGTATCATGTGTATCTTAGCAAGAGTTTATGTAAATGTAATTAGGAAAGCCTAATTGGATGACCTGATCATGTAGAATGTAATAGGGTATATATGTAAGATCTTTTCTTTGGAAAAGATATGGTGAGAATACATGTGATGTAAAGAAGATTGTGAAAGTTGCGAGCTTGTGTCTACTGGATGTAGAGAAGTGGATTACTGGTGAGCTTCATTAGAAATGATCAAGCAAAGATAGTTGATGTTGGTTAGCTCAAAAGATTGTGTATTTCGTCATATACACTTGTTGAGAATAGTGATTTTTGAAGGTGGATTTGATGCAGGAGCATCTTGTGTCCTTGGCAATCCTATGTCACCAGAAATATGTTTGAAGTTTTATGTGTTGCTTGGTTCCTTCTTTGACCGAGTTGGTTTGTTGTTGCTCAATTTCCTTTGTTTATTGTTGTTGGTTAGTTATCTCTTTGGCGCTCAGTGAATTTTCCTAGCGCTTAGTAATGCTTGTCTGGTGCTTGGTTATGCTTGCTTACCGAGTTGTTTATTTTTTATTTCTATTGAGGCTGACTCTTGCATTTATATTTGGTTATAGATTTAATGATGGTATCTATCATTGGGAAGTGTGTGGACCTAGATCTGGTCATTCCTTCTATTGATGGTGGATTTGAAGGCTGACTTGATTCGGTAGCCTCTTGTATAAATGTAGTTGTTTGGTTAGAGCTTTAGGAGAGAAGCTTTGGATAAGATAGAAGATAGAAGATAGAGGATTAGAGATTATTGGAAGATCCTCACATTTTGGGGGACTTCTGTACTTGATTATGTTAGGAACAGTCCTGAGAGATAATTGAGAGGGGGGGGTGAATCCGTTATCTACAAGTTTCAATTCTTTATCCAATTAAGTATAGTTAAACTTTAATCATAAAAAAAATGAAAGAACACTTGAACACAACACCAATATTTTGGTTACGAGGAAACGCAAATAGGTAAAAACCCCAGTGGGAATTGACACCCACTAATAAACTGCACTAGTGTATAATGATCCTTGTTAGAAGATCTTAAAACCCTGTTAGGAGTTGATCTTTACAATGCAATAAGTAAAGTGACCTAGTCAAAGGTCAGACCCTATTAGGAGTCTTTTATGATTAACCCTATTAGGGGTGAGGATGCACTCTTTGAGAGCTCACTCCTCAAAGGGGTGAAGGCTGCAACCTTCTGAATAACAGATACACACTATATCTAGTTCTTGGTGAACTGGGAGGTAGACCTGCTATCTTGATCAGTTCCAATGAATAGCATATACTCTTTACTTTGTCACATATACCTTCTACTGATGACTCAAAACTTTGCACTCTCTGGTCTTCTCTTCTCTTTCAATTCTGAACCATATCTTAGCAATCACAAATGACTTCCTATAAATATATTATATCTAAATGATATAATCAAGTTAGCCTATTAGAACCACCTTGAAATCATATTAGAGAAACAATAAAGCTCTCCAATAAAATTTTTGTGGGCTCTACTAAGCACACAACACAACTTGGGACTTGTCCAAATTAATAAGTGTAGACGCACACTACATACTATTAGCTCTACC
The DNA here is from genome assembly GCA_027943335.1 of Chamaecyparis obtusa. NCBI lineage: Eukaryota > Viridiplantae > Streptophyta > Pinopsida > Cupressales > Cupressaceae > Chamaecyparis > Chamaecyparis obtusa. The sequence goes on along the minus strand of BSBK01001158.1, from coordinate 1,433,324 downwards.
AATTTGACTGATACTTTCTCCTTAAGCTGAATTACATCATGCACTCTTAAAAAAAACTTCTTAACTATTCTCTAATCACTAATCCAAGTGCGCATATGAAGATGATAGATGCAACTTCTGTACCAATATAATCTCTGCCAGCTTTTTTGGATAAACATAGGAAACTGCAACTGGTGAATAGAAACTGCATAAATTCACTTCTACTATACATCAAACTCTGTGTCCATGAATGGAGAAAAATTAACATGTCTCCATAATATATCCAAAGGTGCAAGGCTCCATGATAACTATATGGATAATCACACATAGAACACTGCCTATAATTCTGTTAGGAATACTCCTGACACAAGCTGCTACATAACTATCTGTATAAACAATTAACCTCTGCATCCATGATATCATGATGATAACATGTCCATGCTATATATACTCAAAGCTTACTACATAAGTCTTCCATGCATGCTACTTACCATATGTTTTCATCAATGATAAACATACAGTTAGCACTTTCTTACTGGTAAATCTCCAACAGATTGTAATATCTGGCCTAAACTGGGAAGGCCTTATAGCTCAACATGTATGAATAAATTAAAGATAACATATGAAAGTTTTTGCATTCTCTCTCTCACTTGTGTGTTTTTTTCTTTTGTGTGTGATATCTGGAAGGTGGATCTAGTTAGGGTTTTTTGTTGGCCCCTCTCCCCATCCTCCCTTGCATCAGGTGGTATCAGAGCGAGGTGAGATCTAGATCTAGGTTTTCAAATCTAGGTTTGCGAATCTAGGTTTGAGGGTTCCTTCTCATCAAACCCTAGTTGATTTGTTATGGGGTAGTAGATTTTGATCTGGCTTGCAATTGCAGAGGGTTTCAAGATGGTTCATGGGAGGTGAGATGTAGATCTAGGATTGGCACGCATGTTGAGACAACTTGCTACTAGATTAGAAGCTGTTGAAACAACCTAGAGAAGAGGAAGAAATCTTGAAGATGTTAGTGATGATGAAATTGAGGAAGAAAAAGGTGATGTAGAACCTACACCGATGATGGATCAAGGTGAGGAAATATTTTTTAAGGCTTTGACAAATCTGAAGTCCACACCACCACTTTAATCCTCCTAAGTATAGTGGAAAATTACATTTTGATGAATTGGTGGATTGGATCACCGAGATGGAAAAGTAATTTGAATATGAAAATGTACTTGAGGAAAAGAAGGTGAAGATTACAAGCACAAAGTTTAAGAGTCATGCATCCTTGTGGTGGGAACATCTGCAGTTGGACAGAAAGAGGACAGGCAAAGACAAAATCAAGGTATGGAATAAAATGGTGAATAAATTGAAAGGAAAGTTATTACCTTGTGATTATCAGATTAACCTAGTTAGGTGATGCAAGAGTAGGCAGGAGGGGCCAAGGAATGGCACACCCTAACCTGAACCACCCTTCTCAACAACACGTGGGAGAAACAACAACACAGTCAAAAAGAGAAACTATAGGATCTTTCATATATTATCTTCAAATAGATTCATACATGTCAGGATGTAAGGCCTTTCTGGTCTTAGCCAGATATTACAATCAAGTACATAAGTCCTCAAACATGAGAAGATCTACAGATAAACTCTAATCTTCTATCTTCTATCCAACTTCCTCTAAAACTAACTCCCAAAAACCTCCCCCTAAACTCTAACCAAACAACTACATTTATACAAGAGGCAACCGAATTGAGTCAGCCTTCATATCCATAATTAATGGAAGGAACAACTAGATCTAGGTCCACATGCTTCCCAATAATGGATACTAGCATTAAATTTGTGACCCATAATAAATGCACAAGTCAGCCTCAACAGAAACTTAAAAGAAACCCATCAGTAAGAAAAGCCAACCAAGTGCTAGACAAGCATCACCGAGCACCAAGGAAATTATGGAGCACCAGAGAGATAACCAACCAACACCAGTGAACAAAGGAAACCGAGCAACACCGAACCAACTTGGTCAAAGCAGGAACCAAGCAACACAAACAAACTCAAATATGTTTTTGGTGACATAGGATTTCGAAGGACCCGAGATGCTCTTGCATCAGACACCTAGGGTTATTTGAAATGATTATCTAAATCATGAAATAGGTATGATCCGAGTTGCATCCAACTCAGACTCTAAAATCCAAGAAGTGTCTTTAATTGGTCTATTCTTCTAGTTTACCAGATATTCCATATACTTTTTTCCTCTTGTACTTCTACCAATTCTTTGCTCCAAAATATGCTCAACTTCTTCATTCTGCTTCTTAGGATAATCCATCAGTGGTTCCATGTCTTCTTCAGATTCATGAAAATCATACAAATCAACAATGTTGAATATAGGTGAAATATCCATGTCATCAGGTAACTCAACTTCATATGCATTTCCACTGTCAAATTTTCTCAAAATTTTGCAAGGTCCAAACTTCTTCATCTTTAGTTTCCCATATGTTCCAACAAGTAATCTGCCTTTCTTCAAATGAACCATCACTTCATCACCAACATTAAAAGTCTTATGTCTTCTTGATCTATCAGCTCTGTCTTTGTATTTTTGATTATTCTTTTCTAGTTTAAGCTTCACATCTTCATGAAATATCTTCAAATACTCAACAAATTTTACTCCTTCAGCACTTCTCTTTCTTTCATCATCAATATCTCTCAAATCTGATATACCTCTCAGTTGTATACCATTTACAATCTCAAAAGGTGTTTTTCTAGTACTCCTATTCACTAAATTATTGTATGCAAAATCTTCTTGTGCCAACACAGAATCCTAATTACCTGGTGTGTCTCCAACTAAACATTTCAAAAGATTACCCAAGCTTCTATTCACAACTTATGTCTGTCCATCTGTTTGTGGGTGAAATGTAGAACTATATTTCAACTCTGTATCCAAATTTCTCCATAGAGTCTTCCAAAAGTATCAAACAAATTTACTATCACAGACAAAGATAATACTCCTCAGTAATCCATGCAATCTAAAAATTTCCTTAAAGAAAAGATTTGCTACATGTACTGCATCTGATGTCTTTCTACAAGGTATAAAATGTGCCATTTTAGAAAATCTATCCACAACAACAAATATAGAATCATTACCTCTTACTGTCTTTGGTAAGCCAAGAACAAAATCCATACTGATGTCAGTCCAAGGTTTCTTATGTACAACAATCAGTGTATACAATCCAGTATTGTTACTAACTCCTTTTGCAACTTGACAAACTCCACAACTTTTCACAAATTTATGAACATCTTTATACAACTGTGGCCAAAGGTATTTCTCCTTAAGAAAATTTAATGTCTTATCAACACCAAAATGTTTAGCCAAACCACTACTATGTTTCTTTTTTATCAAATTAGTTCTCATTGCTCCTCTCGGTATACACAACTAAATACCTTTAAACAACATACCTCCTTAAATAGAATATTCATCCCATTTGGTAGTCTGTTGATCTTGAATAGGTTCTCTACACTGTCTCCATGGCTCAGAAAAATTAGTATCAAACTCATAAGAATCTCTCATATCATCAAAGCCTAGAATTCCAATTTTCATCTCGGTCATCAAAGATCTCCTTCTACTCAATGCATCAACAACTTAGTTAGTGACTCCACTCTTATGCTTTATCACAAATGTATAACTCTGCAAATACTCAACCCATTTCATATGTCTCTGTTTCAACTTATTCTGACTACCCAAATACTATAAAGCCTTATGATTAGTATACAACACAAATTCACTCGATATCAAATAATGTCTCCATTTCTTCAAGGCTTTAATAATAGCATAGAATTCTTGATCATACACAGAATATTTCTTTTTTGCATCATTCAACTTTTCACTAAAGAAAGCAACAGGTTTACCTTCTTGACTCAACAGGGCTCTAATTGCACTACCACTTGCATCACATTCCAATTGAAATACCTTATCAAAATTAGGCAATGCCAAAATAGGCAATTCAACAACCTTCTACTTCAGAGTCTCAAAACTTTTATTAGCTCCATGTCTCCACTTGAATTCTCTTTTGTCTCCTCTCATAGTCTTAGTCATAGCATTACAAATTGAACTAAAATTTCTAATGAACTTTTGGTAAAAACTTACCAAACCATGAAATGATCTTACCTCACTAGCATTCATAGGTGTAGGCCAATTCAAAATAGCTTCAACCGTTTCAGGATCCATTTTTAAACCATCAGCTGAAATAAAAAATCCCAAATACACAATCTCCTCTTTCATGAATGAACACTTTTTCAGATTTATCAACAACTTTTCTTCTTTCAATCTCTTCAAAACTTGTCTAACATGCAAAAAATGTTCTTTTCTAGTCTTACTAAATATCAGAATATCATCAAGATATACAATCACAAACTTACCTAAGAATTTCTACAAAACTTCATTCATCAACCTCATAAAAGTACTTGGTACATTAGTTAAACCAAAAGGCATAACCAACCACTCATACAAACCTTCTTTTATCTTGAAAGAAGTATTCCATTCATCACCTTCTCTGGTTCTAATATGATGATATCCACTTTTCAAATCAATCTTGGTAACATACTTTTCTCTAGTCAAACTATCCATTATATCATCCATTCTCGGTATAGGAAAGCTATACTTCACTGTTATCTTGTTGATTTCTCTGGAATCAATACACATTATTCATTCTCCATTCTTCTTAGGTGCCAATACCATAGGTATTGCACAAGGACTCAAACTTTCCCTAATCAAACCTTTCTCCAAGAATTCTTGAACCTGTTGGCTCAATTCCTAATTCTTGGTAGGTGTCAACCGATGAGGTGCCTTATTCGGTAAACTAGCTCCATGGATAAGATCCATGCAATGATCAATGCTTCTCTTTGGTGGAAAACCATTAGGAACATTATCAGAAATAATTTCATTGCACTCGGTGAGTAACTTATCAATCTCCTCTGGGATATTATCCTTTGTTTTCTTACTCAGTTTGTTAGCAATCACAACAAAACATACATTATTTCTCTTTAAATACTTAACAAACTTTCTTCCTTCCATCAAACAAACTTTAATAGATGTGCAAACATTACTAATAGTTACTTCAATCAAAGGTAAGAATATTTTTCTTTTCCCATCAGCCCAAATAGTCTATTTATGTAATCTCCCATCATATATAGCATGTCTATCATATTGCCAAGGTATGCCCAACAAAATATGACAAAAATCCATAGGCATGATATCACATAACACACCTTATCATAGTAATTTCCAATCTTCAAATTCACATAACATTGTTCACTTATTAAGAGTGTATGCTCATCTTTGATCCATGAAATCTGATAGGGCTTCAGATGTTGCAATCTTTTCAACTGCAACTTTGTGACCATGTCTTCAGATGCTAGATTCTCCGAGCTACCATTGTCAATAATTACCTTCCAAAATTTATCAGAAACTCTACATCTGGTCTTGAAATTTTTTTTCCTTACCCGATCTTCCTTTTCATCTTCATTCCAAAGTGCTCTTCTTACCATCAAGTTATTTTCCTTCTCAGGTTCATTCGGTGACTCTCCTTGCACCAAAGCATTTCTACTATTACTAGCCTTCTTACTTGCATGTGTACACTCAAATGATCTATATCCTTCTTCTCCACAATTATAACAAGTTTCTCAGAAACCACCTCTATTATAACCACCTCGATAGTTACTGCCTCTACCTCTAGATGAAATTTCACTTTTCCACTCGGTCTTGCCTTTATCTAGAGTTGTCTTTTTTGGTTCAGATCTACTATTTTCTCCATGAGATCTACCTCTTCCTCTAGGAATCAACCACGTCTACCTCTTTATCTTTTCTCATTTCTCTTATTCAATTTATCCTCAGCTTTCAATGCAAATTGATAAGCCTCTTTGATTTTCTCCAATTTGACCAAACTATTTTCTTCTTTGATGGAAACTCTCAAACCATTTAGGTATCTAGCAATTCTTTCCACATCATCTTCATCAGGTCCAGATCTGATAACTAATCTATAGAATTCCTCAATATAAACCTTTACTGAGCTATCTTTCTGCCTCAAACTTTGCATTCGCCTAACTAGGTTAATCTGATAATCACAAGGTAAGAACTTTCCTTTCAATTTAATCACTATTTTACTCCATACCTTGATTTTTCCTTTTCCTTTCCTCTTTCTATCTAGCTATAGATGTACCCACCATAAGGATGTATGACTTTTCAACTTTGTGATTGCAATTTTCACCTTCTTTTCATTAGGTATATTCTCATACTCAGTGATCCAATCCACCAATTCATCAGAATCCAATTTTCCACCATACTCAAGAGGATTAAAGTGTGGTGTAGACTTTAAACTTGTCAAAGCCTTCAATAATCTTTCTTCACCCTAATCCATCATAGGTGCAGGTTCTACATCACCTTGTTCTACCTCAATTTCATCATCACTAACATCTTCAAGATGTCTTCCTCTTCTTTGGGCTGTTTCAATAGCTTCTAACCTAGCAACAAGTTTTCTCAATATGTCTACCAATCCTAGATCGACATCTTAGCTCCCACAAACCATCTTGAAAACCCTTTGCAACTACAGGTCAGATTGCAATCTGCTACCCCACAACAATTCAACTAGGGCTTCACAAGAAGGAACCTTCAAATCTAGATTCACAAACCTAGATCTAGATCTCACCTCACTCTGATACCACCTGGTGCAAGAGTAGGCATGAGCAGCCAAGGAATGGCACACCCTAACCTGAACCACCCTACTGAACAACACATGGAAGCAACAACATCATAGTGGGAGAGAGAAATTGGAGGATTATTCATATATTATCTTCAAATAGATTCATACATGCCGGGCTATAAGGCCTTCTCAGTTTCAGCCAGATATTACAATCAAGTACAAAAGTCCTAAAACATGTGAGGATCTATAGATAAAATCTAATCTTCTATCTTCTATCAAACTTCTTCTAAAAATGACTCCCAAAAACCTGCCCCTAAACTCTAACCAAACAACTACATTTATACAAGAGGCAACTGAACTGAGTCGGCCTTTAGATCCATAATCAATGGAAGGAATGACCAGATCTAGGTCCACACACTTCCCAATAATGGATACTAGCATCAAATCCACAACCCATAATAAATGCACAAGTTGGACTCAATAGAAACTTAAAAGAAACCCGTCAGTAAGAAAAGCCAACCGAGTGCCAGACAAGCATCACTGAGTGCTAGGGAAATTACCAAGTGCCAGAGAGATAACCAACCAACACCGGTGAACAAAGGAAACTAAGCAACACCAAACCAACTTGATCAAAGTAGGAATTGAGCAACACAAACAAACTCAAATATGTTTTTGGTGACACAGGATTGCCAAGGACCCAAGATGCTCCTGCATTATTAGGTGAATGGAAAGTTTAAGGCAGAAAGATAGCTCAGTAAAAGAATATACTGAGGAATTCTATAAATTAGATATCAGATCTGGACATGATGAAGATGATGTGGAAAGAATAGCTAGATACCTGAATGGTTTGAGAGTTTCCATCCAAGAAGAAATTAGTTTGGTCAAATTGGAGAACATTGAAGAGGCTTATCAATTTGCATTGCAAGCTGAGGAGAAATTGAACAAGAGACATGAGAAAAGACAAAGAGGTAGAGGGGGTAGATTGCCTAGAGGAAGAGGTAGATCTTATGGTGAAAATAGTAGACCTAAACCTAATAAGACAATGCTAGATAAAGGAAAGACTGAGTGGAAAGGTGAAAGTTCATCTAGAGGCAGAGGTAGTAACTATCGAGGTGGTTATAACAGAGGTGGTTTTCGAGGAGCTTGCTACAATTGTGCAGAAGAAGGACATAGATTATTTGAGTGTACACATGCAAGTAAGAAGGTGATGAACTAAAACTAATTTAGAACCTAATTGAAGATCTTTAATTAGAGATCACCGAGTTGCTGATTAGATATGTAATATGATTAAATTAGAAATATGTTGTCATTGATGTCAACTAGTTTGACAACACTTATTTTTTAAGTTATTATACCTAAACATCTATAGAAAAGGAGTAAAAGAGATGAAGAACATAAATATCTACATGAGGAAGATGTATATGATAGATGAGGATAAGGAATACATTGAGTAACTTGTTGATGAGTCTATGACCTTATGTTGTTGACTTGATTATGTTTCATTCATCTATGATGAGGAAAAGAGCTAAAAGACACAAGGCAGTGCGGTCAGTTGATGAAGCATCATAGTATACACTGAGCAGTGTAGTATACCAAGAATAGTATAAGCCGAGCTTGTGTTCACCGATGCATTTCTTTTTTAACTGAGCAAGAGAAAAGGAACTAAATGAATAGTTTATCCGTTAAGGATTGATGAGCTGTAAAGTACATCAAAATCAGTGATGGAGATAATGTTTGTTACGAAGATCAATGGCTAGCATAATTCAAGGAAGATCTAAAGGATGAAATCAAAATGTGTTACTAGCACAACTGCCAAGGAATGTTTAAGTGATAAAATGAACGAAGGAGAATAAGCGGCAAAATCTAATGGAGAAAAGAAAATGGTTTAATTGTCTATTTAAGATACTAGAGTTTCGTTATGAAACTAATGCCGAAAGAAGAAGGACTACAAAATTATCGCATGAACAAACTTCATGTATCCCTGATCAAACTTTTTAAGGAGAACCGAACTACAAAGTTTACCGAGCATCAGAAACCTATTACTGAGCGAGAGTAAGTCATTGATTATTATTGATACCAAATTGTAATACTGATCAAAGGATTTGAAAGAGTGTAATATAGATCTGAACATATGAAATTGAAGTTGTATTGTAATCAGATCAAACTACTATTACATTTTAACCATTGTAAATAGAGAAATCTCTTAATAGAGTGGACTTGAAAGTCTTATATGTTTCATTCATAGAATGAGAACTGTTATCCTGTCAACCCCATAGTGAATGCTGGTTGGATGATAATGGTTGGTCTAAAATCCTCTAACAAGGTCACACCTAATAGTGTGTTTGTAACCTTTAACAAGGTTGGGTCTTCACCGACCTCACTTTAGAAGAGTGAACATTTTTGGGTTGCCGGTCCCAGGTGGTTTTTCCCTTCACAGGGTTTCCACGTTAAATCTTTTGTGTTATGTGTTCATTGTGGTGATTGTTTGTTATCATACTTTTCATATTACATGTTAGATTTGATCGGTAATCATTATATGCTATTGACTGGTAATCAGTAAAATAAAAGACAGTATAAGTATTTTATGTTACTGAGCTGTAGAAGTTTAAGTAAATTGTGTTGGATTATACATTTTGATTTGGGATTGTGCATAATTGATTCACCCCCCTCTTAGTTATTCTAACAATTGGTATTAGAGCTATGGTTTTTTGGAATAGAGTTTTAAAGACTTCAACACAAAGGTCTCTAAATGTTTAAGAGGGAAGTGCCAAAGCTAAACAAGGATAACTTCACAATATGAAAAAGTTGAATGAAGCTGCATGTATCCAGGATTGGGAATTCTGCCCTAGATCTGATGACAAATGGATACCTTGCACCACCCACTGGTCCCTTGACTCTTAATCAACTAAGGGACATGCAAGAGCTGAAAGCTTGAGAGGAAGATTCAATGACATGAAGATGAAACAAGGTGAAAACATTGTGTAGTACACAAATAAAATAAAAGAGTTAGTTCATGCTATTATAGCATTAGATGGAGTTATTGATGAAGACACTGTGGTAAGCAAAATTCTAAGAACCCTATTGCCTATCTATGCAATCAAAATATCTACAATTCATGAAACGAGGTTAGCACCTAATAACATAGTCACTCTTGATAATCTGATTGGAAAGCTTACAACATTTGAACTGAACAATTATGATAATAGCATTGTACCCAATGTTGAATCCACTTTCATGACTTCTCTAAAGATTGGTAAGTCTAGTAGCAGAAATAACAATAAGGATGATAGTGATAGAAATACTAATGATGAGCTTTATGAATTTGAAGCTCTTATGGCTAGAAGGTTACCTAAAGGTAAAGGAAGGTATAGAGGCAAATTACCTTTAGCATGCTTTAACTGTAAATAAGTTGGCCACATTTCTGTTAGATGTCCACACAAGAAAGATGATGATAGAACCAAAGACTGATCTAAAGGAAGCTATGGGAGAAGATACAAAAGAGGATACCAACATTACAATAGAGATAACCAAGATGATAATGACAAAGGAAAGAAGGTTTGCTACATTGCTGAGGAAGAAGATATCACTGATACCATTATTGATGATGATGTGGAAGTAGTATTTGTGGCAATGAAGGATGATTTTGAAGATGATGAAAGGTATGTAGAGACAACACTTATCTCTAAGGTTAATAAGAATGATACATGGATTATAGATAGTGGTTGTACACATCACATGACTGGTGATGAAGAAAATTTTGATTATCTTGAAGAATACAATGGAGGATCTATAAGAATGGGAAATGATGCACCCTGTATGGTAAGAGGTAAAGGATCCCTGATGATAAATGATAGATTAAAATGTGAAAATGCTTATTGGGTAAGAGGATTAAACTATAACTTGCTAAGTGTGGCACAACTAAACAATTTAGGCCACTGAGTTTCTTTTGAGAGAAAAAAGGTGAAAATATTTGATGATGGAGGAAGACTTGTTGGAACTAGTACACAATCCAGAGGTAATCTATTTTACCTTGATAATGATCAGTCTTCTTGTTTATTGATGAAAGATGAAGATGCATGGTTGTGGCATAAAAAGGTTATGTCATGGGAATTTTGATAACATGATTAAGATCAGTAAAAAGAAAAGAGTTAGAGGTCTGCCTAACTTATCTAAGCCAGATCATGTTATGTGTCATGAATGTCAGAAAGGTAAGATGACTAAGTCTAGTTTCAAAAGAAAAGATTATTCAACAAAGAAGATACTTGAGTTGGTTCATATTGACCTATGTGGTCCTATGAGAACTCAGAGTTATTATGGAGACAAATATTTTATTCTTTTTGTTGATGATTATACTAGGTTGATGACTGTCATGTTCTTAAAAGAAAAATTTGAGGCATTCAAGATGTTCAAGTGGTATAAAGAAAAAGTAGAAAAAGAGACTGGTAAAGATTTGAAATGGTTAAGATCTGATAGAGGAGGTGAATTTATCTTAGATGAATTTACTAAATTTTGTAATGAGCATGGTATTAAAAGACACGTCTCTGCACTGAGGACACCCCAACAGAATGGCATTGCTAAAAGGAGGAATAGGTCAATTGTTGACTATGCAAGGACATTAATGATAGAAAATAATATTTCTCAAACATAATGGAGAGAAGCCATTAGCACTACTATTTATATGCTAAACTGAGTACAGCTGAAGAAGGACACTGATAAGACACCCTATGAGTTAGTGTTTGGACACAAACCCACTGTAAGTTATTTTAGAATTTTTGGAAGCAAATGTTCTGTTCTGAAAGATGAAAGAAATGGAAAGTTTGACTCAAAAGGTGAAGAAGGGAAATTTCTAGGATATTCCTGTAAAAGTAAAGCATACAAGTGTCTGAACAAATTTACAAATAAAATGATTGAAAGTACTAATGTTCGGGTTGATGAGTTTGATGATAAGAATGTAGAGGAAAGTAGAAAGGAACCTAAGGACTATAGTAGATTCACTTACATTGAACAACTTGAGTACTTACCGACATCGCAGATAGTGACAACCGGTCAGTAGGAGAACAATACCGAGGAATAGGAAAAAGAAACCGACGAGCAGGAAGGACCTACCGAGCAAGAAAATGAACCTGCACAGGATGAACAAGAAAGAAGAAATGAGATACTAGAGAGTTTTGTCAAAAAACACCATCCTGAGACACAAATCATTGGAGATAGACAAGCTAGCATGCAAACAAGAAGCAAGAAAAGACAAGGTACATGTCTAGTTTGTGAATATGAACCGAAGAATGTAAAAGTTGCATTAGAAAATGATTAATGGGTTCATACAATGAAAGAGGAAATAGAAAAGATAGAGAAGAACAAAACCTAGACTTTAGTACCCAGACCTAAAGATAAGAATGTTATCGGTACTAAGTGGATATTCAGGAACAAGCAGAATCAGAATGGAGAAGTAACAAGAAATAAAGCTAGATTAGTATGCAAATGATATGCACAGCAGGAAGGAATTGATTATGGTGAAACATTTGCACCTGTTGCTAGATTAGAAGGAGTCAGAATGTTACTTTCATATGCTACACACAAAAAGTTCAAAGTTTACCAAATGGATGTCAAGTCAACATTTCTGAATGGAATACTTGAAGAATAAGTCTACATAGAACAACCTAAAGGGTTTGTTGATCCAGAAAAGAAAGACATGGTATGTAGATTACATAAAGCTTTATATGGTTTGAAGGAAGCACCAAGAGCCTGGTATGAAAGGCTGCATACTTATTTGCTAAGTATTGGATTTGTTAGAACAAGTGAGAACAACAAGTTATATATGAAAGGAGATACTGATGATACTATTCTTATTGCTGAAATATTTGTGGATGACATTATATTTGGAGGACAAGATCAAATCTATAAGTCATTTTCTGATGAAATGAGAAGTGAATTTGAAATGTCTATGTTTGGAGAGATTAAGTTCTTTCTAGGACTACAAGTGATTCAACAGAATGATGGTATATTCATACCACAATCCAAATATATCAAGGAAGTATTGAAGATATTTAGCATGGAAGATGCTAAACCTTTGGGAACACCGATGGCTACTGGATGTAAATTGACTAAGGAAGATGAAACTACATAAGTGAACTAGACACTGTAGCAATCTATGATTGGTAAGTTAATGTATGTAGTGCATAGTAGACCAGACATAGAAAACCTTAGAGAGTCACACATGGTTGGTACAAAAAGAATCTTAAGATACCTAAAGAATATAAAAGATTATGGATTATGGTATCCTAAGGAAGGAAAATTTGAACTTAGAGTCTATATCTGATTGGGCTAGAAATGTGGATGACAGAAAAAGTACCACCGGAGGAGCATTTTTCTTTGGTGAAAGACTTGTTACATGGACAATTAAGAAGCAGACTTGCATTTCTTAGTCTATAGCCAAAGTAGAATATGTCGCTACTGCTACAAACTATTCAAATATTGCATATATTAAGAAAGTTCTGGAAGGTATGAATGAGATAATCACTGAGCTGGTGATTATATACTGTGATAACACCAGTGCAATAAACATTTCAAAGAATCCAGTGATGCATTCTAAAACAAAGCGTATATCTATTAAGTATCACTACTTGAGAGAACAAGTACAGGAGAAGCAAGTTCAACTATAATTGTTTACATCAAAAGAAAAACTTGCAGACATATTTACAAAGCCTCTACTGAAGGATACATTTGAATACTTGAGGACTAGACTTGGGGTCCATCCCCTGTCTACCGGTCACTAATGTGATATGGATATTGCATCGGCCTAATCTTATCAGAAGATAATACATGTTGATGTAGCATAGTCCACACTTTGGATCATATCTAAGGTTGTGAAAAGTTTGGAGAACTGGAACATATTAGCATATCAATATACGGAGATACAGAGTATGCACCAGACAACAAAGAGTTACATGGCTACTATAGAGTTGTATATTTATTTGTTTCTTTGGCATTGTTGTCAAAGGGAGAGATAAAAAATATGAAACATTATGCACAGATGGAACATCTATCTAAGGGAGAGACAAAATGAAAGAAAGGGAGAGCACTAGAAATCAATTATTGAGAACAGAAGAAGGAACCCGAGAGCTGAAAAGATCATATCTGCAAAATGTCAAAAATGCATTAGTAATGCTATTGAGTAACATAGCGACTAAACATATTAAGTTAGGGAGAGCTTGTACAACATTTGTTCACAGAGTTGTAGAATACATGTTTGGTATGTGTATGGTATATTTCATATTACTTGAGTTGCCATCAATGCCAAAGGGAGAGATTGATGAACTACAACTGATTTAGAACCTAATTGAAGATCTGTGATTAGATATCACCAAGTTGCTGATTAGATATGTAATATGATTAAATTAGTAATATGTTGTCATTGATGTCAACTAGTTTGATAGCACTTATTTTGTAAGTTACTATACCTAAACATCTGTAGAAAAGGAGTAAAAGAGATGAAGAACAAAAATATCTACATGAGGAAGATGAATATGACAGATGAGGATAAGGAAGACATTGAGTAACTTGTTGATGAGTCTATGACCTTATGTTATTGACTTGATTATGTTTCATTCATCTATGATGAGGAAAAGAGATGAAAGACAGAAGGCAATGTAGTCGGTTGATGAAGCATCATAGTATACACCAAGCAACGTAATGTATAATGAGCACAGTATAAACTGAGCTTTTGTTCACCAATGCTTTTCTTTGTTAACCGAGCAGGAGAAAAGGAACTAAATGATTAGTTTAGCCGTTAAAGATTGATGAGCTATAAAGTACATCAAAATCAATGATGGAGATAATGTTTGTTACAAAGATAAAAAAATAGCATAATTCAAGGAAGATCTAAAGGATGAAATCAAAATGTGTTACTGGGACAACTACCTAGGAAGGTTTAAGTGGCAAAATGGATAAAGGAGAATAAATGAAAAAATCTAATGGAGGAAAAGAAAATGGTTTACTTGTATATTTAAGAGACTAGAGTTTCATTATGAAACTAATGCTGGAAGAAGAAGGACTATAGAATTATTGCATGAACAAACTTCATGTATGCCTGATCAAACTAGTTAAGGAGAATCAAACTACAGATTTTACCGAGCATCAGAAAGCTATTACCGAGCAATAGTAAGTCATTGATTATTATTGATATAGAATTGTAATAGTGATCAAAGGATTTGAATGAGTGTAATATAGATCTGAACATCTGCAATTGAAGTTGTATTGTAATCAGATCAAAGTGTTGTTACATTTTAACCATTGTAAACAGAGAAATCTCTTAATAGAGTGGACTTGAAAGTCTTATATGTTTCATTCATAGAATGAGCATTGTTATCCTGTCAACCCCATAGTGAATGCTGGTTGGATGATAATGGTTGGTCTAAAATCCACTAACAAGGTCACACCTAATAGTGTGTTTGTAACCTTTAATAGGGTTGGGTGTTCACTGACCTCACTTCAGAAGAGTGAACATTTTTGGGTTGCCAGTCCCAGGTGGTTTTTCCCTTCACAGGGTTTCCACGTTAAATCTTTTATGTTATGTGTTCATTTTCTTGATTGTGTGTTATCATACTTTACATATTACATGTCAGATTTGATCCGTAATCATTATATGCTATTGACTGGTAATCGGTAAAATCACAGATAGTATAAGAATTTTATGTTACTGAGCTGCAGAAGTTTAAGTAAATTGTTTTGGATTATACATTTTGATTTGGGACTATGGATAACTGATTCACGCCCCTCTTAGTTAATCTAATAGAAGGTCGGTAACAGTAGAAATGCCTTGGTGCAAGAAGAGTCACCGAATGAACCTAAGAAGGAAAATAACTTGATGGTAAGGAGAGTACTTTGGAGTGAAAGTAATAAGGAAGATCCGGTAAGGAAAAGTTTGTTCAAGACCAGATGTAGAGTTTCTGATGAACTTTGGAAGGTAATCATTGACAGTGGCAACTCAAAGAATCTGGCATCTGAGGAAATAGTCACAAAGTTGTAGTTAAAAAGATTTGAACATCCAAAGCCCTATCAGATTTCATGGATCAAATATGAGCACACACTCTTGGTAAGTGAACAATGTTATGTAAATTTGAAAATTGGCAAGTACTATGATAAGGTGTTATGTGATATCATGCGTATGGATTGTTATCATATTTTGTTGGGTAGACCTTGGCAATATGATATACATGATATATATGATGGGAGATTGCATAAATATACTATTTGGGTTGATGGGAGATGACAGATCTTGTTACCTTTGATCGAAGAACCTATTAGTAATGTTTACACATCTGTGAAAGTTTTCTTGATGAAAGGAAGAAATTTTCTTACGTATTTGAAGAAGAATGATGTATTCTTTTCTATGATTCCTAACAAACCGAGTAAGAAAACAAAGGATAGTATACCTGAGGAGGTTGATTAATCACTCACCGAGTATAGTGAGATTATTTCTAATAATGTACTTGATGGTTTTCCACCGAAGAGAACGATTGATCGTTGCATGGATCTAATCCTTGGAGCTATTTTACTAAAAAGGGCACCACATTGGTTGACACCTACAGAGAATCAAGAATTAAACTAAGAGATTGAAGAATTGTTGCAGAAAGGTTTGATCAGAGAAAGTTTGAGTCCTTTTGCAGTTCCTGCTATATTGGCACCTAAGAAGAATGGAGAATGGTAGATGTATACTGATTCTATAGAAATCAACAAGATAACATTGAAATATAGGTTTCCTATACCGGGAATGGATGACATAATGGACAGTTTGACTAGAGAAAATTATTTTACCAAAATTGCTTTGAAAAGTCTGTATCATTAGATTAGTATCAAAGAAGGTGATGAGTGGAAGACTACTTTCAAGTCAAAAGAAGGTTTATATGAGTGGTTGGTTATGCCTTTTGGTTTAACTAATGCACCGAGTACTTTTATAAGGTTGATGAATGAAGTTATGAAAAAATTCTTGCGTAAATTTATGATTGTATATCTTGATGATATTCTGATATTTAGTAAGACCAGAGAAGAACATTTGTTGCATGTTAAACAAGTTTTGCAGAGGTTGAAAGAAGAAAAGTTGCTGATAAATCTAAAAAAGTGTTCATTCATGAAAGAGGAGATTGTGTATTTGGGATTTGTGATTTCAGCTGATGGTTTGAAAATGGATCCTGAAAAGGTTGAAGCTATTTTGAATTGGTCTACACCTGAGAATGCTAGTGAGGTAAGATTATTTCATGGTTTAGGAAGTTTTTACCGAAAGTTCATTAGGAATTTCAGTTCAATATGTAATGCTGTGACTGAGACTATGAGAGGAGATAAAAGAGAATTCAAGTGGACATATGGAGCTAATAAAATTTTTGAGACTTTGAAGTAGAAGGTTGATGAATTGCTTATTTTGGCATTACTTGATTTCAATAATGTATTTCAAGTGGAATGTGATGCAAATGGAAGTGCAATAGGAGATGTGTTGAGTCAAGAAGGTAAACCTATTGCTTTCTTTAGTGAAAAGTTTAATTATGCAAAAAGTAAATATTCCGTGTATGATCAAGAATTCTATTTTATTGTTCAAGCATTGAAGAAATGGAGACATTATTTAATACCGAGTGAATTTGTGTTATATATCGATCATAAGGCTTTACAGTATTTGGGTGGTCAGAATAAGTTGAATCAGAGACATATGAAATGGATTGAGTATTTGCAGAGTTATACATTTGTGATAAAGCATAAGAATGGAGTAACTAACCGAGTTGCTGATGCATTGAGTAGAAGGAGATCCTTAATGATCTAGATGAAAATTGAATTTCTTGGCTTTGATGATAGAGATTCTTATGAATTTGATCCTGATTTTTTTGAGCCATGGAGAAAGTGCAGAGCACCTATTCAAGATCAACCGAGTACTAAATGGGACGAATATTTTATTCAAGAAGGTATGTTGTTTAAAGGTATTCAGATGTGTATACCGATAGGAGCAATGAGAACTAATTTGATAAAGGAGAAATATAGTAGTGGTTTGGATGGACATTTTGGTGTTGACAAAACATTGAATTTGCTTAAGGAGAAATACTTTTGGCCATAGTTGTATAAAGATGTTTAGAAATTTGTGAAAAGTTGTGGAATTTGTCAAGTTGCAAAAGGAGTAAGTCAGAATACTGGATTGTATACACCGATTTCTATTCCTGAGAAATATTGTATTGATATCAGTATGGATTTTGTTCTTGGCTTTTCGAATATAGTAAGAGGTCATGATTCTACATTTTTTGTTGTGGATAGATTTTTAAAAATGGCACATTTTATACCTTGTAGAAAGACATTAGATGCAGTACATATAGAAGATCTTTTCTTTAAGGAAATTTTCAGATTGCATGGATTACCGAGGAGTATTATCTTTAACTGAGGTAGTAAATTTTTTGGATACTTTTGGAAGAGCCTTTGGAGAAAGTTTGGCACTGAGTTGAAATATAGTTCTACATTTCACCCATAGACTGATGGAAAGACAAAAGTTGTGAATAGAAGTTTAGGAAATCTTTTGAGATGCTTAGTTGGAGACACACCAAGAAATTGGGATTCTGTGTTGGCACAAGAAGAGTTTGCATACAATAATTCAGTGAATAGGAGTACTGGAAAAACACCTTTTGAGCTTATAAATGCCATACAAATGAGAGGTATATAAGATTTGAGGGATATTTCTGATGAAAGAAAGAGAAGCGCCGAAGGAATGAAGTTTTCTAATTACATGAAGACATTTCATGAGGATGTGAAATATAAGCTAGAGAAAAGTAATAAAAAATACAAAGACAGAGCTGATAGATCAAGAAGACATAAGACTTTTATAGTCGGTGATGAAGTAATAGTTCATTTGAAGAGAGGTAGATTTCCTATTGGAATATATGGGAAGTTGAAAATGAATAAGTTTGGCCCTTGCAAGATACCGAGGAATTTTGATAGTAGAAATGCATATGAAATTGAGTTACCTAATGACATGGATATATCACCTATATTCAACATTGCTGATTTATATGAGTATCATGAACGTGATGAAGAAATGAAAGTACCGATAGATTATCCTAAGAAATAGATAGAAGAAGTTGAGCATATTTTGGAGCAAGGAATTGGTAGAAGTACAAGAGGAAAATAGTATATGGAATATCTAGTAAAGTGGATGAATAGACCGATTGAAGATAGTGCATGGATTTCATAATCTGAGTTGGATGCAACTTAGATCATACCTATTTCATGATTCAAAGAATCATTTCAAATAACCCTAGGTGTTTGTTGCAGGAGCATCTCGGGTCCTTGGAAATCCTGTGTCACCAAAAACATGGTTGAAGTTTTTTGTGTTGCTCGGTTCCTTGTTTGACTGAGTTGGTTTGGTATTGCTCAGTTTCCTTTGTTTACCAGTGTTGGTCAGTTATCTCTTTGGCACTCGATGAATTTCCCTAGCGCTCGGTGATGCTTGTTTGGTGCTCAGTTATGCTTTCTTATCGAGTTGTTTATTTTGGATTTCTGTTGAGGCCGACTCTTTTATTTATATTTGGTCATAGATTTAATGATGGTATCTATCATTGGGAAGTGTGTGGACCTAGATCTGGTTGTTCCTTTCATTGATGGTGGATCTGAAGGCCGACTTGATTCGGTAGCCTCTTGTATAAATGTAGTTGTTTGGTTAGAGTTTTAGGAGAGAAGCTTTGGAGAAGATATAATATAGATGATTAGATATTATTGGTAGATCCTCGCATGTTGGGGGACTTCTATACTTGATTTTAATATCTTACCTAAATTGGGAAGGTCTTAGATCCCGACATGTATGAATCAATTGAAGATAATATATGAAACTTTTTGCATTCTCTCTCTCACTTGTGTGTTTTTTTCTTCCATGTGTGATCTTTGCAAGGTGGATCTAGTTAGGGTGTGCCTTTGGCCTCTCTCCCTATCCTCCCTTGCATCAAGATTTAACCTTCTTTGGGCAGTGAGCCCCCCTTTTCTTTTCTTGACTCCTAACAGGGTTTGTCCTCTAACAAGGATTGTGTACTGTAATGTTTCAATAATTTCCTAACATGGCTAAATATTCTAATAGGGATACTATACTCTCAGTACATTATTTATGGGTGCTAATTCCCACTGGGGTTTTTACCTTTAACAAGGTTTCCCCAGGACCAAAATATTGTGTTATTGTGTTGGCATTCATTGTGTTCATTGGATTAGATATTGCTTCTATTCAAAGTTTAAAGTGTAATATTCTATCATACAACTAATTCACCCCCCCTTCTCAGTTGTATTGTGGATTGTTATTCCTAACATTGGGCACATACTACATACATCTTGAACTCAATATTTAATCTCATTAAACTTGAAACAATGAAAACTTACCATTCATTATCTTTCATGACAGTCAACTCCCTTGTTACTGTAACTTCATTTTTCCTAGCCTTATCCTTGGATCCTAATCCTTCAAAACACATTCTACACTTTGAGGACATTCCTTCCTTCACCCTCCTCATGCTCCAAAACAATTTCCTTGTTTTCATTTGGTGGAAAAAGTCATACAAATCCAAACTTTGACTGTCCTAACCCTCTTCATGGCTATTCATAGTCAATTCTCTCCTTTCATTCCACATTCCAAACATTGCATGTGTCTCGTGCACTTACATGTCAAGCTATTTACATCTTCTATACCATAAAAATTTATAGGAATGAATACTAAATATATCTTATGGGGGAGTATTTGCAGCCATTCTATAGTAGTTGTCATTGCATTCAGGATTGTGATTGTCATTGATGTCAACATAGTGATCTACTAAAGATTTGCAAAGAAGTAAACATTGTTTGAGTTAGCACACTTGGGATATTGAAGATGAAGCTATGAGTAGTTTAGGAATAACTCTATAATGTTCTATAAGATCATTGTTAACAGTGCATATAGAAAATCATTTATTCATGAATGTTATGAGGAAATCAGTGGAGCCAGTATTCAGGCAGTGTTCCTGAGTAGTAGTTTGTGGAAATTAGATGATATTTCCTAATTAGGATTGAATCTGATCATGCACAGTTATAAGGTAGTTGAAGACATGATGTTGGTGATGTGGACATGAGCACAAGATCTGAGGTTGCATGAGTGAAGAATTATCTTAATTGGAAGCCGATAGTTTTGTGTAATTTTTATGTAACGTGTGGAAACTTTTATTTTGTAATTTGTATGCCGACTCATTTGTAATTACATGAGTGTGGTATAAAGGAAGTAATGTTTTCCTTGTTTTAAGATGATGATGTAGTAGTTGTGAATTGTATTTGAAAGTGAATTGCGGAATTGTGCAATACTTGTTGGAAGAGGATATGTGAAGTATAGAGATTTGGTATTGAGATCTGAAGAAGTAGTTGGTGCGGTTTGGCACAATCAGAGGAGTATTGAATTTTTGAGATCAATAATCTTTTGGTATTATTCTGTTGAGTAATACAAAGATTAGTTGGACAGTGTGTTCAGTGATCTTAATCCTGAAGTTGTTTGGGAAGTGGGTCCTTCTATCTTCCATAACTCCTAACAGAGTTAGAATCTTTTAGCAGGGAGTCAAAGTCACCTAATAGGGACTCATATGTACTAAATGTATTTCACAAGAATCCTAATATATTCCATCCTCTCAAAAGGAACTTTCATATTAGTGCATCTTTTGTGGGCATCATTCCCACTAGGGTTTACTCTTTGATCAAGAGGTTCCCTAGTCAACATATCTTGTGTCATTGTGTTATTGTGCATGTATATCTTTTTATGGTTGTTGATTACATTACTGACATGGTTAAAATCTATTGAAGTTAATAAAATTTTTATTTATCTAATAACTGATTCACCCCCCCTCTTAGTTATCTTTGTGGACTTTACTTTCTAACAATTGATATCAGAGTGACAGGTCCTTAAAGGAAATGTTTAACAACTTAAGGAGATCCATGGAAAATAATTTCAGGAAAGAAAGCCCTAAGTTTGATGGAGTAAATTTTGACAGCTAGAAACAAAAGATGAAGACACATTTACTTTGTTTAGGACTAGGTTATTGGTTAATCATAAAGAATCATAAGACTATCATTGATGAGGATAAGATTGAAGAATCTACTAATGAGGAAAGAGATCTATTCATGTTTAATATACTTGCCAGGGAAGAACTCTTGTCAGCCCTTCTGGAAAATGAGTATAGTTAGGTAAAATATCTATAAACATCTCATGAAATTTGTTTAGCTTTACAGTCTACTTTTGAAGGTGATGAACATGCAAAAAAAGTTAGATTACATAATTGGATATGTGCATTTGAAGATATAAGAATGATGGAAGATGAATATGTTAGAAGCTATATTGGTAGAATGTCAAAGATTGTTATAGGTATAAAATCTTGTGGAGGAACCAAGATAGAGAATGAAGTGATATGGAAAATTCTGAGAAAATTGACTCCTACATTTAAGCAGACAACATAGATGATTGAACAAGTTATACCTTGTACTATGAACTTTACCAGAGAAACTCTTTTTGGAAGATTGGAAGTAGCAAAGATGAACTTGAGGCTATCAGGAGATTTACCTAGAATGGAGACAAGATTCAGTTCTCTTAGTGTTCACCCTACTTTATCAAGAAGCATCAGTGTAAGCGGAGATTATGATAGTAACAACAGATCTAGAAATGAAGAAGATAGGAAGATTGAAGAAGGTATTTCCTTTCTTGTGAAAAGAGAACCAGACAGTAAGAAATTTTTTAAATGTTGGACTTGTCAAGAATTTGGTCATTTTGCATCTAAATGTCCTAAGAGAGTTAAGAAGTATAGAAAGAACTTTAATCCTAGGAGATCTAAAGAATGTTACTATGCAAATGATGAGCAACTTGAAGCTAGTTTGGAGAAATATTTGAGTGAAAGTGATACTAAGAATGATGATATAGGATTTATAGTAATTAAAGAAGAAAATATTGAAACATAAATTAAGGAAGAAAATGCTTTAGTTTCTCAAGTAGAAAAGAAAGCTGATTAGATTATAGATAGTGGTTGTTCACATCATATGACTGGAGATATGAAAAAGTTCACAAAGTTTAACAATTATGATGGAGGAGTTGTTAGAGTTGGAAACAATGCACCTTGGTTGATTAAAGGTATAGGATCTATTACTCTTGATGGAAAGACTAATACTGATGATGTTTACTTTGTGGATGGTTTGAAACATAATATTTTGAGTGTTGGACAACTAGTTGATAAGGGATACCAAGTTTGGTTTACTGAGAAAACTTGTGTAATCAAAGACAAGGATGGAAATTTGATTGGTACTGGATCTAGAATTGGAGGTAATGTATTTCAGTTGAATCCTAATAAGATGACATGATTGATTACTAAGATTGATGATAGTTGGTTATGGCACAGAAGGTTTTGTCATATAAACTTTGATAACATTGTGAAAGTGAGTACTACACTTGCAGTAAGAGATTTGCCTAAAATTATAAAGCCTACTAACATGATTTGCAAGGAATGTGTGATGGCTAAACAAAAGAGAAGCTCATTTCCTAGCAAGAAGTTTACAACAATAGAGAAGTTGGAAATTGTTCATATAGATTTGAGCGGTCCCAGAAGGGCTAGAGGATTCTATGGAGAAAGGTATTTTATGATTCTTGTTGATGATTTTACGAGAATGATGTGGATTGCATTTCTTAAAGAAAAATCTGAAGCATTTGATAAGTTTAAGATTATTAAGAACAAAGTTGAGAATGAATCTGGAATAAAGATTAAATGTTTGAGATCAGATAGAGGTGGAGAATTTACTACAAAATAATTTAACATTTTTTGTGAAGTGAATGGTTTTAAGAGATAATTTTCAGCCCATAGGACACCTGAACAAAAATGGTATTGCAGAAAGAAGAAACAGATCAGTGACTGAAGAAAAAAGAGCTATGTTATTTGAGAATGACTTAGTGAAGATATTCTAGAGAGAAGCAGTGAACACAACAGTGTATACAATGAACAAAATACAAATTAGAGTAGACACAGACAAGACACCCTATGAACTATGGTTTGGACATGCACCATTAGTTACGTAGTTTAGAATATTTGGAAGAAAATGTTATATTAAGAGAGACGATAACATTGGCAAGTTTGATCCTAGAAGTGATGAAGGTATATTTCTTGGATATTGATTGAAGAGAAAATCTTATAGATGTTACAATAAAAGAACTATGACTATTGTTGAGAGCGCAACTGTAAAAGTTGATGAAAAATTCAAAATTTAGGAAAGAATGCTTGAGTATAAATCAGATGAAGGAACTCATCCTATAACTAATCCAGAGAGTATTGAATTATTCTATGAAACTGACAATGATTTGTTGAATGAAAGATATAGTGAAGAAATCATTGAAGAACCTACAACAAAAACAAGAACCGAGACAGTGACACCTAACAGGAATCTATCAATGAATCATCTTGTTGAGAAGATTATTGGAAGCATAGACAGAGGATTTCTGACATGAAATAAGGTACAAGAACAATTGTGTTTGATTTCTCAAATTGGACCTAAATCTACTAGTGAAGCCTATGAAGATGAACATTAGATTAAAGCTATGAAAGAAGAAATAGATCAGATTGAAAAGAATAAGACATGGGAATTGGTCTCTAGACCTAAAGGTAAGAATGTTATAGGAACAAAATGGGTGTTAAAAAATAAGATGAATGAACAAGGAGAAGTAGTAAGGAACAAAGCAAGATTGGTATGTAAAGGATACTCATAGCAAGAAGGAATTCACTATGAAGAAATTTTTTCACCAGTAGAAAGAATTGAAGTAGTAATAATGTTTTTAGCTTATGCAGCTTATAAGAAATTCAAAGTGTATCAGATGGATGTGAAGTCAACATTTTTGAATGGAGAATTGGAAGAAGAAGTCTACATTGAGCAGCCTAAAGGTTTTCCTTTAACTTAAGAAGGAGATATGGTATGTAAACTGAAGAAAGCTTTATATGGACTGAAGCAAGCACCTAGAATTTGGTATGCAAGATTGGATAAGTATTTGATAAAGTTAGGATTTACAAAAGGCACAAATGATAGCAACCTATACACAAAGGAAATTGAAAATGGTTTGTTGGTTGTTGTTATTTTTGTTGATGATATTATCTTTGGAGGAGAAGATGAAGCCAATGATAAATTTCTAGATGAAATGAAGATTTAATTTGAAATGAGTATGATTGGTGAAATGAAATACTTTTTAGAATTATAGATAACATAGAACAGTGATGGTATCTTTGTAAGTCAGACAAAGTACTTGAATGATTTATTAAAGAAATTTGGAATGAAGAATTGTAAACTAGTTGGAACACCTATGGTAACAGGACACAAGTTATCTAGCATAGACGAGACTCCTGTAGTGGAATAGAAAAAGTAAAAATCTATGATTGGAGGATTGCAATATTTGACTCATAAAAGACCTGATATATCACATGCAGTTGGAATTGTAGCAAGATTTCAAGCTGAACCTAGAGAATCACATTATGCAGTAGTAAAGAGGATACTGAGATACTTAAGAGGCACAATTGAGTATGCATTATGGTATGAAAAAATTGATGATTTTACCCTATGTGCATATATAGATGCTGATTGGGGAGGTAGTTTTGATGAAAAAAAGAGCACCAGTGGTGGAGCATTTTTCCTTGGAGGAAGATTAGTTTCTTGGTTAAGCAAGAAGTAGAACTGTATTTCACAGAGCACAACACAAGAAGAGTATGTGGCAACAACAAACAATTGTAATCAGATAATTTGGATGAAGAAAATGCTAAAGGATATTGGAATAAAATTTGTTGAGCCTCTTGTTATACATTGTGATAACACTAGCACAGTTAGTATGTCTAAGAACCTTGTGTTACATTCTAAGACAAAGCATATAGAGATAAAGTATCATGTAGTGAGAGAGAAAGTGGCAAAGAAAGAAGTTAGACTTGAGTATATAAGCACAAAGGAGCAGATTGCAGATATATTTACAAAACCTTTTCCTAAGGATACATTTGAGTATCTAAGAGGTATGCTTGGGGTTATGCCCTAGCCTAATTTTGAGAAGTGATGCAGATTGTTGCATCCATCCAATGGTATACAAGCCCTATCTTTCTTTTGGACTAGATGGTAGTACTTCCTCTTTAGGGGAGTATGTGTATCTGAGCTGAGTCATGAGGACTCTAGTGAATGTATTTTTTGAAAAAGTGTCTTTTGACATTGAAGTTGTTGTTAACATAATGATGAAACATCTGTCATTGATGTCAATGGGGGAGAAGTATTCATGAAAAATCATCTATTGGAGAGAATTGAATAGGAAAATGAAGCAAGATTTGATTGATGAAGAGGATTTGAAAGAATTTTTAGAGCACCAGTGTTGTAGTGTTGGTATTCATGGAACTTGGATGTTTTTTCATCTATGTTGTCATCAATGCCAATGGGGGAGATTTTTAGAAATGAATGCTGAATATATCCTATGGGGGAGTATTCACAGCCATTCTGTAGCAGTTGCTAGTGCATTCATGACTATGATTATCATTGATGTCAACACAATGATCTACTGAAGATTTGCAGAGAAGCAGACAATGTTTGAGTTAGCGCACTTGGGATATTGAAGATGAAGCTATGTGGAGTTGAGTAATTACTCTATGATGTTCTATAAGATCATGGTTAAGAGCACATATGGAAATTTATTTATTCATGATAGTTATGAGGAAATCAGTGGAAGCAGTATTCAGGTAGTGTTCCTAAGTAGCAGTTTGTGGAAATCGGATGATATCTCCTAATCGGGATTGAATCTAATCATGTGCACTTATGAGGAAATTGAAGACATGATGTTGATGACGTGGATGTGAGTGCAAGATCTGAGGTTGCACGAGTGAAGAATTATCTTAATTGGAAGCTGACATTTTTGTGTAATTTTTATGTAACGTGTGGAAACTTTTATTTTGTAATTTGTATGCCGACTCATTTGTAATTACTTGAGTGTGGTATAAAGGAAGGAATTTTTTCCTTGTTGTAACATGATGAATTAGTAGTTGTGAATTGTATTTGAAAGTGAATTGTGGAATTGTGCAATACTTATTGGAAGAGGATATGCAAAGTATAGAGATTTGAAGAAGCAGTTGGTGCGGTTTGGCACAGTCAGAGAAGGAGTATTGAATTGTTGAGATTAGTAATCTTTTGGTATTATTATGTTGAGTAATACAAAGATCAATTGGACAGTGTGTTCAGTGATCTTACACCTGAAGCTGTTTGGGCAGTGGGTCCTTCTATCTTCCATAACTCCTAACAGAGTTAGAATATTTTAGCAAGGATTCAAAGTCTCCTAATAGGGACTCATATGTACTAAATGTATTTCATAAGACTCCTAATAGAGTCAATACTCTCACAAGGAACTTTCATATTAGTGCATCTTTTGTGGGCATCATTCCCACCAGGGTTTACTCTTTGATCAAGAGGTTCCCTAGTCAACATATCTTGTGTCATTGTGTTATTGTGCATGTATACCTTTTTATGGTTGTTTATTACATTTCTAACATGGTTAAAATCTATTAAATTTGATAAATTTTTTATTTATCTAATAATTGATTCACCCCCCCTGTCAGTTATCTTGGTGGACTTTACTTTCAAACAAATCTATCCATTATGGTGGCTTATTCTACGTGGACTAGAAAATAAACTATATTTAAATAAAAATTTAAGTCACTTTCTTGCCATTAAGTCATGTTAAAATTGTTTCATGATGCTTTAAAACTCTAAGGGCATGTAGTATGATTATGATAAGATCCATAACTACAAGGATACCAAGTCACTAGACACCTTCATGTTTGAAGAAGAGTTTTAGTATGATGATGGCTATTTTCATCTTTAAGAAAACATGACACACATAATTCCCCATCTCCCAACCAAACATGGGGACCTGATCTACGTGGGATATGGAAAAACTAAATGTTATGATCTCTCGGTTTACCTTTTTAAGGGTTTAAACTTGATTTCACCAAAATTCCAATATCTCAATCAAAACGTAAAAAAATTAAATGAAACAAAAGCCAATTTTTAGAGGACTCAAACCTCCATCAGATACTCTATTGGATGAATGAAATACTAATATATTGATCATAAAAGGCCTACAATCAGACTATTTTAATGGTAAAAAAAAGGAAAATGTGCTAGAAACCAACTTTAATAGGTTCCATTAGACTCTCATGAGGTTGTGTCCACATCCCTACACATATGGGATTCACCTACCAAAACACTATGCAATCAAACAAAATAAGTTGCCTCTTCACTGTCTTGGTATGAGATTA
The DNA here is from genome assembly GCA_027943335.1 of Chamaecyparis obtusa. NCBI lineage: Eukaryota > Viridiplantae > Streptophyta > Pinopsida > Cupressales > Cupressaceae > Chamaecyparis > Chamaecyparis obtusa. The sequence continues at coordinate 1,405,357 of BSBK01001158.1, read as the reverse complement.
TTACTTACGTCTGCAACTATTATCATGAATTCTAAATATGTCCTATGGGGGAGTATTCTACCATTACAGGAGAGGTCACATGTTGCATTCATGACTATGTTTTTCATTGATGTCAGCATAGTCAGAGGTTGCACATGTGAAGATTTATTAAGTTTGTGAGCCAATAGTGTTGTGTAATTATGAAATTAATATGTAACGTGTATTGTTTTATATTTTTTAATTGATAAAGGCTAATTGGCCTACGCAATTATGAAATATTGGGCATGGCATAAAGGAAGGATTGTTTCCTTAATTATATATAATATTTTCTGAGAAAATAAGTTGTACAGTGTGAAATAATGTGAGCAAGCAATCTGAGGGATTGTTATGTGATGCAAAGTGTGCAGATCTGGTATTGAGATCTAGAAATTATTTGCAGCAGCATAGGCATGGTCAGAGGAGAGAAGAAAAAGTTTCTGAGATCAGTTATATTTGGTATTATTCTATTTGGGATAATACATAATCAGTTGGATAGTGATTTCAATGATCTTTCCCTTGAAGCTATTTGGATAGTGGGTCCTTCTGCCTTCCACAAATCCTAACATGGTTAGAATCTCCTCATAGGGATTGATATGTACTAAATGTATTTCATAGACTCCTAATAGGGTCCATCCTCTCACAAGGAACTTTCATGTTAGTACATCTTTTGTGGGTACCATCCCCACCAGGTTTTACTCTCTGATCAAGAGGTTCCCTAGTTAACAATTATGGTGTCATTGTATATGGTTATTTTTTTATGGTTGATGTTTATGTTATTTACATGCTTCAGATTTAATAAGGTTAATAAGATTTGTTTTAATCAGATAACTGATTCACCCCCCTCTTAGTTATCTTGGTGGACTTTACTTTCTAACAATTGGCATCAGAGTGCCAGGTCCTTGAAGGAGAATCTTAACAACTTAAGGAGATCCATGGTGAGTCATTTTAGAAAAGAAAGTCCTAAGTTTGATGGAGTTAACTATGACAACAAGAAAGAGAAGATGAAGACACATTTTTTATGTTTAGGGCCAGGATATTGGCTAATCACTAATAATGAGAAAAATATCATTGAAGAAGAAAAGATTGATGATTGCATTGAAAAAGAAAGAGATGTATTCATGTGTAACATAGATGGTAGAGAATCACCTTTTTCATCAATTCCTAAGAATGAGTACAGTTAGGTAAAATCTTTAAAGACATCTCATGAAATTTGGTTATCTTTGGAATCTACTTTTGAAGGTGATAAACATGCTAAGAGAATCAGATTACAAAATTGGATATGTTTATTTTAAGAGGCTAAAATGATGGAAGATGAATTTTTTAGAAGTTATATTAGAAGAATATCAGATATTTTTGTAGGTATCAAAGCTTGTGAAGGAAATAAGGATGAAGATGAGATCATATGGAAGATCTTGAAAACCCTGACTCCAATATTTAAGAAGACAACACAGATGATTGAACAAGTTATACCCTGTACTGAGAAGTTTACTAGAGAGACTCTTCTTGGAAGGTTTGAAGCAATAGAGATAAGTCTAAAATAATCTAGAGATTTTCCTTGGATTGAGACTACTTTTAGCACACTTATTATTCACCCTACTTTGTCTAGGAGTGCCAGTATCAGAAGAGATTATGCCAACATCTGAAGATCTAAATTTGAAGAAGACAAAAAGATTGAAGAAGGAATTTCCTTGCTTGTGAAAAGAGAACCAAAAGGTAAGAAAATATTTAAATATTGGACTTGTCAATAATATGGTCATTTTTCTTCTAAATGTCCTAAGAGAGTGAAGAAATACAAGAATGACTTTAAGCCTAGAAGACCTAAAGAATGATACTATGTAAACGATGAAGAATTTGAAGCTAGTATGGAAAAAATCTTAAGTGAGAATGATAATGAAAGTGATGATATAGGATTTGTTGCAATAAAAGAAGAAAATTCTAAAAAAGAAGTCAAAGAAGAAAAAGATTTGGTGTCACAAGTTGAAAATAAAATTGGTTGGATCATAGATAGTGGTTGTATACATCATATGGCTGGTGATATGAATAAGTATATCAATTTTAACAATTATGATGGAGGAATTGTTAGAGTTGGAAACAATGTACCTTGTCGCATAAAAGGAATAGGATCTATTACTCTTGATGGAAAGACTAACACTGATGATGTTTAATTTGTAAATGAATTGAAACATAATCTTTTAAGTGTTGGACAATTAGTTGATAAGGGATATCAGGTATGGTTTTCATAAAAGATTTTATAATTATCAAGTATAAGGATGGTAAGATGATTGGTAGAGGAACAAGAACCAGAGGTAATATTTTTTAGTTGAATCCTAATAAGAGGACATGTTTGATTTCTAAGGTTGATGACAGTTGGTTATGGTAGAAAAGGTTTTATCACATAAACTTTGATAACATTGTGAAATCAAGCACTAAATTTGTAGTAAGTGATTTGCCTAAAATTGTGAGACCTACTAACATGGTGTGCAAGGAATGTGTTATGGAGAAAAAGAAGAGAACTTCTTTTCCCAGCTCTAAGTGGTGCTACAAGAACAAGAGGATTCTATGGTGAATGATATTTTATGATTCTCATTGATGATTAAACTAGGATGATGTAGGTAGCATTTCTTAAAGTCAGAAGCATTTGAAAAGTTTAGATTGATTAAAAATAGAGTTGAGAATGAATCAAGAATGGAGATTAAATGTCTAAGATCTGATAGAGATGGAGAATTTACTTCAAATGAGTTTAACACTTTTTGTGAAGTGAATAACATTAAGAGATAAATTTTATCCCGCAAAACACCAGAGCAAAATGGTATTGTTGAAAGAAGAAACAGGTCTGTAACTGAGGCACCAAGAGATATGTTGTTTGAGAATGATGTGGTGAAGATATTTTGGAGACAAGTAGTACATACATCAGTATATATAATTAATAGAGTACAAATCATAGTAGATAAAAACATGACTCATGAATTATGGTTTGGACATGCACCATAAGTAAAATACTTCAGAATATTCAAAAGTAAGTGCTATATTAAAAAAGATTATGACATTGGTAAGTTTGATCCGAGAAGTGATGAAGGTATGTTCCTTGGTTATTCATTGAAAACAAATCTTATAGATGTTTTAATCAGAGAACTAAAACTATTATTGAAAGTGAAAATGTTAAAGTGGATGAATAGTTTAGAATTCAGGAAAGAGTACTTGATTATGATTTAGATGAAGAAGCTTATCCTAAAACTAATCAAGAGAAGGTTGAGTTATTTTATGAAACTAAAAATAATTTGCAGAATGATATTCAAGATGAGGAACAAAGAGAATGTAGTACCCCGCCCCTAGTCTGATTTTATAAATGTTATGATTATTCTAGGATGATTATATATATGTTAGGAGATCATTGATGCTTATGATTTTACTGAGCCCATACTTGCATGTGTATGGATGATGTGTTTGTTTTATACTTATGTTTGATGTGCCTCATGTGGTTGAGGGATGAAGTCATAGTTACTTGCTTGCGAGATCCACATGATCGACCGATCTCTGCCATTGTCTGTTATATATTTATATATGTATGTACATGCGGGTTTTGTATGCAGGTTTGCAGGTACAGGGCATTGACATCCCTGAATTATCAGGATGATCGTGCCCTATCTCAATATCTCAAATGTTAAGAGAGGGGAGATAATACACAGATCCAAAATCCTAACCTAAGCCTAATTTTCCTAGGATTGGACAAGTATCGGTCTAACTACCCTATTCGAATTCATCTGGTTGATAGGAATTCGTGGATCCCTTCTCCTGAGATTGTTTGGTTTTGTGTCATTTGGATTCAGTTGATTTATTGCTTATGTGGGTGATTTTTTGTGATTTATTAATTTAATGATTATAGTTGAATTTAATATTAATCATGTTCCTAAGCCTATTTGGGAAAATTAAATTAAAAGTCAATTATTTGATTATTTAATTACAAAATTGGATTTAATTATATTGTGTGCATTATTACATAATTAAATATTTAATTGCATGGTTTTAGGATGCTTTAAATATTTAATCTATTTAATACATAATTTAATTTTAAACATGTGCATTATTGAAAAAAGGAAATTGCTCTCAAAAGTAAACAACCTGTTTCAAAAAGTCAAGTTGAGTTGTGCATATAAAGTTATTTTAATTTATTTAATATGTATTTTAAAATTTATTTTATGTTTTTAGATTTTGTTAAATATGTTAATATGTGATTTTTTTTTGGGAAAAAGAAAAAATTGCAAAAAAGAAAAGAAAATTGAAAACTGCGAAAAAGCAAAATTGTGAAAAAGCAAAAAATTACAGTCTTAAGGCCAATGGACGGGGTTAGGGTTTTCAGACCACCAGTATGGTGGTTATTGCTGGGAAGGAAGGTCGAGGAGCAGGGCTATGCAGCGGCTCTAGTTTGGGAAGAGATAGCCGTGCCAAAAATGATGAAGGTATACCACCCAAGCCCACTTTCTCAAGCTATTGCTTTAACTATTTTCTGTATGGCCATATGGTGATTGAATGTAAATTATCGGATCTCAGGACTGGTAGGCCTACATATGACCAGCTAAAGGAATTTATCAAGAAACAAAAAGAAAAGAGCCTAAATGAAAGCAAAAACAACAAGAAATTATCAGAGTGCTTGGGTGAAAGTGATAGAAGGATTAATGTTCTTACCAATCCAGAGGCGATGCCCTTTCCCAAACCAAAAGGAGACATCACCAAATTAGGCCTACACATTTTTCCTATAGACTCCTTGGATCAGCAAATAAATGTGTTTACTAAAACTAGATATGCAAATAGAAGGAATATTCACCCCGAGACGGCTAGGGCTTCCCAATCCTAGTTGTATCCGGCCCCAAGCCCCTACAATCCCCATTCGACTTTGGGGGGAGGTGGATTGAAGGAAGGTCTTATGTCCCTAGGGATTTCTGAGAGTCCATCAGATGGTTGGAAAAGGGTCAATCAGTGAAGGAATAATGTAAGATCTTTTACAGCAAAGCATAATGAGAATAATTTAGTAATGAAAAATTCATTTGAATCTTTGAGTAAGTTTCAAAATAATTTAAGCAGTTACTCTCCCCCACATAAGCATAATTTGGGTTTGAGGAAGATAGGCTCCATGAAATTCTCGCATCAGGATGATGATAGTATTCATCATTTTGATGGGAACCGATTTCCACCTTCTTCAGTCAAATTACCTAATCTCAATAAGGGGAAAGGATATTCTGTTAATTCTGGGCATACATGGCAAAGGAATATACAAGGTAAGGGAGATATCTCAGCAGACAATAACCCTAAGGTGTTTACTCCCCCTCATCGAAGAAGAACTGACAGTGTATATACGCATAGAATAAATATAAAGGAAGGTAAAATAGGTAATAATAGGCCATTGTAATTTCAAGATCAATACAAGCAGGTATACACGCCCCCTCATAGGCGTAATAGAAATTTCAAGAGTGATAATGGTAAAATAATAGGAAACTTTTTTTAGAATTCTAATATGATTAGAATAGATCTAGATGGAAAATGCATAGAATAGAAACAAACTTCTTATGCAGATACTGGACTGATTTGTTGATGGACTGGAGTAGGATCTTCAATCACAGATGTGGTAAGATGGCTGAAATCTCAGCTTCCAAATGAGATAAGTATATCAATCTTGATAGAGAACTTTATTTTTATTGATTGTAAAAATGTAATTATTAAAAGTAAAATTAGAAAAGAAGGGTGTCCTAAGTATAAAAACTCTTATTTTTATATTTTTGACTAGGTTCCCATGTTCAATCCAATAAATCTTAAGGATTTTCTTGTAGAAAAAGCTATTGTTCTTAGAAATCTGCCAATAGAAATGTCTGATGAAGAAAATATCAAATTGATAGGAAAACAAATTGGTGGTTTTTTAAGTATTGTTGATAATGATTACAACCAATTTGAAAAAACCATCATAGTAAAGATGAATTATCATAAAAAATGGATACACCCCATTAGATTATGTTTTAATTCAAACTCTATTATCATTAACCCCATTATTTTGGAAGACTTTGTAGTAAGAAAAATGAAGGCTCCAAAACCCAAAAATCTAGACCATATTGACCCACAAATTTTAAAGTTACCAGATTTGGAGGTGATCTTTAATATAGACAAAGGAGGGTTTACTTTGACTACTCCTATTAAAAGTAACCCTGTCAGAATTTCCCCTCACCCTTCAGTCTCTATGTCTCAATCCCCTTTGGCTCTAAAAAATGTTAGTCCTCTTACAGTAAATGAGACCATTGATGCTGATGTCAAAACTCCCCTATCTTTATCCCCAGATCTTAAGCACATTTTTAGCAATTAGAGTATCAAACATGGAATCAACCTAGAAATGATTACTAGCAGTCCTATTCGATTCATCAACAGTCAAGAAGATTAGAAAATATTACTGTTAAATTAGAAGCAAAAAATAGAGGAAGAAATAGATGAGATTATGGAATATCTTGGTAATGAGATTACCAATGAGTTAATGGATACCTTTTTAGATGAAATATGTGATAAGGAGGAGATTGATCACCAATGAAGAAGAAATCATGGAAATAGAATATTTACCACAACTAGATGATATAGGATTTATGGAAATGAATCATAATGATATTGAAGATCCCCTGTATGCTAGGAAAGAAAATATAAAGAATACAGGGAACCAAAATGGGAAAGATGTCAGAATTTGTCTAGAAGGAATCAACAATGATGATAGACAATTAGGCATAGCAGTAACCATTGATGGACTCACAGCTCTCGTAACTCTGAAAACCAAGAAAAAAAGAGGTAGAAATTCTATGAATGAATTAAGAAATATGGATGGGTTAGCAGCAAATCAACCAAACCTTTTTGATATCATTAATGCAGGGAAGGGGAAGTTCCTTCCCAAGGAATAATGAAGGTGACAACGTGGAATGTTAGGGGCCTTAATGCCCCTAGCAAACAAAATTTAATCAAAAGATATTTAAAAGTATTTGAATCTGATATAATATTAATACAAGAAACCAAACTAAACCAAGAGGAGAGTCTTAAGTTTAGCCGAAGAACTAGTATTTGGAAGGAAAAGTTTTCATTTTCTAAAGGAGCCTCTAGTGGGCTAGCAATTCTTTGGGATCCTAGGAAAATCAGCTTAGAAAATATAATTAAATTCAATAACTGGATAGAAGCATCATTAATTAGCTTGAGAACTAACTTAAAATTTAAACTCATTAACATTTATGGTCCAATCTTTTATCCAGATAAAAAATCTCTTTGGCAGGACCTCAAAAATTATATCAACAACAATGACCATAACACTTATATATTAGGAGGAGACTTTAATGCAATTTTAGACATCACTAAAAAGGCTGGAGGATCAAAATATATACCAAAATCCCAAAAGGACTTCAGTCTATGGGTGCATGAGAACAACATAAAAGATATTCCTACAGACAACGAGAATTTTACTTGGAATAATCGTAGATCAGGTTTTAGCCATATCTCAGAAAGGCTAGATAGATTCCTAATTAAAGGAGACTTGAGTAAATTTAATTACAATTTTAATTCAGAAATTCTAACCATCTCAGGCTCTGACCATTTCCCAGTAAGATTAAATATCTATGAAAACATTAAACCACCCAGAAACCCATTTAAATTGAATTCATGTGGCTTCAAGATAAGGATTTCATGTAGCTTCTGGAAAATTGGTGGAGTCAAATTAAGGTAGATGGCTCTAAAATGTACTGTCTAACAACTAAATTAAAAATCCTAAAACATAAGATATTGGATTGGAATAAAGAAAAATTTAACAATATATTTGAAGAAAAACTTAAGGTTGAGGCAGATATTGGTGAATTAAATGAGACAGTCCTACAACAGGGGATGAATGAAGTTTCATACAATAAAGAAAAAGAATTAATGGGTAAATATGCTGAAATTTTACATAAGAGATTTTATCGAAACAAAAATCTAGAGAAATGTGGCTCAAAGAAGGGGACAATAATACAAAATTCTTTCATAATTGTACTAATAATAACTGAAACATCAATAGAATTTCAAAACTTAAAAACACTAGCGGGGAAATAATGGAGGACCCAAAACATATAGCAGAGCATTTAGTCAAGTATTTTAAAACACTCGTGAATAATTATGACTATTCAGATTTAAAAGCACAGAACCAGATCTTATCCTCAATTCCTAAATTTATATCAGAAGAAAATAATAAATGGTTAAATAGTAAATTCTCCTTAGAAGAAGTCAAGGTAGCATTATTTCAACTACATCCGGAAAAAGCCCCTAGGCCAGATGGCTTTCAAGTAGGATTTTTCCAAAGATGTTGGCATTTTTTGGGTGAGGATATCTGGAAAGTTGTAGAAGCAACCAGGAACTCAAGATCCCTCCTAACATAAATTAATAAACTTTCTTTTCACTAATCCCGAAGAAACATGATAGCCTAGAATTAGGAGATTACTGACCAATATCCCTCTGTAATACAATATATAAAATCCTATCCAAATGTCTAGCCAATAGGCTTAAAGTTTTTTTCCCTAAAATCATTTCGGAGGAACAAACAGGTTTTGTTCCTAATCGTTCAATCCTAGATGGTATCATTATAGCTCAAGAAATTATTCATACAACGCAATATAATAAAGAATCATGTATGCTTATTAAGATTGATATACAAAAGGCTTATGATCAAGTAGATTGGAGATTCTTATGCAAATGCCTAGAAGCTTTTGGGTTCTCTAATCAATGGACTAATCTTATTTTCAGCTGCATTTCGACTCCGAAGATCTCTCTTTTAATTAATGGAACCTCAGAAGGTTTTTTTGAAATTTCTAGGGGTATTAGGCAAGGAGACCCTCTATCCCCCTTTCTATATGTAATTATGGCTAAAGCCCTAGGAAGATCTCTTTCTCAGGCTAGAATAGAAATGAAAATTACGGGAGTAAGAATTACTAAAGACATTCCCAATATGACTCATCAGCAATTTGCTGATGACACCATTCTCCCTGGAGCTAGTACTTTAAAAGAAGCTAATGCTTTCAAGGATGCTCTAAAAATATATTCTAAGGCATCAGGCCAAAAGGTTAATCCAAATAAATCTGAGGTTTTTTTCATCAACACACCAGATCATATGGCCAAGAAGATCTATGATTCCTTAGGATATAAAATAGGGACATTTCCCTGTAAATATTTAGGGATTCCCTTATATTTAGGAACAAATTGCTCTCAACTCTGGGATTTAGTGATCTCAAAAATAAATAATAAAAAGATTAGTTGGAAAGGAAAATGGCTTACCAAAGCAGGACATGCTACCATGATTAAATCAGCTCTTTTAGCGATCCCTATTTATCAAATGTCCCTTGTTCCTCAACCCCTTAATGTCAAGTCAAAATTAGATAAATTACTTCGAGATTTTTATTTGCAGGGTACTACTGAAGATAAGAAAGCAACTTTAATCAAATGGGACAATCTATGCAAACCCGTTTCACAAGGAGGCCTAGGCATAAAAAATCTTCTCTGGCAGAACTCGGCATTACGTGCCAAACTAGTCTAGAATATGTATAGTAATCCGGATAGAAAATGGGTCAAGGTCCTTCTTAATAAATATGTTCCTAATGCTGATCCTATTAATATCTTCAGAGTAAGATCTCATACGAATGGATCCTGAATATGGAATTTTATTAATAATGTGAGGGATATTATTAATAATCTCCTAACGTGGGATGTGGGGTTAGGTAACAAGGTTTTTTTCTGGGAAGACTCATGGGGAGGGTTTCCCCCTTTAATTAAAGAGGGCTTCTCACAAGGATTTATTAATGTTTGCAAAGATAGCGTAGGTCCCCTCCGTAAGGATTACATTTAATTAGGTTTGAACTATTTCTGGAAATTCCCTATTTCCTCATCAGTAGATCAAGAGGAGCTTAGAAAATTTCATGATATTCTTAGTATTAGAGCTATAACTATTAAAAATAGGGAAGACCACCTTATCTGGGTTGGGTCAAATGATGGTAGCTATAAAGTAAAAGATGGATATAAATCAATCCTGGAAAAACAAAAAATGGATGAGATAGATATTCCCCTAAATCTTTGCTGGAATAAGATGTGTCTTCCTAAAGCAGGGCACTTTCTTTGGGCAACGCTTCAAAATAGAATTCTCACATGTGATAGAATTAAAAAATTGGGCTTCGAAGGACCATCAAGATGCCCCCTATGTGAATGTCAGGAAGAAAATGTCAACCACTTATTTATTGAATGTACCTTGGCCCAAGAATGTTTGAACTAGTTAATTAAATGTTTGAATTGGTCCTCAACCAAACCTAATGATCTCTTGGATTTTCTTAAGGTATGGCCTTCACCTAATAAGGGCATTTTGTACAAGGACATTTGGACCATAGCCCCATCTATAGTGGTTTGGGAAATCTGGAAAGAGCGCAATAGTAGGATTTTCAATAGTAAAAAATCTGATGTTAGAACTGTTACCAACAAAATAGAAGTCTTGATTATCAAAATTATTAACAATAGACTAAGGAATATGCATAGCTTCGAAAGCACTTTTAAACAAAGTGATAATTACCTGAGGAAAGTATGGCCTAGCCTAGCTATTGCTCCTTTATACAGCAAGGGGGGGAAGAAAACACAAGAAGAAAGAAAGTCGTGTAAATGGAACCGCCCCAAAGCTGGTTGGGCTAAGCTGAATTTTGATGGGGCCTCTAGAGGCAATCCTAGTATAGCAGGTGCATGTGGAGTTGTTCATGATGACAAGGGTTTGGTCAAAGCAAAATTTTCTATGGCCATCCCTCCCACAACCAATAACTTTGCTGAGTGTGAGGCAGTTTTAGTAGGTCTTAGATTATATAAACAACTTAAAATCTCACACTTGGAAATAGAAGGTGACTCCCAAATAATTATAAATACTATCAGGACAAGGAGAACTCCAAATTGGAAGTTATCCTCTAAATTAGAAGCGATTTTAGAATTATTAAATAGTTTTATGTCTACAGAGGTGAAACACATCTTCAGGGAAGGAAATAAAGAGGCTAACCTCCTTGCAAATAAAGGTGCAGATGGAGAAACCTTTTATCATACCTCATAACAAAGGCTAAAGCTCATCTAGAATAATTCCTTTATGAATATCTAATTGACATGATTAATTGAGCTTAAGCCTCTTTACTTATGTGTAGTTAAAATAGTCTTATATACAGCTGTAGATAATTATTAGTATTCATTAATTTATGTTTAATTGTATAATCGTAATTATCAAGATTTTGGTAAGTTCTAGATTAGTAAATAAGATATCCCTTGCTTAATCCAATCAGGATTATTAGATAGTCTATAGGATTTCCTCCTTTAGTAGGTAGAGGCTAGGAATCATGATTAATTGCCTCCTATTGGATCAATTTTCTATATCAGATCTTTTAACAACAGCAACCCAAGCTAGCCCCTCTAATTTGTTCTGAATCTGAGCCCTCTATCTTATGTTTTGCTAGCTAGATGATAAATCTAACAAGAACTAAATAATCATAATATTCAAATATAGAAGATCGAATTTAACATCAGAATTTAGAGTAACTCAAGTAGGAGACCAGGACTTATGGATTATATAAACATTTTCCCTTTACATTTATAAAGTTAATAATATTTAATAAAATGAGGGAGTTTAGTAATCAATGTACATTAGTGTTACTAATAGGGTATCTTTGTTAGGGAGATACCTCTTTGTTTCTTTCAGACCTTAGATTATGTCAACCACTGGGTCATTCTTGTCTAGAGATAGAAGGTGACTCTCAGATTATTATTAACGCTATCAGGACAAGGAAATTTACAAACTGGAAACTAGCAACGAAATTAGAGGAAATATTGGAATTTTTGGTTAAATTCAACTTAATAGAAATTAAACATATTTATAGGGAGGGGAACTCAGATGCAGACCATCTGACTAATAAAGGAGCAGATGGAGAAACTTTCTCAATATCCTTGTAAATAGAAGACTTAAGCATTGTGAGGATTGGGTTTGATCATGAGATCAACGTTAGGTGATATGATATTTTCAAAGATAGATCTTACCCAAGTAGTGGATGAGGATGCCATTTTAGTTTTAGTCATTTATATTAGCAAGGCTCTGTAGCTTTGAGACCATAATCCTTGAATGGTCTCTACCATCTTTTTCTTAATATACTAGTTCTATACTTTTGAGCCCCACATGCCTTTTCTTTTCCTTTATGTGTATTCTCCTTCTTAGTGTTCCCTCTTCATCCCCTATGTTATCATTAGTTTCCCCTATTAGCCTTTCTCATTTTTAGTAGAGCTTCCCCCAGATGTCCCCTTGTTATTTTCTTGTTCCTTTCTTTTTTCCCTTCCACTCCTTTTCATCATCTCATTTCACTTCCCTTAGATCTCCTGGCCTCTTTCTCTCTTCAGACCTTTCTTTTTTTATAATGTTGGGATCCCTACTTATTCATATGTTATCCAAATGATAAGATGGCTTGTCTTTCTTTCTAGGTGGCTGGTGTTTATTTTGAGAACTTTGTTTCATTTCATGATGTCTTTGGTATTCTTTTAGCTCCCTGAGTTCTTTATTGTTTTTGTTATTAAGTTATGACTTGTTTTAATTACATTCTGGAAGCTCTTCTTTAATGCAATCTTCCTGACACATGTAAAGATTAACTCCTTTCATTAAGATATGTCCTTGGAATGATCATTTCTTTCTCCTTTAATATAGCTATGCCTCTTGGATGGAACTCTAGTAATGATGACAATCAGGCTACATATTTAATGATTGCTCTTAATCACAATAAGTAATTATGGATGAAATATTTGTTTCATCATCACAAAGTATGCAAAGCTTTTGGCAAGCCACTCTTGGTGGCTCATTTATATCAGACTATTACTCAAAAAGAAGCTATAGGTTTCTTCTTGAGAGATTGTCGAGCCTTTTATTTTCTTGGACTAACCTTGTAGCCCCCATCCCTGAGGAAATATGGAATCAAGACTCTCTACCTTTTACACTAAAGGAGTCAGGGCAATGGCCTTCCGAGGTCCTATCTTCCCTAAAAGATGGAATCAAATTTTGAATCCTCTACCAGACTCAACTAGGAGAGGAGTGGAGAAAGCTTTAGGTGACAGGTATTTTGATAATGAGTTTACCTGTAGAAGTAATGGAGTGATAATAGGAAAATTCATTGCTTTGTCCATGTTTGCTGGTAAAAATAAAGTAGAAATAATTTAGGTAGCTAAGGAAATCTTTCTAGAAGACCATCTTGAAGGTCTGGAAAAGATGGTTATGTGTGTGGATAATAACCTCTCCATTCCCTTTCCTGAGTTAACTATGCAAACTGATATAGAAAAGCTGGATGAAATTCCTCAATCCCATCATATCCCTATGATGATTTTTAAAGATGAAGATTATTTCAGTTTACATTAGCCAAAAATGGCTAGAAACATTGACTATCTTTACAATGAAATTCTAGATGAAGAATTTGAAATTGGGTGGTTGCTCAGCTACTGGAAAAAAGAGGGGTTTAAATTACCAAAGAACCTTGATACATACGAGCCACCGAATCTCCATATCATGGCACCTGAAGTTTCTAGGTGCACTCAGTGTACCAAGAAGGAGCTAGAGGAGGTTGAATGCATTGTAGTCATGGTTAAATAGGATAATATCTAGAAATGCACGAAAGTTCAGAAGGACAGTGAGTAATAACTTGGAATGTTGACAAGTAAATGTGTATATTATACAATCTATGGCTAGCCGGTAAACTATTGGATTATGATACTTAGTTTAACAATAGGCATTAAGTGCACATATATAAACTTATAACAAATTATGAAAATAGATTGACTTGAAAATTTATGTTTATATGTAATGGTATATAGATAGAAGATGATACTGTTATACTTTTTATCAATTGCAATTATACGATAGTTATTAATTATTAGTAAGCTTGGTTAACAAGTGGTAAAGTCATGAAGCTTGAATTTATAGTACCAACAGTGGACTACATTGATACATCTAGACTAATCTATCCTAGAGTTTATGTGGAATACATTTAGCATAAATGCTGTCTTAATTCATATATAATTGGCATCGGTTGGAATATAATTTGAGGGACATCGATTTTCTATTATGTAGATATTCTAAACAGTATGTAAGGTGTCAGTTTAAATTGTGGCTGGAAAAGTTTAGTTCATTGGAGATGCTATGCTCTACAACCTAAACCCTTAACACCTAATTAGTTTTGATCTATATCCTTATATATGATAAGGTTAGAAACAATAGGACCGGAATAGTAGATAACAATGCATATATGCTGACTTTCAGTACCTGTATCTTCACTTGTTTGGTATTTAAAGATAGGGATAACACTTTATTTTTATTATACCTAAAATATTACTATTATAACCCCACTTGGTGGTTTGATATGAAAATTGAATAGATATAAATCAAAACCTTGTTAAATAAGGAAATGGAAGGCCCTCAATCATAGTTTTATAGCGGATTTGACTTTAGGAACAATATGCACTTTCAGAAATACATCTTGGGTTTGATTAATAAAATGTTCTCTTTTAGAAATATCAAATTAGAGGTTTCATCTTATCGACATCCTTTTAGGTTAGGATACGTCCTTTGACTGATCAATACTTTCTCCATTAAGCCAGCTCTGTCCTGTGAACGGAGTACTAGTAATAATATCTCTGGGATTATAATATAAGGGGCATCGATGTTCTATAAAGTAGATACTCTGAACAATATGAATGAATCCAGATTGCAAATTATGGTTGGCAAGTTTAGATTGTTTTCAGAGGCTATGATTTACAACCTAAGATCTTAACACCTAATCCTCTTATTAGGACTGAATATAACCTTATATCTGATAAGTTTAGAAACATAATGAAAGGAATTAGCAGGCAGTAGAACATATATCTTGATCTTCAACTAGAAGACAGGGATTTCTTAGGATATTCAAAATATTATACCTCCCCTGTTTGTTTAGAAATGTTAGATATCAAAACAATAGGGGGATATACACATAAATGACTAGGTCCATAAGATGTTATTCTCATATCCCTGGTATAAGGATCTGTAATTATCCTAGGATTGACTATTAAAATGGTCTTATTAAGAATTAACATATTGAAGGTTGCATTTTCAACTCTCTATATTAGCAAACTAATTCCAAAATATGATAGGTATTAGAGGACACTATGCATGGCTATAATTGATGTAGATTATGTTTGGCCCTGATGGCTCATTATAGTTTAACATGTATATCTGTATTATATGTGGTACAACTTTTGGTTTTTATATATATGTTGATATATAGCTAGTTAGAATTTGTACAAGACCCTTAAACTGGGCTCATTGCATTTGCATAAGCAAGGGTATGGCTGTATTGATGCATGGTCATCCTATATATATGGTCTCTATTAGTAGGTATAGAATGTAGCTCTTATTGTTGATACAAATTTCAAGGACAAAGTTCTAACACAATAACGGATCAAGGTATACAGGTTAAAGGTAAGATTTCTCATTCTATATTATGTATTTATGTTTTAGTGTTTTTTAAAGATTGATAACAAGTATGGTAGGAAGGGTCATAGGATGAAGAGATAGGGAAGGAATGCGACAGTGATAGAGGTCCTGTATAGAATGTGTATGGAGACTTCTCTTTAAAATATTTTAGGATATTTGGACTTTATGTATCAGTAATAGGTCATATTGACCTTTGAATGTATATGTAACTAAACAAGTATTGTTAAAATGGTTAAAATTTCTTGATAATTATCGAGTAGTGGGTATGCCCATGATATCTATGTATTAGAATCCAAACTTTTAGTCCCAGGCACGGCTGGAGGTTTTCTTGACCCTGCTCTTTCCTACCAGCACCTGCACCGAGTGGGGTTACATGTAAAATTTTTTAAAAATATATATAATAAATTATTGGCTTCGGCCTTTTACCGATCAAAAAAATAAAAAAATATGTGATTTGTTTTTTATAGTTAGCTTAATTATATATGTATTAAATTATATTTTATTTAATATAATTGCATATACATAATTATGTTAATTGTTAAAATGTAGTTGGATTTTTGTGAATACATATTGTATTTTATGGATTTTCTTAAAGTTATAGTAACTAATTTAATATGGATTTTTAATTGGTTATTATATAAATTATTTGTGTAAATAATATTTTTGAGTTAGGATTATTTTCTACATGGTTATTGTTTGAGTAATGTTCATAGAGATTTTTCTATTAGAGTAATCTAATTTGCTTAGGTCTTTTGAACTGTGGATTTTATCTTGGATACTACTAGAATTGAGATTCTGATAGGAAAAGGACCTTAATGTTGGAATTTTTTTTTAGTAGATCATATTTGTCTATTCAATGATTTTATATACTTTTAGGTTCATTTTCAATTCTTTATGGTGTGAGTTTTGTATTCTTCATGCCTGATGTGTCTTCTTATGCAATGTTTTGGGCTATCAGGTACTAGAAGACCATTATGGAAGACAAAGGCTAGGGTATGTGTCAGATGGATATGTTTTCAGTATTATGTTTGATGTGTGTGTGATATCTGATTATCATCCCTATTTTGACCATTGGGCTCATGTTGTGTTATGTTTTGCTTCATATTCTATAGAGGAGAATATGGTATTGAATTTTTATGTTCGATCCATGGGATCATGTGTATATTCTTTTGTGAACAATTTGAGAGTGTTTTTGTGACATTATGGTTATGTGTGAACTAGTGTGTTCCTATTATTTTGCGGAGCAGTCCTGAGGGACATTATTATCATCTTGTGATCTATGTGAGATCTGTGAGCCTAGGGTAGTTTACCTAGATATGTAGTAGGAGGTGGATTGCAATAAGCATCAGGGCCCACAAGTGGCTACGAGGATCACTTATTGTTAAGTATCTTAATCAAGTGATAACTAAATATAACATTGAGAGATTTAAAATGAACCTAATAAGATATCGTTTCCTCGCCCTGGCTTAGTGCTAGTACAAACTAAGGTGGGAATGGAGAAGATGACTAGCCCCCTTTAAAAGGGATGAGTTGGCATAGTCGATGGCTTCATTAGTACAAGAGGTCATTGACACCGTGTATGGTCACTTGGGTGCTAGGATCCAACAAGATTACCAGGACAAAACTCAAGGGTTATACGTACATGATGACACCTTCCTATGCATAGTCTAGTTATCCTACATGTGTCAATTGCCTCTGGATTAGTGAGTTTTTCATGACATTATTACTTTTTCACCTTGAGTTAGAGAGCTTTCAGGATCCTGTCCTCAGCTTGATTTGTTTGATGTATGTTATCCGTGTGGGATCTGTTGTTATCTCCTCAGCATGGTGGGAGTGGACCATTTAGGTTCACAAGGTCGGGTGGTAGTGGTTCTTTTACCATTTGTGATTCTGACGTTCGTGTACTAGTGTTGGATGATCCTTGTGCCAGTTGTTCCTTCTTGATCTTCTTTGATGGAGTTGTGCTCTTCTTCTTCTTCTTGCGATCATATACCTTTGTATTAGTTATTCAGAGATATCATGTGTTCTTCTTTTTGGTTATTGTATTACATACCCTGCGATGTGTGCAGTGGATGTAGATTTATGGATACCTCATTGTACCAGTTGTATTTATGTCATCTTATGTGTGATTTTGCATTTATCTTTCATTTGTTTATATGAGTTTAGTAATTGTACCTAATCAATTTTAATTAATTAATGTTAACATAATCTTCGTCAAGGAACCCTTGAGAGTTGTAACCTGTGTTGGTTATGTTTTGATATGAGTAAATGGTTATTGCTTCCGCATTGATGTTTATCTTGTATGTTAACTTTTAAAAAAAAAATTATTCTGCAAACTTAGATGCTTCTTTAGGTTAAGTTCTCCTAGGTTCCCTAGTGGGGCATTACAGAGAAGAACCAAAATTTGAACCTAGAATTGAAGCAAGAGTTGAAACAAATTAATAACACCAAACAAGAATTTGACAAAGAATCATCCTTTTGATTAGATTATTGGGAGCAAAGAGAAAGGAGTTATGACAAGAAATAAGGTACATGAAGAATTGTGTTTGATTTCTTAGATTGAACTTAAGAATACTGATGAATCCTGCAAAGATGATCATTGGATTCAAGAAATGAAGGAAGAATTGGATCAGATCGAGAAGAATAAAACTTGGGAATTGGTCCCCAGACCTAAGGAAAAAAATGTTATTGGAACTAAATGGGTTTTTAGAAACAAGATGAATGAACAAGGTGAAGTTGTAAGAAACAAAGAAAGACTGGTATGTAAAGGATACTCACAACAAGAAGGTATAGATTATGAAGAAACATTTTCACCTGTTGCAAGAATTGAAGCAGTACGTATGTTCTTGGCTTATGCAGCTTATAAGAAATTCAAAGTGTATCAAATGGATGTGAAGTCAACATTTTTGAATGGTGAATTAGAAGTCTACATTGAGAAACCTGATGGTTTCCTTTGTTCAAGAAGGACATATGGTCTGCAAGTTGAAAAAAGCACTATATGGACTAAAGGAAGCACCTAGAAACTAGTATGCAAGGCTAGATAAATATTTGGCAAAATTCAGATTTACTAGAGGTACTACAGATAGTAACTTATATCTAAAAGAAATAGAGAATGGTCTATTGATTGTTGTTATTTTTGTGGATGATATAATCTTTGGAGGTGAGGATGAGGAAGGTGATAAATTTTCTGATGAACTGAAGAAGAAATTTGAGATGAGAATGATTGGTGAAATGAAAATTTTCTTCGGTTTGCAGATTGTGCAGAACAGTGATGGTATTTTCTTATCTCAAAATAAGTATCTAAATGACTTATTGCACAGATTTGGCTTGGAAAATTGTAAGATTTTTGGTACACCTATGGTAACTGGTCATAAGTTATCTGGCAAAGATGAGACAAAGGAAGTACAAATCTATGATTGGAGGTTTTCAATATTCAACTCATACAAGATTAGATATAGCTAATGCAGTTGGAATTGTTGTGAGATTTCAAGTTGATCCTAAGGAATTGCATTATACAACAATAAAGAGGATATTCAGATATTTGAAAGGTACAATTGATTTTGGGTTGTGGTATGACAAATCAAACCACTTTACCCTATGTGCATATACAAATGTGGATTGGGGAGGTAGTATGGATGATAAGAAGAGTAGAAGGATATTGGAATTGAGTTTAATGAACCTATTATCATACATTGTGATAACAAAAGTACAATAAGTATGTCTAATAATCCCGTGTTACATTCAAAAATATATATATAGAGATAAACTATCATGTTGTGAGAGAGAAAGTTACAGAGAAGGAAGTTAGACTTGATTGTTAGGAATGAGAACACTGAGGGGGGGGGGGGGGGGGGGGGGTGAATCAGTGTTCACTAAATTAAATCTTTTCAATTAGCTCTTTAATCTTAACTTGAATGCTTAAGTACTGAAATGAACATCAACATAAATAAGAAACATGAACACAACACATAACACCAATGTGGTTATGGGGAAAGCCAAATAGGTAAAAACCCCGGTGGGAATTGACACCCACTAATATCATGTACTAGTGTTTTATGATCCTTGTTAGAAGATCCTTAACCATGTTAGGAGTTTCTTTTCAATGTATTTAGTACAATGACCTTGTCAATGGTTGGACCCTGTTAGGAGTCTTTTATAATAACCCTGTTAGGGGTGGGGACACACTATCCTAGAGGTCATTTCTCAAGTGGTGAAGGCTACAACCTTCTGATCTCAGATACACACTATATCTACTGGATGAACTGGCATTGTGACACTGCTTGTCTGATTAGTTCCTTTGATGTGCTAATGATTTGACCTCTTCGAAAGCTCTAATACATCTTATCAACTCTTCACACACTTCTTCTCTAATTATTTCAACTCTATAAAAACTTCCATACTTAATTACAATGATGCATCTAATATTTATATGTGCATACAAAACAATTAACTAGGTCGGCCCTTTAACCGATTACACACAACACTTCCAATTGAATTGGCTCAAGCGTGTTTACAAAAAAAGTTAATTACATGTCTATAACCTAATTACAATAGGTGCATAGCCCTTACACAACAATAATATAACTGCTAACCAAAATACCAATAGTCAGCTGCTTGTTCTATTCTTCTCTAGTATTCACTGTTTGTGCAACTTGAACTCTCTGTATCTTCATTATACTAAATCTTCTGATCATGAACTCTTAGACTTAGCATGAATATGATCTTAGAAACTTAACTCCTATGAAACATACTATAATTATGTCATATGCATGTGCGCTGATGCTTTGACCTTCGGGTACTTTGTATAATGTCTAGTGTTCAACACTTAGCCAATTTCTGATCTTCTCATCAAGTGCGCTGACTCCACAACATCATATGACATTGTTGCCATAATGAAAACACTATAATAAGTCATATACACTAGTATAGTCAACTTGCCAACATTTATTATATTATAACAAAGAATCAAATAGTAGATATCTTTAGAAATCCTTTACCTAAGGATACATTTGAGTATTTGAGAGGTATGCTTGGAGTTATGACCTAACCTACTTTTGAGTAGTGATGTAGAAAGTTGCATCAATTGAGAAGTATAGAGTACTATGTTTTCTTTCTATGGACTGCATGCTGATACTTCCTCTATGGGGAGTATCTATATTTGAGTTGAGTCATAAAGGACTCTTGGTAAGAGGTATTTTCAAATAGTGTCTTTGGACACTTGAGCTAGTTAAAACTTTTGAGTAGCAAGATTGAACTAACATAATGATGCCTTTGTCATTGATGTCAATGGAGGAGAATAATGCATGGAAAAAATCTCCTAGAAATGTATAAGAGAAGTGAGTATACATAGTAATTGATGAAGAGAATTTGACAATGATTAATGAAGAGGATTTGAAAAGACAAGAGCAACAGAGTTACATTTTGGTATTCATAGAACTTGGATGTTTTTCATCTATGTTGTCATCAATGAAAAAAGGGGTAGATTGTTAGCATAAATGCTAAATATGTCATATGGGGGAGTATTCTATCATTACTAGAGAGGTCACATGTTGCATTCATGACTATGTTTGTCATTGATGTCAACATACTATTTATACTGAAGATTGATAGAGTTTGAGTTAGCGCACACAGTGGATTATAGATGAGGTTATGTAGAGTTGAGCATATGTTTTTCATAGTGTCCTTATGACATGGTTGAGAGCGCATACACAAATTCAAGTAATTGTGACAGTTATAAGAGATCTAGTGAAGACTGTATTCTGACAAAGTTCCTGAGAAGTAGTTTGTGATGAATGGATTATATATCCTAACAGGGATTCAATATGGACAAGTAAAGTTATACAGAGGTTGAAGAAATTGTGAAGGTGACCTGGCTAAATCAGCATAGTCAGAGGTTGTATGTGTGAAGATTTATTAAGTTTGTGAGCTGACACTATTGTGTAATTATGAAATAAATATGTAACATGTATTATTTTATATTTTGTAATTGATAAAGCCTCTGACTCAATAATGAAATATTGGGTGTGGTATAAAGGAAGGATTGTTTCCTTAATTATATGTAAGATTTTGTGAGAAAATAAGTTGTGAAATGTGAAATAATGCGAGTAGGTGATCTGAGGGATTGTTATGTGATGTGAAGTATGTAGATCTAGTATTGAGATCTAGAAAGTATTTGGTGTGGCATAGGCTGTTAGGAATAATAGTCCACAATAAAACTGAGAGGGGGGGGGGGGGTGAATTAGTTGTATGATAGAATATTAAACTTTAAATTTTGAATAGCAGCAATATCAGATCCAATGAACACATTGAATGCCAACACAATAACACAATATTTTGGTCTCAGGAAACCCTATTAAAGGTAAAAACCCCGGTGGGAATTAGCACCCACAAATGATGTAATGAGAGTATAGTATCCTTGTTAGAAGATCTAGCCCTATTAGGAGCTTATTGAAACATTATAGTACACAGTCCTTGTTAGAGGAAAGACCCTGTTAGGAGTCAAGAAAAGAAAGGGGGGCTCACTACCCAAAGAAGGTTAAATCCACCTTCAAAACTCACTCTTCGTGACAAGTGTATATGAAGAAATACACAACATTTTGAACTGTCCAAAAACAACTATATTTGCTTGATCAGTTCCAATGAAGTTCACCAGTAATCCTCTACTCTACATCCAAAAGACACAAGCTCGCATCTTAGACAATCTTCTTTACATCACATATATTCTCACAATATGTTTTCCAAAGAAAAGATCTTACATATATACCCTATTACATTCTATATGATCAGGTTAGCCCATTAGGCTTTCCTATTTACATAAACTCTTGCTAAGATACACATGGTACATAAAACAAGTATACAATGATTCCATTACAACAATTAAGGACTGACATCTTTAATTTACATTTTCCAAACAAAATGCACGCTACACCTCTGAAGTCAGCTCCCAAATAAGTCTTCTCCAGATCACATGCCACAACTGATGTCATCCAGCATTCCATACCTTGCGCTGACCAATGAACATCCTTCAGTCCCTTGTATTTCATCTCTTAAGCTTGCATACACCTAATCCATATCTTCTCAAAGATATACTAGAAATACAGACTCACTCTATCAGCTTCCACTATCACTATCCAGTAACCAGTCTTCACCAAAATATTTGTAACTCTCCCAATATGAAACATTACATGATGCAATCTTGGACATAAGATCACAACAACATCTTGTACTTTCATCTATCTTCACATGTTTTGAAACATCTGTACAGTGTTCGTACACTGTAATAATCAGCCTATACTCTTTACAAAAACATATGTTGACAGTAGTGACAAACCACAAAAGACAATAGTATGACTGCCCATTCAGTAACGCAGTGATTAAAAATATAAATGTATTAGTCACCACCCTATGCATTAGCAATATCCAACAATCTCCCCCTTTGGCAATGATGTCATCATATGGGAAAATCACCCCAAAGTTATATCAATCCAAAGTTCTGCAACCAAATAGTACTCTCACAGTATTCCTCCATATAATCTCCCCATACAGTAGGGATTTTCTCATAGAAATAGTCTCCCTTTGACAACAATTGTAAAGGTTTCCATGAGTCATCAACTGTTCTTCAATACCTTCCTTCCATGATCACTCCCTTTGAGGAGTAGATCCCTACATCCAGTCCAGAATATGATAAGACTCTGAAAACCTCTGGACTGATGCATCCTTGCACCATTTAATTCTGATAGGGAGGGGCTTGAACCCCAATCATACCTCTGATATATTCAAAGGTATCTTTTGGGAATGGTTTTGTAAATATGTCTGCAATCTATTCCTTTGTAGTAATATACTCTATCTTTATTTCCTTCTCTGCCACCTTATCTCTCAAGAAGTGATATTTGATAGAAATATGTTTAGTTTTAGAGTGCATCACTAGATTCTTTGACATATTCACTATACTAGTGTTATCACAATGGATAACCATAGGCTCATCAAAATTTATTCCAATGTCTTTCAACATTTTCTCCATCCAAACAATTTGAGTGTAATTTATAACAGCAGCAACATACTCTGATTCAACAATAGATTGAGCTATACAATCTTGCTTCTTACTTAGCCATGAAACCAACTTTTTCCCAAGGAAAAATGCACCACCACTAGTACTCTTTATGTCATCAATGTTTCCTACCCAATCAACATCAATAAGCATAAAGTTCAAAGCTATCATTTCTACCATACCATAATCCATAGTCTATTGTTCCTTTCAGATATCTCAATATCCTTTTCACAGTAGCTAGGTGTGTCTCTTTGGGTTCTACTTGATATCTAGCCACAATCCCAACAACATTAGCAATATCTGGTCTGGTGTGAGTCAGATATTGTAATCCTCCAACCATTGATCTGTACTTGGTCTGAAAAACACACTTTGATTCATCATCAACTATCGGCTTATTACTAGTTACCATGGGGGCACCAACTGGTTTATAGTCTTCCATTCCAAACTTTTTCAACATTTCTTAAAGATATTTAGTTTGAGAAATAAATATTCCTTCTTTACTCTGATTTATTTGCAGCCCAAGAAAGAATTTCATTTCACTAATCATGGACATTTAAAATTCATTTTCCATTTCTTCAGAACATTTCTCACATAGATCATCATTACCTCCAAACATAATATCATAAACAAAGACTTCTATTATCAAAACTCCATCTTCACCAACTCTTAAATACAAATTACTATTAGCATTACCTTTTCCGAATCCAAGAAAAAGTAGGTATTTGTCTAACCTTACAAACCAAGCTCTTGGAGTTTATTTCAGCCCATATAGTGCCTTCTTCAACTTGCATACCATGTCTCCCTCTTTGCATAAAGTAAATCCATTAGGTTGTTCTATATACACTTCTTCTTCAAGATTCCCATTGAAGAATGCAGATTTCACATCCATCTGATATACCTTGAAGTTCTTATGTGCAACATAAGCCAAGAATAGTCTCACAGCTTCTATTATAGAAATAGGAGAAAATGTCTCTTCAAAGTCTATGCATTCTTGTTGTGAATAACCTTTACATACCAGTCTTTCTCCATTTCTTACAACAACCCCTTCATCATTCATTTTATTTCTAAAAACCCATTTAGTTCCTATTAAATTTTTCTTCTTAGGTCTAGGAACCAATTCCCAAGTGTTGTTCTTCTTTATCTGATCTAATTCTTCCTTCATAGCATTTATCCAGGATTCATTTCTACTAGCTTCATCTGTAGTCTTTGGTTCAACTTGTGAAATCAAAAAAAAAAATCTTCTCTAGCCTTTGATCTAGTCATTACTCCTTGATTATTATTACCAATAATTTTATTTTTAGGATGATTATTCTTTACATACCTCAGAGTTTTAGGAACCTTAGTAGCCTCATTTGTGTAATCATCACAAGTCTCATTTTTGCATTCAGCCTTAAAAATTTCTTCTTCTTCTATAGCAACAACCTCTTTGATCTTTGTATTCTAATTACAGTCATGCATTCTCTCTTGTATCTGAAACCTTTCATTGATCTTTACATTGTGACTTTCAATCATCTTCCTCAATCTCAGATTGAAACACTTGTAAGATTTTCTCTTAGTAGAGTAACTAAGGAAATTTCCTTCATCACTTCTAGCATCAAACTTCCCTATCTCCTCATCTCTCTTGATATAGCACTTACTACCAAATATTTAGAAATATTTTATAGTAGGAGTATGATTAAACCATAATTCATAAGGAGTCTTACTTATACCTTATCTGATTTGAATTCTATTCAATGTGTACACCATTTTCCCATCAACCTCTCTCCAATGCATACGAGCTACATTTCCTTCAAGCAACATTGTCATAGCAGCATCAAGTATAGTCCTATTTCTTCACTTTGCTATCTCATTCTATTGTGGAGTCCTAGGAGAAGATGTTTGTCTCTCTATTCCATCCTCTTTGTAGTATGAATTGAATAGGTATGAAGTAAACTCTCCACCTCTGTTTGAACTCAAACATTTTATCTTTAAACCTGATTCATTTTCTACTTTTTCTCTGAATATCTTGAATTTATAAAATTCCTCTGATTTCTCTTTCAAATAAGTAACCCACATCATTCTAGAAAATTCATCAACACAAAGTATAAAATACCTTTCACCATAGTATGATTTTGTCCTTGTAGGTCCACATAGGTCTGTATGTACCAGATCCAACTTTCCCTTGGAAGTATATGCTTTTCTTTTATAACTACTTCTAGTCTGTTTTCCCATAATACATTCTCTCCATACAATGTTTTATGGTTTCACAATATTTGGTAAATCTCTTAATGCATTAGTCAAACTTGCCTTCACAATGCTATCAAAATTAACATGAAAAAATCTTATGTGCCATAACTAGCTGTCATCTACCTTTGCAACAAAACAAGAGGCTTCAGATTTAGTTAATTCAAATACATTATCTCTAGATTTAGTACTAGTTGTAATCATGTTTCCTTCCTTATGATAAAATATTTACCATTAATGAATTATAGTTAAAAATATTTGTCCATCAAGTGTCCAACACTCAATAAGTTATGCTTAAGTCCATCAACAAGTAGTATATTATTAGTATTAGTATTTCCATCCAGAGTAATAGATCCTACTCCTATGATAGGTTTAGGAAGATTATCCCCAAACCTTACAACACTACCATCATACTTTACTAACTTAACAAAATTATTTTTCTCCCCAGTCATATGATGTGAAAAACCACTATCTATAATCCATTCAATTTTCTTATCAACATGTGACACTAAAGCCTTTTCCTCATGTACTAGTTCATCTCTAATAGCAACAAATCCAATCTCCTCATAATCTAAATCATCATCATCAGAAATACCTTCACTAGCATAGTAACATTCTTTATCCTTCTTAGACTTGAAAAACTTAGTCTTGTACTTAGGAACTCTTGTAGGACATCTAGATGCAAAATGACCAACCTTATTGCATGAAAAATATTTCAAAGGTAATTTGCCTTCAAATTTACCCTTACCTCTCTTTTTTGTTCTAGCAATCAGTGCAACAAGTTCATCCATCTTTCTTTCTTCAGCCATTATCTATTCCTATTCCTTGACATATTTTCCAAGCTCTTCTTCTAGGATCTCACTACTGGTGCTCGGAGGTGCAGACATTATCTTCTTGTGTGCAGATTCCTTAAATGAAAATTCAAATTTAGGTACATAGTCTCCAATTTCCACATCTTCAAAAGTAGTTAGCTTTACAATCAACATCTCTTTGCTAAAGTTTGGAGTCAAAGGTATAGTCTCTTGAATAGATACAGCCTTGAATTTGTAAGCAGGAGTCAACAATCTAAGGATCTTTGCAATGACTTCTTCTTCATGATAAGTGCCTCCACAGTTTCTGATTCTGACCAAAAATTCAGTAACCCTTTGAGTATAAGCCCTAATGATTTCATCATCACTCATTTGTAGCTTCTACATCTTTGTTTTCCAATTTTGTAACTTCACTTTCTTGGTATAATTATCTCCTTGATATAGTGCTTCTACTCTTTGCCAAATCTGGTGTGCCAAATCCAATTCTTTAACTTCAGTAAATTCTCCTTCGGAGAGTGCGCTGATCAATGCTTCTCTTACAACCATGTTGTGTGAGAATACCTTCTTCTCATCATCAGAAGCTGATGGCAAGTCATTCTCAGTCTTTATAGTCACCTTATTCTTTGTGATCAACCAATAGTCAATGCCCAAACATAGAAAATGAGTTCGCATCTTGTTCTTCCAACTGTCAAAGTTTTTAGGATAAAATTTTGGACCATGCTTCCTATAGAATGCCATCTCCAAGATCACCTCAAGCTATTAAAATTTCTCTTTAAGGACCAGTAGCTCTTATACCAATTGTTAGGAATACCAGTCCATAATAAACTGAGGGGGGGGGGGGGGTGAATTAGTTGTATAATAGAATATTAAGCTTTAAACTTTGAATAGCAGTAATATCAAATCCAATGAACACAATGAATGCCAACATAATAACACAATATTTTGGTCTCGGGGAAACCCTGTTAAAGGTAAAAACCCCAGTGGGAATTAGCACACACAAATGATGTATTGAGAGTATAGTATCCTTGTTACAAGATCTAGCCCTGTTAGGAGCTTATTGAAACATTACAGTACATAGTCCTTGTTAGAAGACAAACCCTGTTATGATTCAAGAAAAGAAAGGGGGGCTCACTACCCAGGTTCACTACCCAAAGAAGGTTAAATCCATGTTCAGAACTCACTGTTAGCAACAAGTGTATATGAGAAATACACAATCTTTTGAACTTTCTAACAACAACTATCTTTTCTTGATCAATTCCAATGAGTTTCACCAGTAATACTCTACTGTACATACAACAAATACAAGCTCATAGCTTTCACAATATTCTTTACATCTCATATATTCTCACCATATCTTTTCCAAAGAAAAGATCTTACATATATACCCTATTACGTTCTACATGATTAGGTCATCCCTTTAAGCTTTCCTATTTACATAAACTCTTCCTAAGATACACACCGTACCTAAAACAAGTATACAATGATTTCATTACAAAAATTAATGACCGACATCCTTAATTTACATTTGCTAAACAAAATGCATCCTACACCTCTGAATTTGGCTCCCAAATAAGTCTTCTCCAGATCACACGCCACAACTAACGTCATCCAACATTCTGTACCTTGCCCTGACCAACGAACATCCTTTAGTGCCTAATCTTTCATCTCTCAAGCTTGCATAAACCTTGTCCATATCTTCTGTAAGATATATGAGAAACACAAAGACTCACTATGTCAGCTTCCACTATCACTTTCCAGTAACTAGTCTTCACCAAAACATTTGTAAATCTCCCAATATGCAACATTACATGGTGCAATCTTGGATATAAGATCACAACATCATCCTGTACTCTCATTTGTCTTTGCACATTTTGAAATATCCATACAATTTCCGTACACTGTCATAATTAGCATGTAATCTTTACAGAAACATATGTTGACATTAGTGACAAACCACAAATGACAATAGTATGACTACCCATTCAGTAACGTAGTGATTAAACATATAAAATGTATCACTCACGACCCTATGCATTAGCAATATCCAACATAGGCATGGTCAGAGGAGAGAAGAAAAAGTTACTAAGATAAATTATATTTGGTATTATTCTATTTGGGATAATATAGAGATCTGTTGGAAAGTGATTTTGGTGATCTTTCCCTTAAAGTTGTTTGGACAGTGGGTCCTTCTACCTTCCACAACTCCTAACAGGGTGGGAATCTCCTCACAGAGATTCAAAGTTTCCTCATAGGGAATGATATGTACTAAATGTATTTCATAGATTCCTAATAGGGTCCATCCTCTCACAAGGAACTTTCATCCTAGTACATCTTTTATGGGTACCATCCCCACTGGGGTTTACTCTCTGATTAAGAGGTTCCCTAGTTAACAATTTTGGTGTCATTGTGTATGGTTATCTTTTTATGGTTGATGTTTATGTTATTACATGCTTTAGATTTAATAAGGTTAATAAGAGTTGTTTTAATAAGATAATTGATTCAACCCCCCTCTCAGTTATCTTGGTGGACTTTACTTTCTAACAACAACTTCCTTGGTCTAGCCCTATCCTTGGGCTCCTGTTCCTTATAAGACCTTAAACAACCTATAGATTCATCCTATCACACTTCTCACTTACTTCATGACATTATTCTTTCATCATTATGTAGAATAATCCCTATTTGAATGCTTCCAAGATCAAAATGAAGGGAATTCAATGAGCTAACATATTCAGTCAATGAGGCTTTAAGGGATAACAAGAAACAAGTGAAAAACCTACTATTCTATTTAGTACAGTCTGTACTCTCAAAACTTGAAAACTTGTTTTTGTTTAATGTATTATTTTTCCTACACCATTATTGCTAATATATTTAATTTAGTATTCTTCAGGTCATGTCAATGAACCTATGTAAATGTTGCCTGTATTGCTGACTCCAATGTTGACAACATACAACATGCAACCAGCATCTACTGCACATTAAATCAGTAGATCCCTCTTTTCTCCTTTTTTTGTGTGTTTATTTTCCTATAGATGTTCTTTCTTGGGGGATTTTCATAGTGGATTCATTCTTTGTACTAGGAGATGCACGTGGGGATGCGCCATAGGTAGCTACTGGTGAAAACACACCATTTCCTGGATCTTCCCGTGTTGCTAGTATGGGAACATTGTCTGCCACATTGGTGGTAAGGAGTGAATAAATGATTCCCTTAAAGATACAAAAAGGTTCCAAGTACTTCAAAATTATTATTATATATAAGTCTAATTGTAATTTACTTATTGATCACTCATTTCGACTAATGATCCCATGAGTTTTTTGCAAGAAATGATATTTTTTTATAAACATCTTAATGACTTTTCATTGGAGATATTTGGGCCCATCATATGTAATAGGTAGAACATCATATGTAAACTAACCATAATCCACAATTTTGATTTCATATAATTGCTAGAGTAGTTTTCCTTTGATCCATTTCTTGATATATATTAAAGGTAGCTTCAGTTCATTTTTTAATCTAACAGGTTTTTGTTTGCTTAAAAGGTGGAATGACCAAGAAAAAAGGTTAAAAGATGAACTCACAAAATGTATGGTTGGGTTGTTTAGAGCTGACACATTTGAAAAAACCAAGCTCCTTGAGAAAGATGGAACATATCTAATGTATGTGAGGGACTAATACAAGACACATTTAGAGAAGAATGTAAATTACACACATCCCCCCATGATTACAAAGGATTGGAAGGACCTCATTTTGGATGTGAAGGAGAGAATTGAAAGAAAAAAGAAATACACCACCAGATGCCAGAAGAAGGTATGTGATACTATTAAGAATGTAATTATGTACTAATTACTCTTTATATTTATATAATCTAGCATATTTCAAACTTTTACTTTTCATAGACTGAGTAACATTTCAAAGGCAACCAAGGTAAGAAAAGAAAAGCATGGGCAACAGAATCTTGGCTCTGGTGGTTATATGAAACTTGCCACATGAATTGTAAGTATCTCTAAATGAAATAGCATATCAAAATATTTATAAATTGCAATCAATTTTTTTAATGAAACAATACAAGAAAAATTCATGATACTAAGAAAAAATATAGGGCTTTGAGTTCAATAGAGCACCCATAGAAGATGACAAGAGAATTTCCTACCAAAAAGGCTATATAGCCGGGATGAATGACTATGAGAATTGAGTGGGGAAACAAGAGATTCTAGTGCATCCATCACACAGGTAAATAAGCTAAATGAAAATTATTTCAAATTGAATACTTTACCAATAATCCATTTTATGTTAAGTTCCAACATAAACTGAATATATTTATTTTAAGAAGAAAGAAATGATAACAATGCACATGACATTGGAATGCAACCTACACATGATGAAGATCTAGATGTGCATCCTAGTAGTGCATGTATTCATTTTATAATAATTTGTTTTTATGTAATCATTAATACAATTAAACATCTTAAATTGATATTGGTGTAGTAATTAATGTATTATTTTTTTTTAATAAGTTAGAGTATGTAGTCGCTAGTGACCAAGTGGAGCATGACCTAGGTACACAATATTAGGAATATGATGTTCCCCCATCAAGTAAAGAGGACCACTATTATTCCTTTAAATAAATTGTATTGTCGTAAAATGGAATCACTTCCATTTAGGACTGGTTTAGCCCTTTGAGTAAGTGGTTTGGGGTCATGTCGAATGCCTTGAATGGATCTTTGACTTGGATCTAGCTTTTTCCTCTGTTCTACCCCATTTTCCACTTCCCTCCTACCTAATCCTAGAAACCTGCTTTGAGATTTTAAGGTTCTTGACCTAAGGGTCAAGGTCAACCTTCTGGGTCAAGCTCAACTTTGACCCTGACCCAGCGTCCAAATTTCAAAATCTGAAGGTTTTCGGATGTTGGGTTTCAGAAATATTTATTTCCCGCTTTTGGGTTGGTTGTTTTGGGCTTGGAAATGGTAAAATCTTAAATGATATTTAATTTAGGTCCACTTCCAAGGGTATAGGCTTAGTGGGAATTTATTTTTCCTATGTTGGCATCTCTAGAAGTTTGTTCCCTAGACTAGGATAAAAGGAAGCTTTATCCTCTCATTTCAATCAATCCTCAATCACAACACAAGAGTGATAGCAAGAAAAATCAAGAAATCAAGAAGAAAGAAAGAAGGAGAAGGAAACCATTCAAGCATTCGAGATTCAATTCATCAAGGAGATCCATTGGTAGCCATTAAAGGATTCAATCTTTATGGAGCCCTCTTGTTGAAGATTTCTCCATCCATATCCATTCAAGCGTCTTTCTATTCCAAGATCCATTCAATATTGGTGTTGAAGATCTAAAGACAATTGATTTGAGACATCCTACATTCAATTCTACATTCATTTGGAGCATCCATACTTGTGGATTCAGGGATTCAAATCCTCCAGAAGGGTTTCAACATAAGTGAGGTGAATTGTTCCATTTACTTTGTTTATTACTACAATTTCAATTCAATTTCAAGGTTAATTCCAAAACTGGGTTTTGACAAAGGAAAACCCCTCATCCAAACAAAAAAACCTTTTTTATTGTAGGTGTAGGTATGAAACATCAAATTACAATGCAGATCTGGAAACCCTTTTCAGAAAACTTTCAGGATCCGTGAACAAAAATTTTTTCGGAGCAATGCAAGTCAAGGTCGACATAAAGGGGTCAAGGTTGAACTTTCTCAAAAAAGGAAAAGATTTCTAGGTTTTCTCTGTCTCTGTTTTCCTTCCCTAGATCTGGTTGTAGAATTTCTATAAACTCAATACAAACACCAGAAAACAAGATTTTCCAGATCTGTCATACTTTGAGGATAGTATTTGTCTTCAATTCAATTAATATTTTAATACTCCCTTCTTTAATAGAATGTAATATTTTCCTCTTTCTTCATATTCTTCCTTGATTGATTCATTTATGCAGTGACCATTTTTTTGTGGTTAATCTATTTGGATGTTTCTTTTGGGAATTTGGGGTTAAGAAGAAGATCTTACCTTCCCCAATTCTTTTATATGTAGATGATACCATATTACATTTTGGTGAACAAAACCCCTCCCTTTTTATCCTGTACATTTTTGGTGAGCCCGCGATAGGTAACTCTTTCTTTTATGGTGTTAGATCTTGCATGTATTAGCCTTCTTTTATGTGTTTGCATTTACATTTCAAAAATAAAACAAAAAAAAAATCATATAAAGAAAAAATAAAAAAATATTTATTTGTTCATGCTTTGTGTTTTCCTAGTTTAGTTTATTTACATTGCATTGGTATATGATCTTTACTACCTCTAGTCCTACTTATAATATTCCAGTTAGAAGAAGTTGTAGACGTAGGGGTTTATTTCATCCTGAGTCTTCCTCTCCTCTCTTTATGATCTCGAATGACAATTTGATTACTCATGCTTCCAATCCTACTATGGAGCATAAATCTTCTCACTCATCTCATGATGAGGAGGATGCTTTAAGAGTTCCTCCTGAAGAAGTCCAAAAAATTTCAGTTGAACTTGATAAAATAGGAAATTGGATTATTCAAGGAAACCATAATCAAGATTGTATTCAAGCTATAGATGCTCTTAAGAAAGTCCTTCGTGATAGTGATCAAGGTGTTAATCTCTTGCATGATATCACTCATCTTGTGCATTTAAATGTTCAACCTTTAGCTCAAGAAGCTCAAGAATTATGATTCACTCCTCTTGTCACTAGTGTGGAACCTTCTTCCATTCCTTTACCTAGCATTCCTACTTATACTCCTCCTTTATTGAATACATCGGTGCCCTCTCTTCCTATGAGTGTTCCACCCATATCTCTACCTACTTCAAAACCATCTTATCATAATGTTCCTTTTACCTATTCCAAACCTCTTCCAATTGTGGTTCCAAGTGTTCCCCTTGTGTGTCTTCCATTCCTATTGCTGCCTACACTTCCCTAATGTGTCTAATGTTTCTATGCATCCTATTTCATCTAATGATTCCAAAATCATTAGTTTGGCTCAAACTGTGTCCTCTTTACAACAACTTGCATCCTTAACTCAATCCAAGTTTAGTATTCCTACATGTGACATGGGCAGTCCTTTATCCCTAGACATTATTTGTGCTCCTTTTCCTCAGCAAGATGATATGCCTCATCTTGAGAATTAAAATGGTAAGTGAGACCCTATCACTCATGTTAAAACATTACAAATCCTTTTTAGTGACTATGATCATGACCATATGATTTTAGCCAAGTCATTTTCTAGAACTTTTCATGATAAGGCCTTGCAATGGTATTGTTCCTTGCCTCCTTATTCTATTGATTCTTTTCCAAAACTTTCTAATGCCTTTATCCAACAATTCCAAAATAACATTGGTCCGGAAGTGTCCTTAACTGATTTGATGCATTGTAAATAAAATACTAAAGAAAAATTGAATGAATTTATTGGTAGATTTAAGCATTTGTATGCTCAAATTTCTTATCCTATTCTTGATATTGATATTCAATGTATGTTTATTTAAAATTTACAAAAGGATATTAGAGATAAGATTTCGCTTACTGAATTTACTTCTTTTCAACAACTTTGTGTAACACTTCATCATTATCAATTACAAGTGAGTCAATTTGAGAGAAACACTCCAATGGCTCCTATTCCAGTTGATAAGAGTGTTGTTGCTCCTAATGCCAACAAGTTTGAAAAACCTAACAACTATGTCAAGATAAATAAACAAGAAAATGTAGTTTCTGATCAAGTTATTGTTGCATCCAACAATGCCAATTCTGCATCCACTTCTTTTTGTCTGAATCATACATTTACTCCTCTTTCTGAATCTTTCCATTCTATTATGAGTAAATTGTTGACTGCTAATATGATTACTTTACCTCCTATTCAACCACTTTTATCTACTACAATGGCATCCAAATCCTTTGATTCCAAAGCCTTTTGTCAATACCATTGTCATAATGGTTGTGATACTGAGAAGTGTTATTCTTTAAAACATAAGGTTCAAAACTTAATTGATTCTAATTCTTTATCTATTGATAATTTTTATGGTAGTGGGAAAAAAATTGTCTCTCCTCCTAATCATCTCCAAATCTATACGAATCCTTTTCCTACAGATGATACTAATACCATTTTTCAGCTATCTTCTATGGATATTGTTTATGATTCAAGGATGGATGATCTCAATCATATTGTTAACCATGTGTAGCATGTTGTTTTGTCTCAACCTATATCTCCACCCTAGCCTCAATCTCAACCTCAACTTCAAGTTCCACCTCAACCTAAGCCTAAACTGAAACCTAAACCTTGAAAAAAACCTAAGAATAAAAGACCTAGGGAACTCTTGATTACCTTTGATGATTCTGAGAATATTAAATCTCTTGATGGTCCCCTCTACATTTATACTAGGATTTCTAAGATGCCTACACACAGTTTTCTTGTTGATCCTACATCCTTAGTCAATGTTATTACTAAAGAAAACCTTTTTATGAAGAACTTACAACATGATTCTTATGATACATCGAATGTGTGGATTCAAACTTGTAATGGTTTTCTTTATCCATCATTTAGTTCTATTAAGTTGCCTATTGAAATTTGTGGTAAAGTTGTGGACACTACCTTAGTTGTTGTCTCTACTTCTAATAAGTTTCAAGTTAAGTTTGGTTTTCCTTGGTTGAATGCCATGCATGTTTTTTCTTCTTCTATCCATAAGTGTCTTAAATTAATTCATGATGAAGAAGTGAAGATGATTAATCATAGTTTATATCAACCTTCTAGGCCGAGGGATTGTGCTACCCTTGACTTCTTTTGGCCTTCATTACCTAATTCATGTCCTTCTTGACCTGATAACCTTTTTCACTCATATCAAGCCTATAAACATTGCAAGCTTCTAGAGTTAAGCATGCGTCAGATGGATCTTAACCTTGGTCTTTTGTCTACACCTTCCATACCTCCTTTATCCATGGATTCTAGTTCTATTAATTAAGCTTCTAGTTTTTATTTTCAGTCTACTAAGAATCCTACTAGTCCTCCTATAGAACCTGCGAAGGAACCGGTGGTTGTTCCTCCTAGTTCTCAACATATTTCAACTAAGAAAAAGCGTAACCAATTTTCCAATGAATGTTGTAAGAAGTGTTGAGCTCAAGTTAAGGCTCGTGCCTCTGTTCTTCAAAGTTCTTTACCTTCTTTTGACCAGCCTATGCCTGATGTGTTAGAAGAAGTTAATGTTAATAATGATGTTAATATGAATGATTATTATGATTCTATTCATATCTTAGATTCTATTTTGATTAATGTTGATGAAGAAGATACTCTTGATGATACTAATGATGCTAATGATGAATATGAGACCATTCAAATTGATATTAATTTACCTAATACGCTTTCAACATAATTGATAATTACACCTAGTATTGAACATCATGATTATCAAGAGGATCCTTCTTTGGAACTAGCTATTATTCCTACTATGTTAGATATAGTCCCTCTTGCAAGTTTCCCACCTTCCATGAATGATATATTAGAATGAGATGGGGAGAGTAGGTGAGGTGCTTGATTGGCTTGTCGTTCAT
Source organism: Chamaecyparis obtusa (assembly GCA_027943335.1). Taxonomy (NCBI): domain Eukaryota; kingdom Viridiplantae; phylum Streptophyta; class Pinopsida; order Cupressales; family Cupressaceae; genus Chamaecyparis; species Chamaecyparis obtusa. The sequence goes on along the minus strand of BSBK01001158.1, from coordinate 1,369,163 downwards.
GGTAGCTTTTTGTGTGTTTTGTTGTTGTATTATGCTTCTCTCGTACTGTGTTTGCTAAATGTTTGTTAGATTATTTTATATGACCCTTGTTACTTTGTTGGTGCAAGGTGATAAAGGAATCAAACCTGTTGTGCTATTCCTCTATATGTATCTCTATTATTCTATATGTTGTTTTTATGTTATGTTGTACGTATGCTATTGTTCTTAAATGTTTTCCTTGTGTAGTCTTCTTGGATTTGTGACTTGGTAGCACTGATTCTTTTTGGTCTCCATGTTGTGGTCCAAAAAGACTCTTCTTCATAACTCTTGTGTTTTCTTTCCTCCATTGTGATTGCAGTTCTACTTTCTTTGGGGAATGATGTCAATTCATTTGTAATAATATCATATATAATTATTATCTTATGATCATATTGACCCCATGGTAGGTAGATCCCTTCTGTGTTCTTTGTATGTTTATATGGTTTTTGCCTTGATTTGTCTTTGCTTGGGGGCATCTCATAGTGGAAACATAATCAATGGAGTTGTTTATGTTTTTGTTCAAGCCATTGATCCTATTAAAGTGTTAGCAATGAATTTAACGTGGGGGCATACACTCTACTCACTTTTTGCACACATCGACTTTCAAAATATATTTTTCAAAGCTCTTTTCTCCCTTTATGGATTAGTGACTAATTCTTAAAGCATGGATTTTTACCTTATAGGATCTCTTGATCCCTTAAGTTCAAAGGTATCCTTAAGACTAGATCTCTCTTGTTTTGGCTTTTCTCTTTTGGAACATAATATTCCTTAGGGTGAATCCTTGATGGGTTGACTAGTGAGTAGCCACGTTCACTATGTGGTTCAATTCCATCTTTCCAGTTGCATTGTTTCCTTGTGTGGTTCACAATGGGACATAATTTCTCATTGGGAGAGGTAATCAGACCCTCTTCTCTTTTTTTTCTAGAGATGTCTCTCTTATTGTAATCTTGGAGTTGATGAAGACTTGAGTCCCTGGGGGCTTGAGGATTCCTTTGTCCCTTTGATTTCAATAAGATTTTCTTTTTCTTTGTGATCTCCTTTACCAAGAGTTGGCATCGAGTCCATACTCTTGCTAAAGTGGGGGCTAAATGTATCATCAAAAAATGGAAGAACTTCTATTTAGGACTATTTTAGCCCTTTGAGTAAGTGGTTTGGGGTCACGTTGAACACCTTGAATGGGTCTTTGACTTGGATCTGGCTTTTGCCCCTTTTCTACCCTATTTTTAAGTTCCTTCCTACCTAATCCTAGTAACCTTCTCTGAGAATTTGAGGTTCTTGACCTCATGGTCAAGGTTGACCTTCTAGGTCAAGGTCAACCTTGACCCTAACCCAGGGTCCAAATTTCAAAATCCAAAGGTTTATGTATGTCGAGTTTCAGAAAGATTTATTTCCCACTTCTGGGTCGGCTATTTCGGGCTTTGAAATGGTAAAATCTTAAATGATATTTAATTTAGGTCCACTTTCAAGGGTATAGGCTTAATGAGAATTTATTTTTCCTATGTTGGCCTCTCTAGAAGTTTGTGCCCTAGATTAGCATAAAAAGGAAGCTTTCTCCTCTCATTTCTATAAATCCTCCATCACAACACAAGAGTGATAGCAAGTGAAATCAAGCAATAAAAAGGAAAGCAAGAAGGAGAAAGAAATCATTCAAGCATTCATCTATCTTCAAGCATTCAAGAATTCAAGATTCAATTCATGAAGGAGATCCATTGGTAGCCATTGAAGGATTCAATCTCTATGGAGACCTCTTGTTTAAGATTTCTCCATCTACATCCATTCAAGATTCTTCCTATTCCAAGATCCATTTAGGATTGGTGTTGAGGATCTAAAGATAATTTATATGAGACATCCTACATTCAATTCTACATTCATTTGGAGCATCCATACTTGTGGATTCAAGGATTTGAATCCTCCACAAGGGTTTCAACATAAGCAAGGTGAATTGTTCCATTTACTTTGTTTATTACTGCAATTTCAATTCAATTTCAATTCAATTTCAAGGTTAATTCCAACCATGGTTTGACCAAGGCAAACCCCTCATCCAAACAAAAAAAACCATTTTTCTCATAGGTGCAGGTACAAAACAGTAAGTTAAAATGCAGATTTGGACACCCTTTTCGAAAAACTTTTAGGATCTGTGAACAAAATTTCCATTGGAGCAGCATACGTCAAGCTCGACATAAAGGTGTCAAGGTTGAACTTTATTTGGGTCAAGGTCGACCTTTCTTAGAAAAGGAAAAGGTTTCTGGGTTTTCTCTATCTATGTTTTCCTATCCCAGATCTAGTTGTAGAATTTCTAGAAACTCAATACAGACACCAGGAAACAACATTTTCCAGATCTGTCATAGTTTGAGGTTAGTATTTGTCTTCAATATAATTAAGATTTTAATACTCCCTTCCATAACAGAATGTAAGATTTTCTTCTTTCTTCATATTCTTCATCGATTGATTCATTTATGCATTGACCATTTTTTTTGGTTTTAATATATTTGGATCTTTCTTTTGGGAATTTGGGGTTAAGAAGAAGATCTTACCTTCCCCAATTATTTTATATGTAGAGGATACCATATTATATTTTGGTGAACAAAACCCCTCCTTTTTTATCCTCTACACAAATTTAATTCTGATTGGTTTATTGATTAATGTAACCTTTCATATTTCAACTCGAGAGGGTGTTCAACATGTTGAGGTTGAGGTGAGACAAAATGATATGGAAGATGATGTGGCTCCATCAGGTAAAGAATGCCACATTTATGTTCTTTAAATTAATTAAATACTTGTAACAATAATAAACACATGTTTTTAATTTAACCCATTTCTTTGTTTTTGGAGAGGACCCCACTTTTCATAAGCTTCTTTGTCCTCAGTATATGACTTGGCATACATTGAGATCACGAGAAGAGTGCAGAACAATTGAAGAGGGGGAAAAAGATGAACAAAATGACACTCCACTCAGTCTTTATATAGATTAAAAAAAAACCAAAAAAGAAATGATTGTAATCTACCTTATTTGATAATGACATAATTTTATGTGTTAATGAATGTATTTATGTGCTAATGAATGTTCATGAATGATATGTTAATGAATATTGATGAATGTTGTGTGTTGATGAATTTTAATGAATGTTATGTATTAATTAATTTCATGTGATAATTAATGAATGCTGTATTTTATTAATGGATGAAAGAATGAATGAATGTTAGATTTTAACAGGGCATTTAGAGTGATATTAGAGGCGGGGAGGGGCCAGATAAGCTTCCACCTTCATGTTGTTGGACCTGTTAAGTAGAGAATATTAAACCATTCTCAAAACAAAGAAAATCTCAATAAGATAAGACACCTTTTTTAATAATAAAATTAGTCACTCCAATCGTTGATCACTTATTATTAGTAAGGACCAATAGACTAGTAGCCTAATACCTCCTTATGATGGCACCTTGGTGCAGAGGGATAGTGGATCACCAGCCTAATGCCTCCTTAATATTTTAGTGCTTGGACATGAAGTTAACCACTTTGATGATTTGTTAGTATTTTATTTGAATATTGTGTCAGGACAGTTTAATGTTTGGTGTTTTTCAAAATTTGAGACTCTTTTCTATGTACACAGGTAGCAATTCACAAAAGTATCAAAGCAACAAGATTTAGAACTTGAGTGATGATTTCCTTGTTTATTATTTATATTATGGAGGGTGTGATCTATACCATGATCCTTCAACTACAAAAATAGAAGGGGTAAATACAGTCAGTACTCAATATCTTACATTGGTTATATCTTAATAATTTTTAAGTCTGGACACACTGACTTTAAAATAATTGTTTTACATTTTAAAATGTAGCAACTAAACAAAGATAATATGGATGATTATACAAACACGTCCAAAGCTTCAAGAGGAAATTGGTGGCAAGGTGTGGGATATGATTTAAGTTTAACTGGTCACATTTTTGTAGCATTCTCATGTAATCTCTTCCAATAACGGTCTTGGATTTTACTATTACAGGCTCGCTATATTATTAAAAATTCAAGCCAGAGTAATTTTCCTCCTGCATCAATTATAAGAGGTATAAATCTTTCTTGATACTCTTTAAACTCTAGTGATCCATCAAACACCTAGAAGATGTGTTTTTTTTTCATTAATTAAGGATATGGTCAATAAAATTGAAATGATATTATTTTGTCTCATTGTGATAGGACATGTTTATTGTTCAAATTAAATGCAATTTAAGATATGAATATAAAATGCATGGTCCAAAATTGTACACTACTTTTTAATGGTCTTTTAATTCTATTTCCTCATTCTTGTTTATTCTTCAAAAAGTCCTTATTTCATAGAATTTGTTGTTTTCTAGTAAGAAAATCTTTTATTTTTTTAAAAATCAGGTACACATGACAAATTCCTAGATGCACTTAGAAGTTTAATAAATTCAACAAGTTGTCAGACCACCAATTGTTTAATAAATGTACTAGTGTTTATTGCATCACATACAATATTTACTAAAAATAATTTATATAACATCACTTTTAGCAAACACTTTACATTAAACCCGATGCAACTAAAAATACAAAAAACACTAAAAACCTAGGGCATTAGTTGAAAGGTAAATAATCAAATCAAAGGAAAAAAATCACTTTTTTAACTGATGACTTATCTAGGGTAAATAAAATCCCTAACTTAGAATGTGGCCCTTCATTTCATTTTGATGATTTCTCCATCCTTTGTTCTCTACTATCAGTGTTGTCATGAGGGTTTTGTGGATCTAGAGATTTATGAAATTGTTTTGAGTAATTTTCTTAAGGATTTTTTGAGCCTTGTGTAGGTAAGCTTCACCATTTTCTTCTATAAGTTGCTTCAAACTCCATTTGAAATGATCAAAATGGAAATGCTTTTCCTTTTTTCCTTTATTGACATATTGGGAATGCAGATAAGTTTACATCTTCAACCATGGTCTTTCCTCTACTTACTAATGTGTTCACTTGAGGGTTGTTGAAGCTTCATTTGTACAGATCTTTAATCACTCTCATAGGGATTTTGAGAGCCCACATTTCTTTACTCCTAGTCATGGATTATACATCTTGTACTATGTATATTTGCTTGATTCTACATATTTCCTCACTTTTATTCCTTACTTTTACTCTATTGACATATTGGTAATGAGGGTTTCATTTAAAATAATGGCATGGTTTCAATTTCTAACACTCTCAATTATTTTGTGCTCTATATGATGTTGCACTCTCTACTTATTTAGATATTCGTTTCACTACTATATAGATTCATCATATTTTCTAGATTTTATTGTTTTGTGTTCTTGAGATCTCTTCATGGATCTTCTTTGATGTGATATTCATTATGTCTTCCTCATCATTGAGATCAACCATGAACATTGATTTTGATCACAAAAATCATGGTCTGGATTGTGTTTTTGTGCCTTGGATTATTCCTCATTCAACCTTTACCATGTTGGTGTTGGAAACTGCAATTGAAACAATTGTTGTATTGTCATTGATGTCAAACCTTAATTGGTAAGACTGTTGATACTTAGGAAAGTACTATATCTATTTGAGTGTTGCTAAGGGGATAGGCAAGGTTGGTAACAATAGCACCTAGGGAAAGGTTGAGTTATCTTGATACTACAAAGTGTACTTGACTATATTGCACAATGATGAGACAATGTATTATTTATACTAGTAAGATTGAAGACTAAACAGGTAGGCTTGACCGAGCAAAGAATGGAGAAATCATGTTTAAGCCGAGTAATGTTAGTGTCGACCAAGTCAATGTATGCCGAGCAAAATGTTAGTGTTGACCAAACAACAATTAATTGCCGAGGAAGAAAATGTAAGTTGGGGAAATTTTTTTAGTAATGACCGAGCTTTCTACATGAAGACCGAGTAGTTGATCACAGTATTGACCGAGCATCAGCAATTTTATATTTGAAGAGAATTTAGTTTTGGAGCCGACATTGTTGAATTCTTGGATTATGTAAAACATGTTGACTTTATTTATTGATTGTTTAAAAGCATTAAATGCATTGTAAAATGTTTTATTGTAAATCTTTAAGAGATTTGAGATGATTCTAGAAAAGGAGCTGAAGAACATGAAGTGGGTAGATTCAATGAATCTGACCTAACCCTAAGATCTACGAATGAGATTGAGCAGCATAAGATGAGTTAACCTAATTGAGGAAAGTATAAAGGGAACCTAAGCATTTGGATATGCAAGTGCATGGGTGAATAGAGAATGCTGGAAGATCAGTAAAGTTTTATTGACTGTATAAGCAGAAAAGGATGAAGGAGAATTGTGATGGTTGCTTGAAGAAAAGTTTCGAGCAGATCAAAGATGGAGATGGAAAAGTTTTAAAGTTAGTAAACCAGCATTAGTGTACAGAATCAGATCTGATATTTGCAAAGTGAGTTGTATATTTTTCAGATAAATATTGCTGCTACATTCTAACCATTGTAACAGTCAAAATCCTTTTAACAGAGGTTGACCTAATAGTCATATGTTAAATCCTTTCAACAAGGTTGCATTCTAATGGAGTGTATTTAAGTCCTATGACTAGGCTCACTTTTAACAGGGTGATTGAAATCCTTTAATCAGGTCACACCTGATAGTGTGTATTGTAACCTTTGACAGGGTTGGCTTTTTGCCGAGCTCACTTCAGAAGAGTGAAAATAATAGTAGCATGTTACAAAGTGGTTTTTCCAAAATTGGGTTTCCAATATAAATCCTGGTGTTAATACTTGTGTGAATGTTTTGGTTTGAACATTTCTATTGTTTACAAGTTAAGTTACAGCTAGGTTGTGGACTGCATTGTTATATGTTTCTATTATTGAATCAGTGATGACCGAGTTTATTTTGGTTATTGGATCTGATTTAAGGAAAAGTTTTTGAGATTTTTTTATACATTAGGACCTGAGAACAACTAATTCACCCCCCCTCTCTGTTGTTCTAAATCATATTAACAGTTGGGGAACCATTAAAATTTACTATAATAATGGGTTTATGTTTTTAATGATAGTGGTTTCCTCCCTTCATCATTGTATCTGAGGCATTGAATAATTGTCCCTAAGATGGTTGTTCTTTCACTCTATTTGCTACTTTGTTCATATGCTTGTAGAAATATCTACAACACCAAGACAATGGCTTAATTAATTCATGCATTTGTTTACTTCCAAGCATTATATTTGATGCATTCTCTACAACAAATATCATTATTTGGTGTGCTTTTGACATCTTCCTTCAATGGCTATAGGGATTATTTGTTGTTCATCATCATATTGACTTGATATATTCATTTTCATTCCTTTTTGAAACTTGTCAAAACATGCATCATTGTTTATCTTCATAGTATTTTCATCACTACCTTCATTGATGCAATCATTATTTATCTTTCAATTCTACTCAAACATTATATCCTTTTTGGGCTTTTGAAAACTAGCTCCTACTCTTTAAAATTGTGATATAACCCTGTCTCAGAATATCTTGTGCCTTCATCATTAAAATTGTCCTTCTTTTGTACTTATGAAAAATCTAGTACTCCTAGCCTCTAATGACTAGGTATGAGCACTTTGGGTCAATGATAATATGATCTCTATAAAAATGGTTATTCCCTTCAAGGTCTTTAACCTTTCTGGTAAAGTTTTAGTGACTACAATGAGGTACATTTTAATAGTACAATCTTTTATCATGCATGATTATTATCATAGATTCATCCCATACTCATGTTTTAAAATTATGACAAAACTTCTTATCATTTTCTTGTGTCTCACCTTTCAACACTAGGGATCTCTATCAACACACATTGTCAGTTATTACTGCTCCCCCAAAAATGATATCTTTTGATTACTTTGTAATGTTTTTCAATGCTAATGATAACTGCTTCTAATATATTTGATATCTCTTCTTCTTGGCTTGATAACCTTGTATCACTTCATGTTTTCTCACGCATTTTTACATATAAGGTTGATATTCTTTACTCTTCACATTATACAATGGAAGCCTTAGCTTGTATTTTTTTTTTTACATTTGGACAATCAACATTTGACTATTTATGTTGTCCTTATGCTATCACTACTTCTTAATCAAATCCAACACAACCACCAAGGATCCTTCTAATCCAAACACAATTCAAGGTTCATCAACCTCTATATGAATCATCTAACAAGATTAAACCTTCAAATTTATCAATTTTTTCATCAACCTCTATATGAATCATCTAACAAGATTAAGCCTTCAAATTTATCAATTTTTTCATCAACAACTGAACACAATGGAACATTTCTACGACAAAGACTTTTCACCACCACATCATTCCAAGGCATAACTATTCTTACATCAAATCAACTGTTATCGCCATTAGGAAACAATATCCTCAAATTCATCATAGTCATCACAAATGTCATTCAATCAACAACTCTCCATAACTAATTTCAAAGAGTCACATTTATACTATACCACAAAATCAGCTTCAAGGCCTATTAGGCCTTGATTTCACAACCACAATGTCCATTTGACAATGTCAAACTGAAAGATAACTTCCTTTGAGTCATTTCATCATACCTTTTAAGGTTCCCTTATACATTGTCCACATGGTAGAGAATTCATTGTCCACATTAGAAACATTAGTCTCAATAAATATAAACCTGATCACAACCCATTAAACAACATCACAGTCACTCAATCATATCCAATATCATGTTCTCATAGCAATAAATATCATGATCACATACTTTACGTGACCAAACAAATTTTATTGACAATAAACTTCACAAACTTGTTGTCCCTATCAAACAATTTGAACAAGAAAGTAAGTGATCAATGAAAAAGAAAGTAGGTGTCCAATCCTTATCAAGACAATGAGAAGTCTTTTGCATTGGTTAAAAAAGTTTTGGATCAATGAAGACCCCTTATGAGCTTCTTGGATCAAGAACCAATCGAATCAGTCAAAAATTTGTTGTCACTATGATTGTCACAAGGTTTCAACAGTCTTGTATCAATTGTTAATAACTTTTGCAAATCACAATATTTCTCCAATTACTTTAGTGGAGTTTTAGATAATTTCATTATAGACCCTCAATCCTTATGTTTTCCTTTATTGCATATGGTATGATCTTTTACATCTCTCTACAACATTATTATAGATGTACCTTTAGTTTCAACTTGTTATCTCTCTATTCTCAGGTACATTATGACTATTATTACCATAATTTTTCTCCTTGAATAGAATCTTATCAGTCCCAAAAGATCGATACCCAGTAAGGTGATTCCCAACTCCATACTTGGTAAGGTTATTCCCAATGACTCTTTAACAAAAATCAATACATCATTAGAATTTTGACTCTCAGTAAAAAATAACCGACAGGGATGTTGTATGTACGCCAACATCCTCAATGGAAAAAGTGAATGATAGTCATCGACATTCCAATGCCCAGTGAACTTTCACGGATAAGGATGTTGTATATGTGACAATATCCTCATCGAATGTGGTGCCTGGGTGCCATTTGTATTTCGATGTCAACAGTCATTACACATCTGACATCAATGTTTTGTGTCTAACAACATTGCCATCGGTCATGCACCTTCTCAATGTGATGCAGAGGGATATCAAATGAGAAGGACTGAATGATGATAATGAAGGATTAACCTATGAGAGGTTTAGACACTAGCTAATAACCCCTAGTCTAGAATGCACCAAAATGAACATAAGTGAACACACCTATTCCAAATGGGTTTTATGGATGTATTTGACCTATATTAGGTTGATTCAACAAGATTTTTCAAGTTTTAAGGTTTAGAAGTAAACCCAACACCCCAAACTCACTATTTTCCAAGTAGGCCTAATAGCCCTTCCTTGTAGGTCAGCAACGACTCAAAACATAAATTTTCTCTAGATTATTCCAAAATCATAGAAAAAAAAATTACCTTTTTGGATACCCTTTTGGATGAAAATTGACATATGTAAAACTAAGGGTATGTTATTTTGGACAAAATGCAAGATCCTTCAAACTGTACCTTAGAAACACACATTAAAAGAGGCCAATTTACAAAGGAACTAAAATTTATTTTTAATCCCTAATCTAGAGACTCTATAAAGTCTCAAAATATGATGTAAAACCTCCAAATATGTCACCACTTTGGGCCTTAGATGCTTCCAAGTACAAAAGCCCCAAAATGCTCATAAACAAGCCTCAAAACTAGGGCCTCTCAATAAATTGCCTTCCACTCCTTTCTAGGATCAACCAAGGGTTGATACACCATAGGTAGGGTGTATATAGACACCAAAAAATATAAAAAAGGTATCTCCTTCAAGTAGATCTCTAACTATTTCTCCCAACCAACCACTTCACTGACCCTTCAAACAACCTTTCTCGGTGATCACCAACCAATACCTCAAAATTTGCACATTAAGTTGTATAATTGTGTTGTAAAATTAAAGGATCAATCACTCCATGAGAATAAATTTTTCATGATTCATGGAATGATGATCCAACCATTACATTTGTCCAAAATTACAAGGAAAAACTCAGATTTCTTAGAACAATCAACACTGTTTGATAAACCAGTCACTTATCTCAACTTCAAAAAATATAAAAATGGATTTAAAACAATGTAAATGATTTCCCTTAATGAATAGATCATTTTCTTGGTCAAATAAACACCAAACAATGCTAGATTCAGAAAAAAACTTGTAACAAATATAAGATTTTTATTGATTTAAAGACACAATCCGTACATCAAAGATTTCCTCTCACACATTCTGCCGTACAAATGATCAAAACTTAATTAAATAACTTCATTCTAACTCCTTCTACCTTCCCCAATCAGTTATACTCCCTAAATAACTATTAAACTTTGAAGAACAAAATTCCCTCCTAAAAGCTAGTGACCTTTGGGATTCAAATATTTGAATCAACCAACTCACAAATTATTCAATAAAAATTTAAACTAACTTCCCAAATTTATCAAGAAGATCCTCAAGACCAATTTAAACACTTCTAAACTCATTCTATATTCCTAAGGATCTCATTACATCAAATTTATCATTTTTTCTCATTTTCCCTATTTAGGATCCTAAGGTCCTTAACAGGCCCTTTAGGATCTTTTACAACTTTATTATTTTTATTATCTCGTAAGCCTCCAAAGGACATTATTGGTTTTATTAATTTAAAATTTACTTTCTTGATATTCATAATGTCTTCTTTTTCTTCATGAGGCATCTTGATATGCCTTGATGCTCCTGCATCATGCTCCCCTCCTCCAAACAAACACTTGTTCCAAGAGTTGGTCCAAGTCTTCCACTTCTTCCATGCTTCATTTCTTTGATTGAAATTCATAAAATATCCAAGGGTAGCTTGAATCCTACCTCTCCAAACTATTTTCACATGCCAAGAAAAGTTAGAAAAAAAAACCATTATTCAAGTGTCCCTGCCTTGGGCAGTGTTGCTACTGCCACATTCTTGACTGTTGCTGCTTATGTTTGTACTATATTTATGACTCTCTCTTCTTCATTGGTTTCCTCTACAACTTCTCCACACATCCATGCTTCTTCTAACCCAAAATAGGATAACTAATTTCTCCTATTTGTACACTCTTCCCATCACAAAGTCCCTCATGCTTAGGACTGTCCTTGTTTACAACCTTGTCTATTCTCCAACTAGTATCATCTCTTTTATAAAATATTTGATTGCCAAAGCATATGAAAATTTTCTCTCTCCAACTCTCCAAAGGTAAAGGCTTCATCTTGTATTTCTTTCCATCTTTATGTACCAAATAAGTGTTTGCACAACCATCATGAATGGTCCTTCTATTATGCCGCCATGGTCTACCAAGAATCAAATTCCCACATGTCCTAGGAAATAATCACAAAGAACCTTGTCCTGAAAGGAACCAATAGAAAAATTCACATAAGCCTTCTGACTAATCACTACATGATGCTGTTGGGTAACCCAAGTGGCATTGTATGGACTAGGATGGTCAAATGTTACAATTCCTAACTTAGTAACCATATCAAGAGAAAAAAGATTGCAATGTGATCCAGAATCCACAATCAATTTACATATCTTGCCTTTGCATAAACAATTTGTTTTGAAAATATTCACCTTTGGTTGAACAATATTCTCACCTTGCCTTACCATTAAGCATTCTCCATCCTCAGGTTCCACCAATATTGACTTTGGTGTTGCTTCCTCTTCATCTTGTGGAATTTGTACTCTCCTTTCCTTACCTTGATCTGAATCAATCCATTTAGGACATCTAAAGGACTGATGGTGAACCTCATTACAATGAAGGAATCTTCCTATAAAGACACCATTGCCTCTTCCACCAAATTTTACTCCTCTAGATCCTCCTCTCTGACTTGTCATAGGTTCCTTTCCCTTATCCTTGTCATTTCTTCTTGGAAACTTTGAGTTTTATCTGCCACCTCTTCCTCTCATGACTCCTCTATTTCTTTGTCTTCCACTTTTCATTTTCAATTTCTCCCCAGCCCAGACTACAAGTTGAAAACATTCTCCTAGAGTCCTCAGTATGTTCAAGCCAATTTCATCTTGGATGATGTACTTAATGCCATTCATTTACCTAGCAACATTTTCATCTTCATCCTCTATGCCTCCCCTAATACTTAGGGTGTGAAATTGTTCAGTATAAAACATGATGTCCATGTCCCTTTGCTTCAAATTATTCCTTCTCATCTTTGTTTGTAGAGCCAAATCTGAGGGTAAAAATTGTCCCTTAACCATGGTCTTAATTCTTTCCCAACTTGTTATCTTGTTTAACCCTCTTTCTATCCTCTCATTCTTAATACTTGTCCACCATGTAAGTGTTGTACCTCTCAGCCTTGCCTTTGCCATCTTTACCTTCTTCTCTTCTTCTACATCCTCTAAATCAAACTAGTTTTCAAGTGTCTCTACCCAACCAAGCACTTCTTCGGTATCCATATTTCCTTGGTAGATAGGTAAATATAAATTGATCTTGCTTCTAGTACCTTGTACTTCCTTTATCAATTTGATAAATATCCTCTCCTCAGGATCATTTTCTTCTCCATGACCCCTACTTTCTTGTCCTCCATGGAACTCTTCTTGTTCTTCATGGTTCTCCGCATGAACTTCTTCTTCTCTTCTATGTTCTCTTCTTTATTTCTCCAAGGCTTCTATCCTCTCAATAAAGTGAAGTCTTTCTCTCCTCATTTTTATCTCTTCTCTTTCCTTTTCTATCTCTAGTTCCCTATTATCCTTTCTTTCTTTTCAAGTACCACCTTTAACTCTTAAATCTCTCTAGCCATTTGATTCTTAGGTGCCGTGACTCTTCACACTTCTTCCAAAACCTTTCCCTAATGCTCTAATAGCACTTGATTTAGAGGGATATCAAATGAGAAGGATTGAATGATGGCAATGAAGGATTAATCTATGAGAGGTTTAGACACTAGCTAATAACCCCTAAGGCTAGAATGCACCAAAATGAACATAAGTGAACACACCTATTCCAAATGGATTTTATGGATGTATTTGACCTATATTACATTGATTCAAAAATATTTTGTATGTTTTAAGGTTTAGAAGTAAACCCAACAGCCCAAACTCGCTATTTGCCAAGTCGGCCTAATAGCCCTTCCTTGTAGGTCAACAACAACTCAAAACACAACTTTTCTCTAGATTATTCCAAAATAATAGACAAAAAAATTACCCTTTTGGATGAAAATTGACATATGTAAAAATTAGGGTATGTTATTTTGGACAAAATGCAAGATCCTTCAGACTGTAACTAGCAAACACACACCAAAAGAGGCCAATTTACGAAGGAACTAAAAGTTATTTTTACTCCCTAATCTCAAGACTCCATAAAGTCTCCACATATGATGTAAAACCTCCAAATATGTCACCAATTTGGGCCTTGGATGCTTGCAAGTACAAAAGCCCCAAAATGCTCATAAACAAGCCTCAAAACTAGGGCCTCTCAATAAATTGCCTTGCTCTCCTTTCTAGGATCAACCAAGTGTGTATCCACCAAAAGTAGGGTGTATTAAGAAATCAAAAAAAGATAAAAAAGGTATCTCCTTCAATAAGATCTTTGACTGCTGCTCCCAACCAACCACTTCAATGACCCTTCAAATAACCTTTGTTGATGATCACCAACCAATACCTCAACATCTGAACATGAACTTGTTATAATTGTATTGTAAAAATCAAGGATAAATCACTCAATGAGAATAAGGTTTGTATCATTCATTTAATGATGATCCAACCATTAGATTAGTCCAAAATTACAAGGAAAAACTCATATTTCTTAGAACAATCAACACTGTTTGATAAACCAATCACTTATCTCAACTTCAAAACATGTAAAAATGGATTTCCAACAATGTAAATGAGTTCCATTAATGCATAGATCATTTAATTAGTTGAATCAACACCAAATAATGCTAGATTCACAAAAACCTTGTAGCAAATAGGATATTTTTATTGATTTAAAGACAGTCTGTACATCAAAGATTTCCTCTCATACTGATGCAAGAGAGGATAGTGGGAGAGAGGGGCCAAAGGCACACCCTAACCAGATCCCCCTTGCAAAGATCAAACGTGGAAGCAACAACACATAAGTGAGAGAGAATGCAGATAAATTTCATATATTTATTCCAATTGATTCATACATGTCAGGATGTAAGGCCTTCCAGATTTAGGCCAAATTTTACAATTCAAATACAGAAGTCTTCCAACATGTGAGGATGTGAAACAATCTACAATCTTCTATATTCTATGCTCTATCAAAAATAACTCCCTAAACTAAAACCAAAGATTACATTATATACAAGATGATGCAGGAGCATCCTGGGTGTAAGAGCAATCTTGCATCACCCAAAAATATTTTTGTTTTTGAATTCAATAAGGGCTATCTTGTGTAGGGCTGCTATTTATGGAAACTTGCTATTTTTAGTAAGTTGTTCATACAATCTTGGAATGTTCTGATTTCACATGTGGAGGTTCATCTCAGTCATATCAGCCTGCTGGTAAAGTTTTATGGCTAGATCAGGTCTAGTTTTGAAGATATTGAAGATTTTCGGTATTGGCAGTAGGGTACAGAAACTTTGAACTCAATTTTGAAGGCTTTAGAGGCCTCGAATGAGGTCAAAAATTTGGGTGACAAGCGCTTGTGCTACTTAAGCCTGTAGAGCGCTTCGTGGCATTTCTGAAATGGGGTTATAATAGTCAATCGGGTCAACTAGTGATGACTTATGGTCTCTGAAAGTCGGGCCACCTGAAATGGTAGAAAATAATTTTCCTTCAAAATTTCTGTTTGGGTTTGAAAAGTTATTTTGAGCCGACTTTGATGTAATAAATTGGAAAATAAAATAATTCTAAGTTTGGTCGGCCCTTAGGGCTAAATTTTTGGAACCTTCTTGGGCGGTGGAAAATGCCTATATAAAGAAGGCCCGTAGTGTTGTCTAGGGTAGTTTTGGGTAGTAGATCTGGGTATTGATTCGAGGCTTTGTCCTACAGAATATTGTAAGGGAATGGCCATGTGGCTTTGCATATTGTAATTCTGAAAGTTTGTAATTCCACATTTGTGGAGATAATAAGAAGCCAATTTTCTGTTCTTGCATATTGTTGTTTTTGTTTCTCTATTTCTATTATGTGTTTGTGGTATTAAGGGGAGCACCCTTCATCATAAGAGGCTACTGAACAAGTTGGCCTTTAGATCCACCATCAACAGAATGAATGAGCAGATCTAGGTCGACATGCTTCGCAATGATAGATACCAGCATTAAATATGTGACCATAATTAATTGCAAGAGTCGGTCTCAACAGGAAACTAAAATAAATAACTCGGTAAGCAAGGATAACTGAGTGCCAAACAAGCATCACCGAGCACCAGGGAATTTATCGAGTGCCAGAGAGATAACCGACCAACTTGGTAAACAAAGGAAACTGAGAAACACTGAACCAACTCGGTCAAGGAAGGAACTGAGCAACACAAGAAAAAACAAACATGTTTTTGGTGACACAGGATTGCCAAGGACCCAAGATGCTCCTACATTAGACACCTGGGTTTTATTTGAAATGATTCTCTGAATCATGAAGCGACTACAATCTGAGCTGAATCCAACTCAGACTGTGAAATCCATGAACTGTCTTCAATCGGTCTATTCTTCCACTTTACCAAATGTTTTGTATATTGTTTTCCTCTTGTACTTCTACCAATTCATTGCTCCAAAATCTACTCACCTTCTTCTATCTGTTTCTTAGGATAATCATTTGGTATTGTCATTTCTTCATCCAAATCATGGTACTCATACAAATCAACAATGTTGAAAATAGGTGATATATCCATGTCATCAGGTAACTCAACCTCATAAAAATTTCCACTATAAAATCTCTTCAAAATCTTGCAAGGACCAAACTTCTTCATTTTCAGCTTCCCATATGTTCCAATAGGAAATCTGCCTTTCTTCAAATGAACCATTACTTCATCATCGACTGCAAAAGTCTTATGTCTTCTAGATCTGTCTTTGTATTTATGATTACTTTTCACCAACTTATGTTTCACATCTTCATGCAATGTCTTCATGTACTCAGAAAACTTTACTCCTTTAGCACTTCTCTTTTCTTCATCAACAATATCCCTCAAATCTTATATACCTCTCAGTTGTATGATATTTACAATCTCAAAAGGTGTTTTTCCAGTACTCCCATTCATTGAATTATTGTATGCAAACTCTGCTCATGCCAACAGAGAATCCCAATTACTCAGTGTGTCTACAACTAAACATCTCAAAAGATTTCCCAAGTCTCTATTCATAACTTTTGTTTGTCCATCAGTTTGTGGGTGAAATGTAGAACTATATTTCAACTCGGTGACAAACTTTCTCCAAAGGGTCTTCCAAAAATATCCAACAAATTTATTGTCTCGGTCAGAGATGATACTCCTCGGTAATCCATGCAATCTAACAATTTCCTTAAAGAAAAGTTATGTTGTATGTACATCTGATGTCTTTCTACAAGGTATAAAATGTGTCATTTTAGAAAATCTATCTACAAGAATAAATATAGAATCATTACCTCTTGTTGTCTTTGATGAGACAAGAATAAAATCCATACTAATATCAATCTAAGGTTTCTCAGAAATAGAAATTGGTGTATACAATCCAGTATTATGACTTACTCCTTTTGCAACTTGACAAATTCCACAACTTTTCACAAATTTATGAACATCCTTATACAACTGCAGCCAAAAGTATTTCTCCTTAAGCAAATTCAATGTCTTATCAACACCAAAATATCCAACCAAACCACTACTATGTTTCTCTTTTATCAAATTAGTTCTCATTGATCCTCTCGGCATACACAACTAAATACCTTAAAACAACATACCTTCTTGAATGAAATATTCTTCCCATTTAGTACTCAGTTGATCTTCAATAGGTTCTCTAAACTTTCTCCACGACTCAGAAAAATCAAGATCAAATTCATAAGGATCTCTCATGTCATCAAAACCAAGAACTTCAATTTTCATCTTGGTCATCAAATATCTCCTTCTACTCAATGTATCTGCAACTCAATTAGTGACTCCACTCTTATTCTTTATCACAAATGTATAACTCTATAAATATTCAACCCATTTCATGTCTCCGATTCAACTTATTTTGACTACCTGAATACTGTAAAGCTTTATGATCGGTATACAACACAAATTCACTCGGTATCAAATAATGTCCCAATTTCATCAGTGCTTGAACAATAGCATAGAATTATTGATCATACATAGAGTATTTCCTTTTTTCATCATTCAACTTTTCACTAAATAAAGCAACATGTTTACCTTCCTGGCTCAACACAACTCCTATTGCACTTCCACTTGCATCACATTCTACTTCAAATACCTTATTGAAATCAGGCAATGCCAATACAGACATTTGAACAACCTTCTGCTTCAGAGTCTCAAAACTTTTATCAGCTCCATGTGTCCACTTGAATTCTCTTTTATCTCCTCTCATAGTCTCAGTCATAGCATTACAAATTAAACTGAAATTCCTAATGAACTTTCAGTAAAAACATGCCAAACCATGAAATGAACTTACCTCACTAGAGTTCTCAGGTTTAGGCCAATTCAAAATAGCTTCAACATTTTCAGGATCCATCTTCAAACCATCAACTGAAATCACAAATCCCAAATACACCATCTCCTCTTGCATGAAAGAACACTTTTTCAGATTTATCAGCAACTTTTCTTCTTTCAACCTCTGCAATACTTTTTTAACATGCAACAAATGTTCTTCTCTGGTCTTACTGAATATCAGAATATCATCTAGGTATACAATAAAAAATTTACCTAAGAATTTCTTCAAAACTTTATTCATCAACCTCATAAAAGTACTCGATGCATTAGTTAAACCAAAAGGCATAACCAACCACTCATACAAACCTTCTTTTGTCTTAAAATAAGTCTTCCACTCATCACCTTCTCTGGTTTTGATCTAATGATACCCACTTTTGAAATCAATTTTGGTAAAATACTTTGCTCTAGTCAAACTATCCATTACATCATCCATTCTCGGTATAGGAAACCTATATTTCACTGTTATCTTGTTGATTTCTATGGAATAACTACACATTTTCCATTCGCCATTCTTTTTAGGTTCTAATACAACAGGTACTGTACAAGGATTGAAAATTTCTCAGATCAAACCTTTTTGCAACAATTCTTGAATCTGTTGGTTCAATTCCTGATTCTCGATAGGTGTCAACTGATGTGGTGCCTTATTTAGTAAACTAGCTCCAGGGATTAGATCCATGCAATGATCAATGATTCTCTTCAGTTGTAAACCATCAGGTACATTATCAAAAATGATTTCACTGTACTTGGTGAGTAACTTATCAATCTCCTCAGGGATGCTATCCTCTATTTTCTTTCTTGGTTTGTTAGGAATCACAACAAAACATACATCATTCTTCCTCAAATCCATAGAAAATTTTCTTCCTTCCATGAAGAAAACTTTCACAGATGTGCAAACATTACTAACAGGTTCTTCAATCAAAGGTTACAAAATTTTTTTTCTTCTTGTTAGCACTTAACTTGTAGATGATTAAAAGGATTCAGAAACCTCTGAAATCAAAAATCTTGTACTCCCAACAGATGCATCTAACACAATTCAAATGCTAAGGTATTGAGGTTTATAAACCTTCTTCACTTTGAGTATGAAACTCAAATGGGTTTACCTTTCTTAACAGCTTCTACAAAGCATTACAATAGTGACCTATGTGCTTGACATAGATGATACAATTCAGAAATATACAGTAAATGTAAATTGATTAGATTTTTTGATATTTTGAATGTGAATACATGTAATTCAAGCAATAACCAGTGCCTTATTCATTGTGCATCAGATTCAAAACCCACATCAACAGAATCATATCAAAATAGATATACTAAAACTTAAATGAAATGCCTGACACTCCATTCTCCCAATTGTTAACCCTGCTATCAAATTCATACATGGATAATTAATTCCCAGAGACCTCCCCCAAGATTTATTTCTTTCCTTGAAAGAAACTTGAGCTCAACCCATATATCATATACCTTGTAAAAAATGCATTAAATAGCCTTACAATTTAATACATAAGAGAACTTAAACATCCATATACGAAGACAACCAGAATTAGAAAAGAAGTTCTAGTATTTTTGTATTAATATATCAAACTGTATCAGTACATTTTGACAAAGACTTACAAGAAACAAGATCCTATATTCAAAAATCTCTTTAGAAAGTATTATCAACCACCTCCACAGAAGCAAAATTGCTATTTATATCCATGGCTATCTTGGAATCCTCAAAGAAAGTATGCAAAAAGCTTTGGATAGCTAGGAAAGTGACTTACACTACAGACAAAAAGTACAAACTATGATGATGAAGAGACTGGAGAATCTTAAAACAACTTCCAAACAAATGGAATCTTCACAGTTGGAACCTTCGTCTGAAGATATTTTAGACAAGTTGCTTGAGTTTGGTTCATGAATGATGACTACCAATACATGCTAACTTACATCATTATTTGTTTGATATATGCTCTCCCTAAATTTCTAGATCAGGTGCCAAGTGTACTCTATTCTTCTTCTTCTGCCTCCAGCTCCAAGACAGTTGGCTTCTTTTTCTTTTACTTTGTAGTTTTGTCCCAGGTTGCTACATCATCATCCGAAGGCCAACTATAATCCTATAAGTCTTGTAACAACTTGATCTGTAACTCCCACCTAGAATCAGTAATGCCTTTAACATATGCAACAAACTTTATGCAATCATTTTCAAATTTAATCAAGTTGTCTATTATGTTGTTGCATCCTTCTAAGTCGAAAGAACCATCACCACTGAGGAAAGCCTCTTGCTTAATCATTATATGGACCATGGATGACTTCCACTTATCTATACCTACTCTACTATACTTCCATCATTATTGTAAATAGAGGGTAGATACTTTCTATAATCTTTATCAAATATGGCCAGCTTGGCTTTCACCTGATTTGATTTCCCTTTAAAAAAAATGGAAATGGCACTGACCAACCCTATCTTTTCAAACACTTATGTGACTACCTCAGGGATATCATGGCTATGTAGCTGCAAGGCATCAAGCTTCTCAAATAATGTAGTTCTCCTAGACCAAACACTATAGAGTGGCTCTAAAGTAGCCAGTGATTCATTTACCTTCTCATTTTCCTTATGCAACAGGCCAACTGACTGATGGAATGAGTCCATTTTCTCCTTTATTTTATCCAGTTTGTGTTGCACAACATCTAACATGGTCTTTAAGGCTGCATCTAGCCTTACCTTTTCTAGATCCCGCTACTACATTTGAGGTCAAATTTTGACGGCCATTTGTCAGATTTGCAATGCTAATTTGTCTGCATTTCGACAGATGAGTCCATCACCATTTTTGCGTAGGAAATTGTGACAGAAGACCTATCCATCAGTTTACTGACATCATCTCATGTTAGAAACTTGCACATGGCAATAGTTTCGTTATGGAATTTTCTGCGGTTCATCCATCGAAATTCCAACACAACGACCTATTGGAATATACAATCTCTGTCGGAATTAACTGTCGAAAACATATCCTTTTGGACATTATAACTGTTGGAATAGCGATAGTTTCCACCTAATTTTGATAGATACACCTATCGGAGATATGGCATTAATGTCAGAATTTTTGTCAAAAATTGACTATTTGCGACACTTAAATTGTCGAAAGAGTGACAATCCTTTAGCATTTCTCCGACAGGTTCCCTGTCAAACGTATAGCATTACTGTCGGAACTATTTTCATAAATTAGTTTTCTCTGACATTTTATCTATCGAATGTGTAGCACTTCCGTCAGAATTAATTATTAATTGTCAAAAAACTGACAGATATGCACATTAAAGATAAAACAGCTCAAGAGACCATCATAGGTTCTCTCTTTCTTCAGTCTATATTATTGATAGAATATTTTACCTTTCATTAGTTCATCAAATTCAGGGATTTGAAAGAATTTAATAGAATATTTTCATGACAATGTATATTATTTAAGTTGATGTTGCATGAATTTATCTACTTTGTGCACTTGTAGACTATGAGGACAGTGATAAACAAGCATGGCCATCCATGGCCATGCTTCTTTATCGCCGTCCTCATAGTCTACAAGTGTGCGAAGTAGATAAATTCATGCAACATCAACTTAAATAATATACGTTGTCATGAAAATATTCTATTAAATTCTTTCAAATCCCCGGATTTGATGAGCTAACAAAAGGTAAAACATTCTATCAATAATATAGACTGAAGAAAGAGAGAACCTATGATGGTCTCTTGAGCTGTTTTATCTTTAGTCCTAGCTACTGTCCTAGCTACCTATCGATCATCAAGAATAATCACCGCCTTTCATTTATGTACACTGCACAAATTGATCCCAGTCTTGCAAAAACATTTTACACTCATACATCTCATCAATACTGGAGGCCTAAAGTAATTTTATACGATTACTAGCACATTTCATGCATGGATGAGAAATAGTATCCAAAGTTTCTAGATAACCATTTTTGAGAAGAGGAAAGAGTGCAGGCCAAAGAAGGGATAATTCCACAACAGAAAGGAAGACATCTTTTTAGCCTAGGTCTGGATCCTACCCCAATTGTCAAAGGATCCAGGGCTAGTCTAGAAAGATGTCATCCCATTCTGTCTGCAACATTGTGTCCATCTATTATCTTAGGAATATCATCATCTTTCTACTCTTCATTGGCCAAAATATATCACTTCTTCAAGCTTGTAGAGTAATCTTATTAATAAAAGAACTCTTGCCAACATTAGGGTACCCACAGATCAAAATAATTGATGTTATTGGTGCTTGTGCTCAAGGATATCGATTCAGTGTTTTGAAATGGCCAAATCATTTTTATTTCATTTGTAGAGAAAAGGAGTGGGAGAAAATGAGTGGGTGAAAGTTGATCGAGTGCGAGAGAAGGCATTGCATTTTATTTGATCATGAATGCTCTCTGAAATGACCAATCATGTTTTCTATTTGATTTTTTTAAATTTTTTTTTCCCATATTCAGTAGATAAAAATCATGGTGGCAGCCACTTAGCCATCTTTTTGATGTTCTAGGTATTTTACAAAGACACAGGTATGTGGATTTATCATTTAGTTGCTTGCAGTTATTGGTCAAATGCAAATATTTTGTCAAGTTGAAAGGGCAAGATATCAGTTTGGTGTTTTCAGTTTATGTTAAAAGTTGATTTGGTAAAATCCTCAAAAAACACACTACATGTTCTAAAATGTAAAGAAGTTGAATGTTAAATGTAAGATATATATCTCATCCATAGTAATCAAAAGAAAGGACATAAAACTTATAAGGAGATTTACCCATCCAAAAATATAAGCGAATAGGAAACATGATTGGTACCTTATGAATTGGTTTTTGAGGTGCACAATCTTCATCAATCCCCTGAGAACAAGACCCCTCCTCAAAAGAAATCCATGCATCAAATTTTTATAAGGATATCCTACTAATCAATAGGAATTTTCTTGAGATGACCAATGATTATGCATTTTGATGGCAGTGTGCTAGTTCAAAAGGATAATATAAATCTGAAACAATTTTTTTCTGATTTTCTCAAACTATAAATGTGGTTAAAGGGAAAATATTACGTGGAAAACCCACAAACCAAGCTAGAAAATGATTGTACATCAAATTATTCCTATATTCATTCAAGTATTTCTATGCTTCAGCTACCTGACCTTTGAGCTTCATCTAGAGGAATGTGTAGCTTTAAGATAGAGTTACTTCTTGGGGCTTACAATAGGGTGGAATATGATCAAGATTTGTTTAGGTTGTATCTTTGTTAGTCCTATTATTAGGTTCATATAGTTCATGGTTTGAATCTATTATGGTTGTGTAAGGGATTTATAGATGCTTTTTCTAACATAATTATTGGACACCATGATTGGAACAACTGGTTGTTGGCTATTGTACACATGAATCATATCTGTCAATGGTTCTTTGTGTTCAAGAATTCGTTGATCAATCTTTGAGATTTATTGTCCCGGCTTTAAAAGAGTGATAAAAGATATAGTGAGTGCTATCTTTTCCAAGTGTTTTGTGGGTGCCATTATCTTCTAGGAGTAATTGCGGGAACCAAATTATGATCTTTGCCTCTAGTAAATATTGCAGACACAACCATCTTCTTGGTGAAGGGTTTCTTCCATTCCCTTGTAGTATACTGAATCTAATTTAATACAAGTGTGCACTATTTTGGGTTCCATAATTTATGGCCCCTACACTGTGGTTGTTAGCCTAATTAAGATAGGCCTACCTTTGCATATAATAAGAGGCCAACATGAAACAAACATCCAAAGGTTAGGGGGTTGTTCCCTATCCATAATTTATTATTTAAGTGCTAAGTGATGATGGGTATATCATGTAATTCATACCTAGTGTGTCTATTTCTTTCTCTCCACATTTCACATTAGGAGTATATGTTATAAAATACTAATGAAATCAACTATAGGTCAAATCTAATCAAAATTGCAATATAAAGATTAAAATAGATCTTGAAGAAATATGGGAACCATTTTTGACAGATATTGTACAAATGAAGAAAATACTCCAAAGAGGAAATGCATCAATGTGGAACAATTGAAGGATAATATTTTACTTTTATATACACATCTGTAATGTTTTTGATATACTTCTGAGATAACAAAACCATAGAAAGAATAGCATATAGAAGAAATTAAAGAATAATGATCATACTTTGAGATATTGTGGAAAATTAAAGGAAAGAATGCTTGGTGGGGTTATCATGCAATTAATGAGTGATCCTTCATTCCCCTCTTCCAGTGACCCTTCAAAACCAGGTTATCATGCAATCGGTGAGTGATCCTTCATTCTCCTGGTCTGCCCTGCAACCAAACATATTGGAAATACATAATACAATGATAACAAGTCTTTCACAATCCCCCTTCCCTCAAGGAACACTATCAAACATCCCTTCCACATAGCATTTCACTATTGTATGAGTGGATTGTGCAGGACTAGTTAACATTAAACAAGGAGGAAACTCCTCAACATATCTTTGTTGTAAACATGTCATTGGTTCAGTTTTGTAAATTTGTTTTTTGTGTTAAATGCATTTAAAGGGAACATTAAGCATAGTAATAATATGCTTAGTCTATTAGTAATTACAAATTAAATGCCCATAACACCTTTATCAGTTTAGCATGTTATTATAAGATACTAAAGAAGACCTGCTATTTGTCAGAGAAATCTTCCCTATCCCCCACAATGAAGACAATGAAGATTGACCTCCTGCCCCACAACAAAGAACATTGTAATAAGAATAAGATAGTGCCAAGAAACATTTTCACAAATATGAAACGTGAGGAAAAGTAAAAACATTAAAAATGCCAAGATTTACATCGTTAAATTTCACCTACGGATGAGTTTTTGCAGTGGGTTTCCCAGCATCAAAAATATGTTGAGTTGCATTTGAGCTGTAACTAAGAGTATCATGTAGAATAGACCCTAAACTTTCAAAGTGTTCTCCAGCCTGGCAATTCAAAATTCAATCTAGGAAAGCATTAGTAAGTGAAATAAATTATAGACATCAACATCAACATCATCATAATCATTAGACATAAATTATAGACATCAACATCAACATAATCATAATCATTTGGAGGGTATTCATTTTGGTCCTTGGACAGTACTATGTTTCTTGAAAGTTCTTGTGATGCTTCTAAACTTTAAAGACATATTTTATGGCTTAATGATAATATAGATTAGTGTTTTGTTTTCTAATGGAATGTTGTTGATCATTCATGGTCTTGAAGAAAATTTTGATTGATTTGATTCTTGAGTCTTTACGTTGTTTCTCAATGTGATATAGAATGACCACAAGATGGTTTAGTTGGTCCTCTCTTTCTATTTAATCATTTGTCTTCTTCATGGTGTAAGTGTCAATATGTTATAATCCAACCAGCATGTCATACCCCCACTTCTGAAAAACCTCACAACATGCAAATCATAGCCAAAGACTTGGGTGATTAGCATACACAAACAACGATTACCCTTAGGAAACAATGATCATTAATATTCATTAATGGAGGGCGGTGATTCCTTGGTAATAAAGGCATTTCCAGCATTCATCATCTTAACAAATCATGGGTGGTGATCCTTGAAATAGCACAATTAGTAAAAGGAAATAACAACATAAGTCATGTGTGGTGATCCTTGAATTTGGATCGAGGAAGAAGGAAAATTGGAAAACAAAATATGGAATAATCAAGTTGGAATTGGATAAGAATTCATAAATAAACTTGAATTAGAAAAAAGCCAAGTTATCTAGTTCTTTGTTTGAGGCTGGGTTCTGATTCTATTTTTGTTCTCCTCTGGGTTTGACTTGGGTTCCTTTGGTAGGAACTTGGGTGCCTGGGCCAATCTTGGGTGCACCTGCAGTATTATAAATATGATACATGAAGTATTTTATTCATAATTTTATAGGCTAACTCATTATTATGGTAACATGGGTATGACCACACTCCATGCCTTATAATGGTACCCGACATGTACTGTGGTTCAAATGAAGTTGAACCAAATGTTGATCGTGATGGCTATGATCATGATGAAGATAAATATGAATATTAAATCTAAAATATGGCTTGTAATTTGAATTTTCATTGTGAATGAAGAAACTATAGATTCAAGTTGACTCATTCTATGTTGTAGTATATTTGTTCCCTAGATCTACCATATTATATATGTGTAGCCTGTAAGGGACATCTTCTGCTCATCAATGTATCATAGCTCAATGAGAGTTCTTAGGAGAAAGATAAGATGTCAGTGAGAGATGGAGAAACCAATATCAGAACACCACTTGAAGCCTTGCAATGTTGAGAGTGGGATAAAAGCTACACTTGAGACCCTATATAAGGAACAAACTTATTGAGCTTCACTTTGTTTCGAGAATAGTTTTATATTCTGTACTAAACAGGGCCAACACGTGAAGGTGGAAGCTCATTTGGCCCCACCCCCCCCCCCCCCCTAACATCACTCTAAATTCCCTGTTAACATCTAACATTCATTCATTATTACATCCATTAATAAAATTCATCTAACATTCATCTAAAGTTCATCTAATAAAATTCATCTAACATTGTAAAGTTCATCTAACATCTAACATTCATTCACACATTAATAAAATGTGACATTCATTAATTATCACATGATAACATTCATTAACACATTATAAAATTTATGAAAATTCACTACCACATAATTAAATTCATTGGCATATAAAAATCAGTCATTATCAATTAAAGTGCATAGATGACAATCATTTCTTTTTTTTCTTTTGATTTCTAGTTTTTAAGATGTAATTGTTAAGATGAGTATCAATATCATCATCATGATCATCTACCCTCTCATTAGATCTCAATGGATGCCTAGTTCTCTGTTGATGCAAAGGGGGGTCATCTGCAATAACATATAAAAGGGTTAAATTAAAAACATTTTATTATAATTAAATTTTTTTTAAACATTTTAAAGTATTTCAGCACTTTACAAGCCATAATCGTATAGCTCTTTACCTGATCTAGTCACATCATCAACATTGAGGTCAGCCTGTTTGGCCTCGGGCTCAACCTCAACATGCTCATTAACAACAACCTCTACACTCTCTACAGCTGCTCTACAAATTGTTACATTAATCCAAACACCAATTGCAATTAAATTTGTATTACTACACCAATCAATTTAAGATGTTTACTTGTATTACTGTGATGCACATCCTCATTGTCATCAACACCCACAGGTTGTGTACGGCAAGAATCAGCAGGCTGCATTTCAATTTCATACGCATTCATGTTATCATTGTTTCCTTACTTAAAACAAATTTACTCACTTTATGTTGGAACTTAACATCAAATAAACTAATTGGTAAATAATTAAATTTGAAATATCATCTATTTAGCTTAATTGGTAAATAATTAAATTTGGAATATCATCTATTTAGCTTACTTACCCTGACGGATCCATCAGTAGAACCTTGTGCACTTCTTATTCCTTTTGCCATGGCTTTATAGCCTTGTTGGAAGCCAATTCTCTTGTCTTCTTCTGTGAGACTTATATTAAACTCTGCACCCTGCATTTTTGCTTGCTATCGTCAAATTTTATTTTATTGTTTCATCAAAACAAAAAAAGATTTCAAATTATAAATAAATATTTAAAGATCAAAGAATTATTTTCAGTGTTAAAAGCCATGTAAAGATTGTATTTTTCCAACACTTACAACTCGTGCAACAAGTTTTGAATAACCACTAGAGCCTAGCTTGTGTTGCCCGTGCTTTTGCAATCTTGCCTTTGTTGCCTTCGATGTGTCAGGAAATCTATGAAGAGATTGAAATATGTTAGTTCATATAAATATGAAGATTATTTAGTACACAATTACATTCTTAACAGTATCACATACCTTCTTCTGTTCTCTGGTGGTGTATTTCCTTTTTTTACTTTAGTTTTCTCATTCACATCCAAAATAATAGATTTCCACTCTAAATTAGGAATGCAAGGGGGGCGCTGGTAATGTGGGTTTTTGGTTAATGTACACCTATACTAGTCCCTAATATACCTCAAACATATCCTGGCTCTTTGAAGGAGCTTACCCTTCTCAAATGCATGAGGTCCAAACAAGTTTGTCATACTCTCTACGAGATCATCCTTTAACTTTTGATTTTGGGCTTTCCACCTTTTAAGAAAGAAAAAAGTATTACATTCAAAAATGGATGTAATGATAACTATCCTAGCAATGATATGAAATCAAAATAGTGGATTGGGGTTTTAGTTCAGATATGATGTTTCACCCTGTACAGATGGTGGGCTCGAATATCGACAAACACTCATCATTAAGTTTACTATAAAAAACATCATTCCCTACAAAATAATCATGGGATCATTAGTCGAAGGATATAATAGTATAAAATAAGAACACAATAGATGTAAGATTCTCATATTGAATGCAAGGTGTAATTAACATACAATTGTATAGTAAAAGAAAGGTCCAATCTTTAAAGTACCTAGAAATTTTGCTATTTTCAAGGGAAATCCTTCTTCTTCAGACACAAGCAATATGCAAGCCTTCACTGTTCCCTTACTAGCAATACTAGTACATCCAGGAAAATCACCATCAAGTGTTGCATCCCTTGTTGCATAAATTGAATCCATTACGAAATGGCCCTAAGAAAGAAAACTTCAAGGGAAATAAACATATATATAATGATAGAGAAAATAAAATACCTGTACGAGTAGGTGGTGCCATGGCATCTGTGGCAATGCTGTGTGTTGCTAACATTGTAGGACGTGATACATCAGAGCCTTCCATTGTATGAGGTGGCGATAGTAAATGACCATTGACATGTGCTGAAGAATAAGATTGTTAGAGCATAATAAAACTAGTGATTAGCATGGACAATATTGTTAGAGAGTAAAAAAAATATAGTCCAACATGCAATCTACCTGAACCAGCTGTAGTACCCTCGTCATGGCCGCAAGGATCAAAATTACGCAAAAAAAGCTGTAAAAGAAACACATCTGCTTATTTTTTAATGACATAAAAGACTACTATAACATAAAAACTATTATTGAACTTTTGTTATAATTAAAAATTACATTAATACTTAATCGGTAATTTTGAGATAGGTGCATCAGTTTAGTTGCCCTCTTTTGTGACTCAAGAGTCAGAGGGAATATAGATGCCAATTCAGCCAATCTATTTCCAATTTTGTGGAGGCATTTTTTAATTTTAGAGGTCGGCTCATCACAAGCACCGAAATCAACAACTAGGTCCTTGTCAAAGGACTCCTCTTCAGGGACTGTAGGTTCCTTTCCCTTTCTCTACTGACCACCTATTTGTGACAACAATATTACTAACACTATTAGAATTAATCTGAAACAATGATGAAAAGAATATAATAAAAAGGCTTTATTTAACATTTTGCTTCTATCTAATTTGTAGTTCAATAACAAAGAGGTTTACCTACTGGGCAGAAGTTCATGCATGATCATCATTGTCCCCACTACGTGGCTGCTCCATATTGTGGACCTATGTTATTATTTAAAGTTAACCAATAATTAGAAAGGACTACATTAATAAATTTCATTAGAAGATGATGATGGAGATGAGGTGGATGGTCATGAGGAGATTCTCTAAATGTGGTTGGCAAAAAAACTCAATTATTTAATGGTACCTAGTATGTACTTGCACCCTAATGATAGTGACATCATTTGTATCTATGCAATTCAAATTCTAATCAGTAAGAAACTCTTCCCCAACACTTATTGATTTTATCGCACATACAAATACATGATTTTCCTCGTGTGCCTCAAATATGCAATTGGGTTGCTTAATAGTTGACAGAGGTTGCATGCTATTTATAAAACCTACAATATTCCCAGATGCTTTTGGCCTTCCGTTAATGTATATAGCCACTCTTTTACTTTTTCTCATTGTCTTTTTGTTGAATATAATTTTCCGAGAGTGCATACCTACGCATACTTTTTTTATATTGAACAATTCGCATCCAACTTTTGTAATCATAACAAGGTCCAGCATACTCCATCAGTTCAACAACTTTGTTGTAAGAGACCTTTATGCCATCCATGGAAAATAAGCCCAAACCATGTATTGACAATGGTGCAATATGATATATCTTGCCTTTAACACTAAAATCAGTGTTTATTGGAGGAAGTTACTTGGGGACCCATTGTTTCTATAGATTTTGGTACCTAGAGGGCACCTTGATGTCGCCTTTGCTCTCATCATCATAAGAACATGACCCCCCTTGAACAAGGAAAAATTTCATGCATCTATTGAATTTCCTTCTAGTCTTTTGACCTCTAGTTGATCTTCCTAATTCAGACATACTAAATGACTCACTTTCTTCGCTTGAGGAAGACACATTTGACAAATACCTATTTGCTACTACCTGCACTCCATCAAATGAGAGAGATAGAAAGTAATGTGAGATATTTTTCAAAATGTGAAATACATTAATCTCTATAGGGTGTATTGACTTATACCTATCGATCCATGAGACTGTGTGGGATGCTTGTGAAAGGAGTCTAGGTACCTACATATGTAATTCAATTATCTAATGTTAGCGAAAAAACTCATGATACATATTGTGAGTTTGAAGAGAGTTCGTGCCATGTGAGATAGAACCTACTTTATCTAATATGGTGCATTGTTAAACAAATTAAGGGTAGAGTAGTTATTACTTAGTTTTTTTGGGGGGACAATGAAGATATATCTGACAAATAGCAGGTCTTCTTTAGTATTTCATGAATTTTTACCACATATACTGTTTCAAGCCTTTGAATCTTGGAGAAGAATAATGGTGTAAGTTGAATAGATCATATTTAATGGGTTGTTGAAACATGGTGAATAGACCATGATGAGATGATACTTGGTGTCGTGACTAAGTTTCCCTCACAAACATCAGCATAGACTAGTTTTACTAAGTTTCCTTTCTCTGCCGCAGGCATACAGTCAAAGGGTTCATTGACAAAATGATCTTTCAAATGGTTACTATGAATATGAATGATTTGATATATCATATTGCTCATTTTACTTGAAGTTTGGAATAGCTTGTGCAAGGGTGAAAGTAGTTTTGATCGTTTTGGTCATGATTGTTCCTCTACATAGTCAGGAAATGTAACTGTCTAATGATTATATGTAATGTTGAATGGATTAACTGCTTTATTTTTGGTAGAAGTGAAGGGAAGGAATAGTTTTGGTGTTAGGTTTCATTTATTATTGAAATCAATGGTTTCCAAGATATGTTGAGGAGTTTGCTCCTTGTTTAATGTTAACTGTTCTTGCACAATCCACTCATACAACAATGAAATGCTATGTGGAAGGGATGGTTTATAGTTTTCCTTGAGGGAAGGGGGATTTTGAAAGACTTTTTATCATTGTATTGTGTATTTTCAATATGTTTGGATGCAGGGCAGACCGGGAGAATGAAGGATCACTCACTGATTGCATGATAACCTAGTTTTGAAGGGTCACTAGAAGAGGGGAATGAAGGATCACTCAATGATTGCATGATAACCCCAATAAGCATTCTTTCCTTTAATTTTCCACAATATCTCAAAGTATGATCATTATTCTTTACTTTCTTCTATATGCTATTCTTTCTATGGTTTTGTTATCTCAGAAATATATCAAAAACATTGCAAATGTGCATATAAAAGTAAAATATTATCCTTTAATTGTTCGACATTGAAGCATTTCCTCTTTGGAGTATTCTCTTTGTTTGTACAATATCTGTCAAAAATGGTTCCCATATTTCTTCAAGATCTATTTTAATCTTTATATTGCGATTTTGATTAGATTTGACCTATAGTTGATTTCATTAGTATTTTATAACATATACTCCTAATGTGAAATGTGGAGAGAAAGAAAGAGACACACTAGGTATGATGTGCTATCCCCTGTCTATATTAAGAATTTGATAAATAAATTAATAATAATAAATTAAAAAATAATCAAAAGTATATTAAATAAATATATTTATTACATTAATCAATGTTATTAACAAATAGATAATTGTATAATAATATATATATTGAACATTGAAATAAATAATTATCAATCAATGAATATATAATGAATAATTATCAAAATTAATAATTAAAATAAATATTAATCAATCGTATATCAGCAATATATTAATAATGCATAGATAATTATTAATTAAAAAAAATTAATAATTATTCTAAATTAATATTAGAGTGGGATGGAAAGATAAAGAACAGTGATATTGTTGAAGTCAAACAAAGTCAACAAGGACAAGTTGGCAGAAAAGGTGCCACATAAGTGCAGTGACAAATACGATTTCATAAAGTGGTGCAAAATTTTGACTAATAGCAATAATTAGTATTGATAAAGGAATGATATATGATTTACGAAGAGACATGAGTTGTGTCTTTTACATGACTACTCATCCTAAGCATAAGATATAAGAAATCACTCTCCATCATTGATTCAGGCATCGAAGGAGATATAATATAAAATATATTTGTTACCCGACGTAGGGAAGAGAACATTATAGAGGAAAATACTGACAGATTAATAAATCTGTATTTAGCATCTGGCAACAAGTCAGACAACCAGAACACATAGGATTTAACTTTATGTATATATATTATACAATCTCACAACTAATGGGGGAGATATAAGGGAATGAATATCAGACATTATTTATTATATATATATATATATATATATATATATATATATATATATATATATATATATATATATATATATATATATATATATATATATATATATATATATATATATATATATATATATATATATATATATATATATATATATATATATATATATATATATATATATATATTGTTGGAAATATTCAAGACTATCTAGGTTACTGAGAGGGGAGGGGTGAATCAGTAACTTCAAAACTTTTGACAGATTCAGATCTTAATAATATTAGATTGATAATCTGACTGCATGCATGAGTAATAGAAAGAATAAAACATTCATAACACTTAGAACACAAAGATTTGGTAACCCAGAAACCTTCCAAATAGAAAGTAAAACTGGGGTGGGGATGATACCCATAAAACTTCAATACTGCAGTATAAAGTTTGCCGGTTAAGGCTTACAATGATCACTTCTGATGATCTGCCCTGTTAGGAGCAATAAGGACTGCTAGGTCCACCTTGTTAGAGGTTTTACAAACATACAATGAAGTATGCACTCGGTTAAGAGATTTTTACAAAGACTGTTAAGTCTACCCGGTTAGAGGATTTCAAGCTGATTCACCTGTTAGGATGAAACAGTAGATCTCTTACATGCAACTGTACTTGCTGATTGAGATTCTCTAATGTATTGATCACCTTCTGTGATAGATAGATCTTTTCTGCTTCTTATACTGCTGTAGCCCTTTGTAATTCACTTATCTCTACCTTTCTCTCTTTTTCATACTTCTCTATATCTTATCATAAAAACATTGTTTATATATCAATCTAAGTCAATTCCAAAACAATTACAAAGTTGTCTCTTAAACAAGTAAACACAAATATTACTGAGTCAGCCCAAATATAATTACACGGTTACTGCAAACTAACTCGGTGATTTTCTGATACTTGGCATCCACTGCGTTACTCGGCATCATCAGGCACTCGGTAGAAGTGGAAACTCGGTCCATACTAACCACTCAGTTGTAGTTTTGAACTCGGTAAATAGTGGAGCCTCGATAGATAAAGTGTTACTCGGTAGAAACTAAATTTCCTGTTTAACCCTGCAGCACTCGGTAAACACTGTTCTATTCGGTATGTACTATTCTGCTCGGTATGTACTGTTCTACTCGGTATGCTCTATTCTACTCGGTATGTACTGTTCTGCTCGGTATGTACTATTCTGCTCGGTATGTACTATTTTTCTCGGTATATATTATACAGAATAAGTGTTGTCACTAATGACAATCATGCTTAATGCCAACAATCTCCCCCTTTGGCATTAGTGACAAAAACACTTATAGCCAAAACTTATATACAAGAATCATGCTGAATCTTTTTTTGGATTTTTTTTTTTTGAAAAATTTATCTTTGTCAAACTGTTGTTCATATATTTCATGAATCCCTTATATAGAGTACTTTCTCCCCCTTTTGTATTACACACCTTAATCTTATACACTTTCTCCTATACATTTTCTCCCCCTTTTTGACAATAATGCCAAAGGTGTATATACAAGTATTTTACAGGGAGAATCAAAAATGTGAAAGAAAATCAGAATGTACCTTTATGATTAGTGCCAGAGTTCTGTCCCAATTCTCTTGCAAAATCTTGCATGTTTGGAGTGCAATTTGGACTTCTGCAGAGAGTTCAATCATGTGATTTGCAATGGAAAATTGATTGTCATGGAGTAATGTTTTTGAGTGAACAATGTGTTTTTGCATTATGCCCATGATGGGAAGATCATGTTCTGAATATCTAGCAGTGTTGACCGGATCTTTGTATCTTATTTTAATAATTCTAACTGCCTATTTGATAGGAATGTGATTTTCATATGATGTGCAGAGCTTGAACTAGGTTCAAGTTGCAATCTTTGTACACTGTCCTTCAGATCCTCATCAATCTTATTCAATTTTTCTTTGACTTCCTTAGTGAACTCGACAACATTACATAGCTTAGCAACAAGTGAGGTAACATTGGAATAGGAGGATTCAATATCTGTCAAAACTAAAGATAATTCTGCCTGATTAATAGCTATATGCTGAGCAACATGCTCAAGCACTTTATTGTCAAATTTCTTCTTGGCTTTCTCAATAATCTTTTCTGACGCAGAGGAATCCTCATGGAACTTGTTTACTGCCTCAGCTAACTGTAACAAAATATTTTGAGAAGAATCAACTTTAATACCTAATGCTTCTGACAAAATATCCTTTGCATCTTCAATAATTTTATATTCCTTGTCCCTTTCTTCTTTTAGTTTCTTCTGTTTTGCTTTCTTTTGGAGGAGTTCACCAATGTTTTGCATTTGGTTTACTGAAAGATTTGCAAAGTCTAATTTTGGAATCTCTATCTCCTCATCTAAGTCTATATCCTCTTCTACATTCTTACTCAAAAATCTTGTACTTGGTTGAGCCTTAGGATCAACTATTATTGCACTTAATGCCTTTGTAGAAGTTATTGTAGACATTGTAGAAATAGCTGTGAAAAATGATAAACTAGTGACTGGAATACTTGAAGGGCTCAAAACTGAAGTATTCACAATTGTAGAATCAAAAACTGAAATACTTATTGAAGTATCCAAAACTGAGGTACTTACTGCTGGAAAACTTGATATGGAAGTAGGTACTGAAATAGATACAGGAGACTGCAACTCGGTAAAAGAGGTGGTAGTCATTTCTGTCGATGATTCATTGAGTTGTGATAGTGATGATTTGACATTTGATGTATCTGTGGAAGTTGTCATAACCATACTTGAAGTTATCTCCGTGCTAGGTGTAGCAACTTTTGCTGGAGAGTGAGGAAGTGAGGCAATGACTTCTGCAGCTATCTGAACAATATTATCTTCCTCATCACTTTGCTTGTCCACCTCGGTATCTTCTTCATGTTCATCATTGTCATCATCAATATCCTTGATTATCACAGTTTCGACACTCGGTTTATGAAGATTATATATGTTTTTCCATGTGGCAGTGGCACTCTTCACAACCGACTCAATATCTTTGATCAAAATCAAACAACTGTTGAATTTGAGTGTCATCTTAATTTCATTATCTATCAATGCCTTATTAATTTCAGCATTTTTCAAACTTGGCATTAATTGTCTCAAGGTTTGAGCATAGATGTCCTTGACAGTTTGTCTTGCATTGGACCATCTTAACTTAATTTTTTTCAGTAGAGTTCTTGGGATTTGAGAAGCTATCTCTTCAGGTGAGTATTTCCATCTTCCTATTTTCTCGATAATAGCATCTTCAATTTCCTGCTGCTCTTCCTCAGATCTGATTTCATATCTTAGAGATTTGAAGTTTGCAATTCCAGATCCTTCTTTCATATCCTTGATCTTTTCTTTTAATGAAGGAGGATGCCTTTTGAATACTATTTCTTCACTGTCTTTGCCTGCCTTGCCTCTTGCACTTGTTCTTGTAAATACTGTAGAGGGTTGCTTGGGAGCCTTGGTGATAAATACTTTTCCTTTCTTCTTTGCTGGTACTTGTTCTTCTTCCTCCTCATCCTTTTTCTCTTCTTCTTCTTCTTCAAAGTCCTCTCCTTTTTCCTCGATTGACATTAGAGGTGTGCTAGCTTGTATTTTGGCCAACCTCTTTCTTCCTTTGTTAACCACCTGTGGAAGCTTTATACTAAGCTCAATTCTCTCCTTAGCTTCTTCATATGTCCCAAAATATGGTGCCTTTGGGTTAACAGGTTGATTAATTAGGGCTTCAATAATATTCTTGGTTTCATCAATATTTACCTCATAGGGAAGAGGTTTCACATGTACAATCCTTGGTTTTGATGTCTGTATATACAGATTATCATAGTCCACCATGAAACAAATATCATCTTTGTAATCCTCAACCAATTTCTGTGGAATTCAGAATCTATTGTTCATTTTCTCTTTAAATGATTCAAAATCGTTATCCATTATGCTTTCAAAATTGTCACCCATTTCTGAAATGTATTCATTTATCTGATAAAGAACCGGCACATCTTTTCTCCATACTACCGTGCCTTTTGATGGGAAAAACTTTTGAGCATAGAAAAATAAACAAACCAATAGTGAGCCAAACTTACATGGATTGTTCTTTGAGGTTTGGATGCTCTCCATGTTCTTGTTGAACTGTCTCAACAAAAGATCTGCTAGGTCAAATGATAGATTGTTCTTTACAATTTTATATGCTAGGTCAACTGCTTCACACGGAACACTGTTCTGCCTACTTGAACTGTATATCTTGTGAGCTACGATATGTATACCAAACTTCAATTCTACATCAATAATTCTACTTATCTTCATACCTCTATCGTCCCACTCGGCTAGGGTTTTCTCTTCCAGTTCCGTCCTACCTAGGGTTTTTGTAGATTTTGCCTTGTCAAGCATGGGAAGACCAGTGATTCGGTGAATCATCTTCTTCATAATCTCTACCGGTTGCTCAAGCCATATTTTTCCTTCATGTACTCAACTGAGAATATATCTGACCCATTTTGTCTGAAAGCTCTGAGGCAAGTGTGTGATGTGAACTAAACCCTTATCTTCCAAATGTTGATGTTCCGGTTTGAGAACACCATCGACACATAGTTCCTCAAGGATAGTATCTATCTCTAGGGTTCCAAGCTCTTGAATTGTACACTTAAAATGAAAGTGAATATCATTAATAAGAAGTACCTTAGGAGGAATCTGAGATTGAGCTCCACTCGGGTCTAGGTTTCTGGCAACTGCGGGCATGAGTTTGAAATCTGGTGCTTTCCATTCTCCATGAACCAACATTTCTGAATCTTTCTTCAGTTTAGCACTAGATGATGCCATGGTAGCTCGGTGAACACAG
Source organism: Chamaecyparis obtusa (assembly GCA_027943335.1). NCBI lineage: Eukaryota > Viridiplantae > Streptophyta > Pinopsida > Cupressales > Cupressaceae > Chamaecyparis > Chamaecyparis obtusa. Next base: position 1,331,552 of record BSBK01001158.1, on the reverse strand, counting down.
TAAATTCTTCGAGGAAAGAGAATATTACTGAAATATGCTTTGAAATGCTTGATTTCACTAGGAGACTTTTGTTTGCGGTGAATAGTGAACTTGATTTCACTCCTTTTGTTAAAACTTTGTCATTAATGCTCAGTATGAATTAGGGTATAGAATTAGACAGGCTGTCATCCACTACAAATTAATTGCTCGGTGAAGACTCCACAACTCGACGATCATACAAATTCAACCTCTCCGACCTTACTTGGTAACCAAATGAAGTTAGGTTACTCTCGACCTTGCTCGGTGGTAACTGATACCGACCTTCTTGTGATCCTGCTGTATCTTGCATACTGATTTGGATCTATCTTCCTTTCAGTTCAAGAACTATTTTGAATATGTCTATGAAGATGCAGTTCCAGTACTTTCTTGGAGACTAGTTAGAGCTCATAGAGCTACTCTCCTCATTAGTAACTTCAGGATTGGTTTTCTCGGTAGGTTTAGGAATCCACTTTTGTCTCATCTACTTCCTAATGTTATTTGCTTTTGCTTTCTTTTCATCTTCAATTTTGCCTAAATTCATGTAGTTTTTAGCTATGTGACCAAGCTTAGTGCAATTATAACATCTTATGGTAGAATCCCTTTTTCTCAAGTGGTGCCTTACACAATTCATGCGAATGTGTCCATATTCTCTATAGTAATGAAATCTACACCAAGTGTTGTAATCCCAACCAAACATTTCTTTCATAATTTTTTCTGCTAGATTGGGTGTTTTAGTTCTGCATTTTGATGCCTTATGTCCTTGTTTGCTACATTTGTGACATATGCCTTTAAATCTTGGTTTCTCCTTGCATTCATTTTCTTTATGACCAAGCTGATTGCAATTGTAGCATTTTCCATTGAATTTTGCTTTTCCATTTCTCCAACATTTGTTTGAAGTATGACCAATTTTGCCACAGTGATTACAGGTAGGTTTCTGATTCTTTTGAGTACCTTGTTTGGAGGATTCACCTTCCTCTTTCAATCCAAGTCCTACTTTTCCTTTTTGCCTATGAAGGTTTCATTCATACACCTGATTCATATCTTCTTGAGATTTCAACATTCTCTCATTGATTTTCCTTTCAGCATCTAGCTCAGTCATTACTCTTAAATTGATTTGCTTTTCAGATCTCAGCTCTTCTCTCATGTTTTCATTTTCTGATCTTAGAGTCAAGATTTCTTCATTTGCATTGGAGATTTGATCAATAAGATTTTCTAGCTGAAGAGTTTTATTCTAGATTTCATTGTTCTTTTCATCTATTTCATCTTTCATCTTGTTTCTTTGTTCCAAGACTTCACAAAATCTTGTTGACTGAATTTCCTGTTCTCTTTTCAATTTTCTCACTTCTTCTTGCAGAGATCCATTCTTTTCTAGAAGTTCTTTGATTGCATTGTTTGCTTCATCTGAGCTTCTTGAAGGGAAAAAGTCTTCAATCTTTTCTTCAACATACTGGTGGTCATTGATCTGATTTGCAAGTTCCTTCCTTCTTTTTAGGGAAAGGGAAAGATGCTCTCTTGCTTCTTTGAGTTGAGTTATGGCCATTTCCAGATCTAGCTTTTCATTCTCAATTACTTTGTTCAGTCTGAATATCTCCATTGTCCTGAATCTTTTCTCAAGCTGTCAAACTTTATTCTAAGATCCACTGAGCTCTGATACCAATTGTTGGAAATATTCAAGACTATCTAGGTTACTGAGAGGGGAGGGGTGAATCAGTAACTTCAAAACTTTTGACAGATTCAGATCTTAATAATATTAGATTGATAATTTGACTGCATGCATGAGTAACAGAAAGAATAAAACATTCATAACACTTAGAACACAAAGATTTGGTAACCCAGAAACCTTCCAAGTAGAAAGTAAAACTGGGGTGGGGATGATACCCACAAAACTTCAATACTGCAGTATAAAGTTTTCCGGTTAAGGCTTACAATGATCACTTCTGATGATCTGCCTTGTTAGGAGCAATAAGGACTACTAGGTCCACCTTGTTAGAGGTTTTACAAACATACAATGAAGTATGCACTCAGTTAAGATATTTTTACAAAGACTGTTAAGTCTACCTGGTTAGAGGATTTCAAGCTGATTCACCTGTTAGGATGAAACAGTAGATCTCTTACATGCAACTGTACTTGCTGATTGAGATTCTCTAATGTACTGATCACCTTCTGTGATAGATAGATCTTTTCTGCTTCTTATACTACTGTAGCCCTTTGTAATTTACTTATCTCTGCCTTTCTCTCTTTTTCATACTTCTCTATATCTTATCATAAAAACATTGTTTATATATCAATCTAAGTCAATTCCAAAACAATTACAAAGTCAGCTCTTAAACAAGTAAACACAAATATTACTGAGTCGGCCCAAATATAGTTACACGGTTACTGCAAACTAACTCGGTGATTTTCTGATACTCGGCGTCCACTGCGTTACTCGGCATCGTCATGCACTTGGTAGAAGTGGAAACTCGGTCCATACTAACCACTCAGTCGTAGTTTTGAACTTGGTAAACACTCGAGACTCGATAGATAAAGTGTTACTTGGTAGAAACTAAATTTCCTGTTTAATCATGCAGCACTCGGTAAACACTATTCTACTCGGTATGTACTGTTCTGCTCGGTATGTACTGTTCTGCTCAGTATGCTCTGTTCTACTTAGTATGTACTATTCTACTTGGTATGTACTATTCTACTTGGTATGTACTGTTCTGCTCAGTATGTACTGTACAGAATAAGTGTTGTCACTAATGACAATCATGCTTAATGCCAACAATATATATATATATATATAAACATATACATCACTTATTAGTGTATAAGGTTGAGCACAAATTTGAGAGATTATAAATATATAATCCCTTGTCAATGGTATCTGATATAGAAATTATATATATGAAATATACATCTGAATTATATATCTAAATAATCTATACTATATATTCCAATGATCTAATATATATATATATATATTCATATATTCTCATAATGACAATCAATATATATCATTATTGATAGTCAAGATTATTTATATATATTTATATATATAGCGCTCATAAATGAGTAAACATCTACATTGATAATATATATTAATTAAAATAAAATAAGAACATATATATAGAACCTATTACTATTTAGCTAAGAAGGAAGACTAAAGTGTTACCAAGGAGGGGCTTGTCTAAATCGAAGCAATGGCTACCTGTCCCAAAATAAGGTGGGGGTCAGTGTCCCAATAGTTTGGGCTTGGACCTATAAACTTTGAGGGAGCCCATTGTAGTTGGTCTCTAGGCACCTTGGATAATGTTTACACTTCCCTTCATGGAGTTAAAATAGTAATAAGGTTGGATATGAGTGTTAAAGATAACTAAATCTAATGAGATAAAATGACTAATCCTATCATGGACATAACAATCCAAAACCTAATTGATAAATTTAGGATAAATTAAGTAAGGTCCTGATAGGGGACATTACATATGAATTACATGATATACCCATCATCACTTAGCACTTAAATAATAAATTATGGACAGGGAACAACCCCCTAACCTCTGGATGTTTGTTTCATGTTGGCCTCTTATTATATGCAAAGGTAGGCCTATCTTAATTAGGTTAACAACCATAGTTTAGGGGCCATAAATTATGGAACCCAAAATAGTGCACACTTGTATTAAATTAGGTTCAGTAAACTACAAGGGAATGGAAACCATGCAATAGTGCCTCATGGGGATGGAAGAAACCCTTCACCAAGAAGATGGTTGTGTCTACAATATTTACTAGAGGCAAAGATCATAATTTGGTTCTAGTAATTACTCCTAGAAGATAATGGCACCCACAAAACACTTGGAAAAGATAGCACTCACTATATCTTTTATCACTCTTTTAAAGCTAGGACAATAAATCTCAAAGATTGATCAACGAATTCTTGAACACAAAGAACCATTGATAGATATGATTCATGTGTACAATAGCCAACAACCAGTTGTTCCAATCATGGTGTCCAATAATTATGTTAGAAAAGCATCTACAAATCCCTTACACAACCATAACAGATTCAAACCATGAACTATATGAACCTAACAATGGGACTAACAAAGATACAACCTAAACAAATCTTGATCATATTCCACCCTATTGTAAGGCCCAAGAAGTAACTCTATCTCAAAGCTACACATTCCTCTAGATGAAGCTCAAAGGCCAAGTAGCTAAAGCATAGCAATACTTGAATGAATATAGGAATAATTTGATGTACAATCATTTGCTAGCTTGGTTTGTGGGTTTTCCACATAATATTTTCCCTTTAACCACATTTATAGTTTGAGAAAATCAGAAAAAATTGTTTTATATTTATATTATCCTTTTGAACTAGCACACTGCCATCAAAATGCATAATCATTGGTCATCTCAAGAAAATTCCTATTGATTAGTAGGATATCCTTATAAAAATTTGATGCATGGATTTCTTGTGAATTATCGACTGCTATGTATCCTGTGACTAAGGAAGGAATAGTGTTGGTGTTAGGTTTCATTTATTATTGAATTCAATGGTTTCCAAGATGTGTTGAGGAGTTTGCTCCTTGTTTAATGTTAACTATTCCTACACAATCCACTCATAAAATAGTGAAATGCTATGTGGAAGGGATGGTTGATAGTGTTCCTTGAGGGAAGGGGGATTGTTAAAGACTTGTTATCATTGTATTGTGTATTTCCAATATGTTTGGATGTAGGGCAGACCAGGAGAATGAAGGATCACTCACTAATTGCATGATAACCTAGTTTTGAAGGGTCACTGGTTGAGGGGGCAGTCAAGGTCTGGATGATTGCACCATTGGAGGACCCTATTTCTTTGTAGTAATTGCTATTCAAATTGGATGCATGGATTTTTTGTAAATTATCGGCTGCTATGTATCCTGCAACTTCATCCGTAAATCTCCATATACTTCTCTAGGGTTGTAAGCCACTTAGGGATCACAATATAGAGACTAAATCAAAATCGTTCTTTGTCTTATTTCCTTTTAACAAAGTCTCAACTATCAATGATACAATATACATTTGATGCCCTACGCTATCAAATATACATATGGCACCTACCTAGAAGCTCACCAAGAGAATGAAGGATCACTCACTGATTGCATGATAACCTAGTTTTGAAGGGTCACTGGTTGAGGGGACAATCAAGGTCCAGATGATTGGGCCATTAGAAGACCCTAGTTCTTTGTATTAATTGCTATTCAAATTGGATGCATGGATTTATTGTGAATTATTGGCTACTATGTATCCTGCAACTGCATCTATAAATCTACATATACTTCTCTAGGGTTGTAAGCCACTTAGGGATCAAAATAAAGAAACTAAATAAAAATCAATATTTGTCCTATTTCCTTTTAAAAAAGTATCAACTATCAATGATACAATACATTTGATTCCCTGAGCTATTAATACAAATGGTGCCTAGCTAGAAGCTCACGGGCTGTCCATTTGATAACCACAGTCAACATTTCAAAAAAATGGATATCCTTGAGCACAAGCACCAATAACATCAACTAATGGAGTTAAAGCATAGGCTAGGGCATGACACTAGTAGAATGCGGTCATTTCAGTGACAAAAATTTACAATGGCGTCATTAAACATATATGCCAGTAATATCAACAAATGTGAATCCAAACATTTGAATACAGTGAATCGATATCCTTGAGCACAAGCACCAATAACATCAAATAATAGAGATAAAGCACTAGCTATGGCACGACACCAATAGAATGTGGTCATTTTAGAGAGCATTCATGATCAAATAAAATGAAATGCATTTGAATATGATGCCAGAGGCTCGAAAGATGAAGAAATCACATACCTTCTCTCGTGCTCAGCTTTCGCTCCTTTTCTCCCACTCCCTCTATCCAATCAAAATAAAAATGATGAGGCCATTTCACTTTTTTTTTAATCTATACCCCGAATCTATCGGAATTCTAATGGTCAATTAGACACCCATCATAATACCAACATCATCGGGGCCTATTACAAAAAAAAAACACCAAATTCATAATAAAAAGTTACCCATCAAAAACTTCTGTCAAAATTTGGCCACAAATGCAGTAGTGTCCTTTGATGGCTTGTCAAGAGTTTCTACCATTGGTTGGGAGGGGGCCTCAATTTGCAAAGGTGGACGAGGCACTACCTTTATAGCTTCTTCAAGCTTAGCCTTTAGATCCTCTAGTTCATCCTCTATTTGCTTGATCATCATCAACGTTAAATTCCTATCCTTGGAAACCTTCATTGAGTTCTCAAATAACCTAGGATATCTATCTACCAACTGAGCTATCTTTGCTTCATTGAGGTGGGAAAAGTGTGTTACTCCTTTGGACACCTCAAGATCAATGGTATTTTGAACAGTCCAAACAATTTTATCTCCCTCCATATTAAACAAGAGACCATATTGCAACAGCTTGAGACTTAGGGTCATAGCCACTTCCTCTTATCATGTCTCCTTTATGTACCTCATAAGACACACTACCCTCTGGTTATTTTCTAATTTGACCAATGCTGAAAGCCAAGGTCAGGTCCCATCTAGGAGTCAAAAGCATTCAACTTGATTTTACCATCTCTCTGGCCTCCTCAATAGTAATCTTCTCAAGGCTTGGGTCATAAGATGTGAGAGCCCTCATAGTCTCCTCACTTGGTTCAATTCCCTCAGGAAAAGCCTTTGCAACCTCTTGAGATTTCTTCCAGATGAGGAAGTTCTTGAATTCATCACTTTTTATGAACTAGTCATCACTAGGGAACTCTTCTTGATATAACTATCTCATCTTTTCCTAACAATAGAGGTAGTTCCTCTTCATCTTTGGACACTATCTTCTTGCCCTCTCTGATGACTTTTATCAATTGAAGATGATAAGCCCTATTACCAGGTACCAGAGTAGAGGCTCTATCAATTATCCTTCTCTATTTTTTCTCCTTAGAAGGTTCACCTACCTCAAGCTTCTATTTCATCAATGGTGGCTGTGAGGTTTCCCCTACGTCTGGTGGATCTTGAGTCAAATCAATAATTAGTGAGTCCCTGGCCTAAGGAAGACTATCACCTTCTTGTGATTCATCAATAAAATCCTTAGGTTCAAAAGTGGAGTAATCCCTTTTCACATCTAATTTTTCTTACATCATCCCTTCTAATTGATTGGATAGGGTGCCATACATTTCAATCATTTTCTCCATCCTCTTTAGGTATGGGAGATCAGGGAAAGAACCTTCAAAATCAATCTTGGCCTCCTTGAGTTGGGCTTCTAGTCTTAGCAAATCAAAATATTTGGTCCATCTCCTACTAGCTTCATCTTGATCTAAGATGTTCCTTACAACATCTTCCTCATCCAAGCCCTTTTGCTCTCTTATTGTGCCAATATTGGGGATCAATGTCATTCTTCCAATCTTAATAAAATCTTCAGGATCAACATACCTGCAAGTACCAGAAATCATTTTGAAATGATTGAGCCAACTGCTAAGCTCATCCAATGCTCTCTTCCCAATCAGGAAACTGCCTATCCTAAATTGTCTTGGTGTGAATGTGCCCTTCCTATGAGGTGCCAAAATCTCTTTATCAGTCCAGATCAACTACCATATAAATTATAACAGGGCAACCCTCGGTGGAATATATCTTGGAAGTAGATGTGGGGGCTGAGGGCAACCATAAAATTTGATAAGAGTGAAATTCTCCCCTAGGTAGAGGTCACCCCAATTGTGGTTTCCCTACCAACCATTTTGATACTGTACAGGCCTTAAAAGATTCAAAATCTTGGGTTGCAATCTCATCAAATTTGTCCCCAACAACTGCAGAATTGGAAGAAAAAAGAAATTCTAGAAAATGAAAAAATAACACTCATTGGAAGTGTAATTACATACCCTCAACCAATACTGTAATGGATTAGGATGGCCTTCAAAAGTGAGCCTAAGATTCAGCATCCTTGCATCCAGACTATTGACATGGAAATATAAAATCAAGTGCATCAAGAGGGAATAATGCATGAAACTTACAAGCCTCTTATTTTTGTTAACGGACATCAAACCCTCCTGCATTCTATCGATTACATACTGGATGTAATCATAATCAGTGTTGGGATGAGAATTCTGAATGTCCAGAATAATCATCAGCAGATCAGTAGACAATTTCTCTTCATCTCCATCCATCCCTATAACTCTACACAACCAATAATATAGGAACTTCATATAGAAGTTAAGGGATTTGAACTCATATGGGGCATTCATGCTTGCAGGGAGAGGAGCTATGTATTTACCCTATTTTGGGATATGCCTAACCATTTTAATTTTCATAGAACCAATATGATTTGCATACTTTTGTTTTTCCTTCTTAAAATCAATTTCAGTGAAGGAAGAGGCAAAGAAATCAAAATATTTCATAAACGACCTCCTATCTAAGGTAACTAAGGTAGACTGGTCTTCACACCTAATATTTTTAGAAATATGGTCATATAATCTAGCCAACTCAATAATAAGGTCAACTTCAAGAAAAATATCCTAGATAATTAACTTAGCCATCCCCAAAGCCCAAGCATTGAAAATTAGTATATCTGTGTGTCTATTATTGTAAAAGTAAGTGAAGATTTAGTAACCTGAGCTAGAAGGTGTGATAGGGTTTCTGCATTTTTCCCTGAGATCCTCGAAAGCCGTATCAATAGCTTTCTTGTTCTGGTTGGACCGGGGAAGTAATTTGAGGAGCTCATCTAAATAATTGGGCTTCCCTTTCTCTTCACTGCTTTGTTCTTTGGCTTGTCCACTGGATGATGCAACACTCAGTTTTTGTTGACTCATCTTGGAATGTGAATGTTCTTCAGCTCTGCAACTTCTTTTACTTCTCACTCACTGCTTTGGCACTAACAATCTCAACTATCTTTAGAAAAACTTTGAGCACAGAAAGAAATGAAGTCTTGTCTATATATCTCCAAGAATTAAAAGCATACAATTTCTAAATCATTAGAAATCTAGCTTCACTCACTTCTGCATTCAATTCTTCATATTACCAACTTAAAATCAAGGCTAGCCATAGCGTGGATGTTGACAAGTTGATTTAAAAAATCAGAAATAAAGCGTGAGAGCAATGATCATGACTTTCTCTTTAAAACCCTTAATTACTGATGAAAACCCTCGTTAAAACCTGATTGGATGGCGTTTTACTTTTTTCTAGCTCACCAGAGTACCTTTCCATGTTGCAATGGCTCTCATCAGTCATTATTAATGAAAACTTAACCAAACTTGATCCAGAGATCCAATGAACAAAGGTTCTCATGATCTTTGAAAGAAATGTTAATCTTGGGTTAAGCTTGGAGATTCAGTGACAAGGCCATTCACATGATCTCAGAATGAATTGCTAACTCATGAATTTACTTGGAGATTCAGTTACCACCGTTGATCCCAAAGATGATCAACAGTCTTCAAATTATCCTTTGAAATCCATCACTAACCTGACCACATCCAAAGATTGGACGACTGAAGGAAATCTCTAGATCATGGAACACCTGGGTCAACCACGGTTTAACTCAAAGAATGAGCAACCAAAGACTTTTCTAGTTCTTGCAATCTTTTAATTAACCCAAAAACCATCTGGAGATCCAGCGAACAAAGCTTTTCATAAACCCGTGAACTTAAAACCTTGACTATAGTATATCTAGAGAATCAACGACCACTTTAATCTCTTAATCTCGAAATGCCTTGCTTAACTCTTGATTCATCCCATGATTCAATGAACATAGGCATCTCATATTCTCTAAAAGAATTCCTTAACCATGGTCTTATTTGGAGATTGGGTGAACAACCTTAATCTCCCATTCGCTGAATACTTTTCATAACTTGGGTTAGTTTCTGAGATTAAGCGCTGACCGTAGATCTTGAAAATAATTAGCGGTTGTCGCTGAGTCTCCCAATCTTTTAAACCTTTATCACTTAATCACAAGATTCAAAAAATATAGTATTCTCTTAATCTCCCAAAGTTTGAAACATTTATCATTCTATTCTGAGATCAGGCGACCAAGGGAAATATACCTTTACCATTGCTTTGTTCTGAAGATAGTTGAATAACTGAGGGCATCACCAACTGATTCTAAGACTACATGAAAAATTTATTCACTGAGTCTCCAAATGATTTGGAACTGTTCCATCTTTTCCTGAGATCCAACGAATGAAGAAAATTTTAACCCTTGCCAAATTACTTTATCGGAGCCACCAAATTTAGTGAACGTGAGACTACGAACCAATCACTGAATCATTGAATAAATTCTTGTAGGGCCCACATTGTGAGATTAAGACATCATCTTTGATCTTAGAGATGATCAATGGTCCTCACTTTGTCACCAGAAAACTTAGAGCATGACCACCCAATTTAGCGATTAAGAGATAACTGCCACGCCCAGTCATTGAATGTTAAGAGAAAACCGCTAGGGATTAAGAGAGTAGGAGACCACAGAGTCACCAATTTGCTGAAAGAAACACTAACTGTGGCTTAGACTAGGAGAATTAGTGACCAAAGGAAAACTTAACAAGGATTAGCACACAGTCGGTAGTTCATTGAAAGACTTAGCCACACAAAAAGATTATTGCACCACTACTACATTTGACCTCATTTTTCTACCAAAATTTTTGACCATCAATTAAATAGGTTTAGGTTGGTTGGATTATAGAAGGAAAAATTCCTTTTTTAAAAAATCCATGCCCATGTTAGATGAAATTTTGACCAATACAATGTAGGTCAAAATCTAGACCAACATGGGCATAACTTTAAAAAGAAAAAAGATTTCATATCTCATTTCATTGTTTGGTTTTAACTTGGAGTGCTCAAAGGAGCTGGAGCCTACAATTGTTTAAACTGTTATTTGGTGAGAGTAAAAGGAGGACCACCTGCCTACGAGGGTTTCCATTGTGATTTGGTGTAAAAGGAGGACTACCTACCTACGAGGGTTGCCACTGTGATTTGGTGTAAAAGGAGGACTACCTGTAAGGATTTCCTTACTCTGCATTTGTCTGGCATTATTTTATTGGTTACCTACTTAGGGCCCATGAGCAATGTGCTAGGGCATTATGTATTTGGTATTTGATGGCACATTTTTTATCATTGTTTATATACATTTGATTCAGAGATGAACTTGCAAAACCCTAAATTTTTGAATCATTGCATCATGTTACATTGTAAATGTACTAGTGTTAGGTTTATGATTGTAAGTTTGGAAGAGGAAATATTGCAAACAAGATTGAGAAAACTGTGGTTTTAACATTTTTTTTACTGGTATTTTTTTTTTGTCGACTTCGTGTGGATTGGAATGTCAAATCTAACTCCATAGGAAGTCTACCTGGAGTCATAGCTTTCAATTGCAACTAGTTTCAGATCATTTGGTGGAGAAATCTGAAATAAATCATGTGACAATCATTTATAGACCTTTTTTGATATAAAACTGGGGCAGTCAACTTTCTATGGACTCTTTTAGACCAGGTGTGACTGTCTACACACTATGGCTTCAGAAGTGCTTAAAAAGACCCCAAATAACAAAGTAACCATAGAATCCTTGCACTCCCAAGACTCCAAACCTTCATAAGTCTTTAATAATGTCTAAAAATGAACAAACCTCAAAGGAATAGGGTTCAGTCGACCGAGAACCCCAAAATCCCCAAATTTAGCACTTCTAAACCTTTAATCCAAGTGTTTCTTAAATCTCCTATCTCCGATCACTTCTAGATCCAATAGGTAGTTGTGATGATCATTATAAGATGATCCAAATCATAATCTATGTTCCTCCTTCAGACCAAATGGCTACTATTGTAGCATACCAAGCAAATTCATTAAGTTTCCTCTATAAATTATGGTGATCACCCAAACATTCTTCCTTCTCATTACATTAATGGATTAGGTAAATATAGTACATGTTAATACTCAATCATTCCATGTGTTATAGTGGTCAAAGTTCATGGAATGACCATATTCAATTGGAAACCCACAAAATTGTCAAAGGAATGGTTGAAACTACTTTGCCAGTCAAAATTAATTGAGTAAAAATACAAATGCAGACCTCACAAATGTATAGATGTGGTCTAGGATCAATATCTAACTATTACAAATGCATTGAAATGTAATACAATGGCAAAATGAATCCAAAATCACTCTAAGAACTCAAGGAAATTGCATTTGAAAGAAGTTTATTTTATCAAAAACTCAGTACAGTTTGTACACCAGGCCTCTTCTACCATACAATGAAACTTTGGCATATTTGATGGACTCCTAGAAACTACCCCAACCAATCTGAATCTGTTGGATGGATTAGTTTGCACTAAAACATAAAAAAATCCAATTCCCTCCATTTTCTAATAACTATTGCATTTCAAATTTTTGAATTTGCAACATTACAAATTTGGAGTTTTTGAAACTTTTAAAGATAATGAAGCCTTAAGACTTTGAAATGTGACCCAAATGAACTTATTAAGCATTATTAAAATCAAATCTAAACTATTATAAAATTGTAACACCAAATACCATCCTAGGCTATTATTTTGGTCCTAATGCCTATTAGGCGTTTTAAGACTTATTACATATTTTCCATTTGCATTGCATGGAATGACCTTATAGGCCATTATAGGTGCCAATACATTCCAATTGATGTCTTTATATGTCATTAGGTGCATGGTTGTCATTATGGACTCCTAGTAGTCTTTGGATGTTGTGGGTGCCCCTGCACCATGTTCACCACCTTTGAAAGGACTCTTGTCCCAAGAATCAGTCCTGCCATTGGATGTATGTGTCTGAACCAAAAATTTCAAAAAAACATCAGCCAACTCAAGATATGAAAACATGTCTAAATTCATTAAAAAAATTCATATTACATCTCATTAAATAATGTTGAAGTTAGATTGGGCAATAAAAGTGAAAATATTACGCCTTCCAAAAGTGCACAAAACTATTCAAAACTCCAATGAAATGTAACATCATATCCTAGCAATCATTTGAATCCATATCAACCATAAAAATAAACGTTTGTCAACAATATAGTCAGACTCTACCCTCACGGGCAGTGACTAGTAGATTTCAAATGAATTTACATTTTCATTGCTTGAACATAGTTTATATTCACTGTTATGATCAGGAATCAATCATTAACTTGGTCCATTCCCAATACTCATTAACTTAGTTTACATTCATTGTTATGATCTCTATAATCTGGAACAATGGAGTTTTTAATTTCTAGTTTCTAGAGTGTATTTATTTTGATGTTATGTAAATTTAATTTAAAAATCAATAATATCAATACAAGTATAAGAATTTTTAAGTGGATTTGTATTGTCAATTCAATTCTTGCAAGAATATGATGTATTTTACATACTATTAAATTTTTGACAAACTTACACATATTAACTTTTGAAGTAGAACTAAAGGCAATGCATTGTTGTTAACTTGTTATTAATAAAAAATTTATTGGCAAATCAGAAATCAGTTATTGTTCATGTTGTAAAACTAAACTATTTTAACTAAAGTATACATGCGGTTGTTATGGGAAGAGGTTGAACAAACTATAATCTTGAACAAACTAAGTGGAATATGTAAACATTTGCTACACTGTCTCTTTTCTTTATGATTTATTATAAAAATCATGGTGTTTTATGACACTTTCATTAATTGTATCATGGTTGTGCTCTACTATTGTACTTAACCTTTAACATATCTCCAATGATTACAATGACTTGCACATGCTTGTACCTTGTGGTTGTTCCATCTTTTTATTGTGATTGTTGCCAATTTAAGGCATGATATGTCAATGTCTTCTTATTGTATTTATTCTATTAGGACTTCAAACTGAGTGACATTTCCTTTTCACATGAGCATAGAATTGAAAATTGCCTCCATAGAAGAAATTGTTCATTAATAGTAGATAGATGTGTTTTGTATATCATGGATTCACCTCGATCTATGTAGCTAAATCTCACTCTGAAAATGATCTTCTTTTAGGAAACAATGAAAATCCTCTATGGGTTCATACTTATTGTTACTTCCCATGGCACACTATCATTGCCTGTACACTATATTTTTCCAGTTCTTTTGAATTGTCACTGTCTTTGAAAATTAATGCCATATGTTGCTTACATTTGACTCAATTTCCATATTAATTACTCTCTTCAGTTGTATTAGGAACTTTTTCCTTAAGCATGTGTGATGCAAACCTAGATATATATGGGCATTAATGCATTAATGCTCAATTGAATGCCTTAATGCAGCTCCTAGAGAAAGGCCATCTGGAAGCTTTAGAGGAAATAATTTCTACTAGGTATGGAATAACCTCCACTACAATGCCAAATTCTGATGTGTTATTATCTTCAATTTCAAGTTTCTTTTGCAAAAATATATTTTATATCTTTATAGACTAGACAATGTGACTGTACAACTCTAGAATATATTCTCTATAATCTCTAATTACAAATTGAAGTGTAAATTGAAGTAAAGTATTCCTTGGATAAAATTCCAACCCTTGTCTACTAATTACAATACTTACCTTTATAGTTCATGTGACTTCCCTAGGGATCTGTTGGCCAACTATGCCTAGTTAGCCAATTAGGAGACATGTCTTTTGGGAGGTAAAGTCTCATATAAATGAAAGATGAAACTCTTCATCCAATGAAAAAAATAAAATTCAACACAAACATCTGTGAATTATATCCAGGCAGTAGCGAACTATATATAGGAAGCAATGAATTAGATGTAATTGCTTCAACTTCACATTCTTGAATTACTTTAGCATCAAGAATAATATCCACAAATTCAATAGTCTAGTGAGGAGATTTGTGTAATTCCCAAAATAATAATAACTCCCAAAATACTTATCCTTTTGAATATTTCATGGTCTAGTGAGCATGATTTGTGTGTGTATTTGTAAAGCTTGTATAATTTTATAATAATAATAATAATAATTATATACAAGATACTACTAATGTTTATGTGTTTACATTTTGTATATTTATAGCCTATAAAGAAAGTCCACACCTAGCAATATGAACCCAGAATAAAATAATGAGACAATTGCTAGATTGTGGTCTCACTTCCAAAGAAAAGATGTTGAAAAATGTAATTGTCCTTGCAAAAATTGTAAGGGCTTAAAGAATCAAATAATTCTAATCAAAATAGTTCATAGTCATTGTAGGCAATATGGTCACATTGAAGGGGGGCACAATTTTCATCGATTGGTGAATGTAGATTTCCAATTGGAGGAACATGGAGGTGTGAATATCCAAGCTGATGATAACACTCCCATGGAAGAAGATGATCCTATGGTAGAGAACACAATTGAAGATGATGGTATTGGCATAGCTGATAATGTGTTAGAGGACATGATTGAAGAAGATGGTATTGGTGTAGCTGATCAAGATGATCATGATGATGGTACTAGCGCATTTAATAATGATGATGAAGATGGTCTTGATATAGCTATAATTGAGAAGGCATACGAGCCCCTATACCAAGGCTCCCAAAAAAATCTTCTCTCCGCTATAGTGTTGTTGGTGAACTTCAAGGTTATGAATGGTTTATCCAATGTAGCAATGTCACGTATGCTAAGGTATGCCTTTTTTGTCATCTTCAATGTTAGCATACCATTATGATTCATTATATTAACAATTCATATTTGTTGTTGTAAGTTGATAGGTGAGTTTTTCTTACCACCATCAAACATTTTTCCTCATTCATACCGAGAATTATCTACCATTATGAATCAAATTGTAATGAAGTATCAGACAATACATGCATGCCCCAATGATCACATTCTATATATAAACAACATGAATTTGCAATAGAATGCCCTATTTTCCATACTAGTAGATATCAGTCAGATCAAATTACAAAAAAGGTGCCTCACAAGAGTCTTCAGTACATTCCCCTTATTCCATGTCTTTAATGATTATTCAGGTGCACTAGCTTGACACAATTTATGGATTAGCATGCACGCTATAGAAGTCAAGATGACATTATGCGAATGCCCGCATACGGTTTTGCATTTAAAGACATAGAAACAACATGGCCACACTTTAAAGAAGAACCTCGTAATCTCAAGATTTCAGTGGTAGCGGATGGTGTCAATCCATTTGGAGATATGAGATCTACTTACTTAGTGTGGCCTATTTTTTTTATTAACAATAACATTCCTCCTTGGATGTCCATAAAGAGGGAGCACATAATGTTGTCAATGATTGTACCAAGTATTTTTTCATTTAATTGTTATGTAAATTAATTTATAAATACCGTATCAAGATGGTCATAATAATTATGTAATGTTTTTGTTCATTCAACTAGGTAAGTACCAGGTTAAAGATATGAACGTGTATATTGAGCCCCTTATTGACGAGTTGTTGATTTTATGGAATGGGATCACTATGTATGACATCTCTAGACCAATAGGACAAAGAAAATTTTAATTCCATGCAATGCTTGTATGGACAATACATGATGCCCTTGGGCTATCCCATTTTTGTGGTATGTTATATATTCATGTTAAGGTCGCGTATTTTTGGTATGTTATAGTGCTTACACATTATTGTTGTATGTTTAAGTTGTGCATGATAATTGTACATGATCCAATTGTATGATATATTTTAGGTCTTCAGACAAAGGGTAAATTTGCATGTCCAATTTGTGGTCTGAAGATGAAATCTTATCATTCAAGAAGTTTAGGAAAGTAAGTGTTCGAAGAGGTTAGGCACTTTCTCCATAATAATCATAAGTATCTAACTATCAAAAAATATCTTTTTAATGGGAAAGAAGAGACAACATCAAGGCCATGAAGAATGAAACCTCATCTATGGAAGTTAGAATACAATAGACTAAATCACTGAGGTAATGTCATTCCATCTAATGATTTTTGTTTGAAATTTAGATTTTGATATTGTCTTTTATTTACTAATGATGTTATTAATGCTCGTGAAGGTCGTCAAGGCATCAATGACCAACTTCCTAGAGGAATAAAAATTTATCCTAGTCAATTTAGTAGGTTGTCGTACTACAAGGATATCCCTATCGTGCATTTGTTTGATGCTATGCATATTAGAAAGAATGTAATAGAGACACTATGGAAAATATTGGATGGAAGGTGTGACAAAGAAAAAATGGCCAAAATTTGTAATGACATTCATGAATCCAATCATGCACTTAAAAATTTCATTGAATCAAATAGAAATGGAGACCACAAAAATATGAGTGCCCTTCCTTGGTTATTAACTAAGCAACAAAGTGATGCATTAAAAGAAGTCATAAAAAAAAAAATTTCCAACATGATTTGGCCAAGGTTGAAAATGCATGATTTGGATACCTTCATCAAGGTAATTCATGTTCTCTATTTACAATATATTTGTAAAATTGCATGTACTTTTTATTGTATTATTTTATAATATATTGAAAAGACCATTTTTTAATCATTATAGTATGTCCTACCTCTATCCCTCTCAGACCAATTTCACAACAGTGTTAAACAAGTTATATACGATCTTGGAGAATTCATGAGGTTAGAAGTGTTATTGTATTTATGACTTGCTTTACTTTTTATGTAATTTATTGTATATTTTTATCTAAAATCTTGTTTATATGTTCTTGTGAGTTGAATCTCTTTTAGGTGGTTATCATCTAAAAAAATTGATAAAAAAGATATAAAATATTGGAAGAGAAAAATTCCCTAGCTTATGTGTGCAATGCAAAAGTGTCTACCTCCAGCTTTTTTCAATGCTCAAGAACACTACTTCATACATCTAGTTGAGGAGATTGAATTGTGTGGACCTGTACAAACTAGGTTAATGTGGATGATTGAGAGGAACTTGAAATTTATGAAGGGCTTGGTTTGACAAAGAGCACATCCTAAGGGTTCTATGGTGGAGGGACATATGGTATTCCAAACCATGGTGTATATTAGTGAATATCTTCCCAAGTTTTCAGCAAATATCCATGTAGATCGCATTTGGGATCCCAAATCTATTAACAAATTTGAAGGGGAGTACTTGATGGGGAAAGGTAGATTGAGGAAAGTGAGAGGTAATTATACGATGTTATTGTAGTTTATTAATTCTTATAGATCTTCAATATAAGTTGTTTCTAAGTGGTCTATTTGTTTTCTTTACAATTGGTCATGAGTGGGATGCACTACATTTGTTTATTGCAAACAATCTTGATTAGATGACGGTATAGATTTAACAATCTCAAAAAATTGGTCACTCATTAACATGGGATGGTGTTGCATCATTGATTAAAGAAGCTCATCATAATGGAGATCCCAATGTTACACCAATGGTACTTGATCTAGCATATGGTTTAAGAGGTAGAAAGGTACGTATAAGTTTACTAACCATGACCCATAAGTTTAATATAAACTCACAGATTGATGCAAATAATCTTGACATGTTTGAATAATTGCAGATCAAACACCACAAATCTATGTACTACCATGGCCGTAAATATTGCATAAAAAGTTAGATGACATGAAGAAAACTTATGATTCTAGGATAAGTGTAGTCTTTGAGGTCACTAATATTTCATCTAGAAATGACATACATCCTCAACAATCTGAAAATTGATACTGTAGAATTTTGGATGATATACTTGAGTGCGACTTTAATTCATTCAAATTAGTTCTATTTGTCATCAAATGGTACAAGGTAGAACTGAATCAAAATGATCCTGATAGGACTATTATTGAACATGATAGTGGATTTACAATGATTAATACAAGGTGATTTGAGCCAGTCAAAGATGAGCCCTATGTTCTTCCAAGCCAATGTGAGAAAGTTTTTTACTTTTCCATTCCACATAAACCGGGTTGGTCATTTGTTGTTAGACATGATCCAAGAGGAAGGGTAGTACAATATAATGTGATGGAAGAAGAAGATACTGAAGAATCAGAAAATGAAGTAAATGATGATCATGGATGACTATTACACAATGAAGAAGAAGAATAAGAAGAAGAAAAGGATGATGACTCCGGTGATGCTGACGATATTAATGGTGATGATGGTGACGATCATGATCATGGTGATGAAGATGGTGTTGATCAAGGTGATGATGGTGATGATGATGATGATGGTGATGATGATGATGATATTCATGATGATGACATGGATGAGGAGGATGATCAATAACATGATCAATGAAATGTATGTCAAGGTATGATCAATGTCACGTATGAGGTATTGATTTATTCGTAGAAATTTGAATTAAGTTATTATGTGTTGAACTCTATAGTCATGGAGTATATTTGGCATCATGTAAATTTTGTCTTCTATGTAATTTGTAGCTTACATATCATGTAATTTTTGGCTAACTTAAGATAAATGATTTATATATGCAGGAAATTTAACGCCTTTGACATGGATCGATACGTATAATTTATTATTTGGTTTACGTCTATTTAGTTAGAAAAATATATAGATCCTACTATGTCTCTCATTTGATGGATTGCAGGTATAAGCAAATAGGTATTTGTCTGATCTATCTTCCTCAAGTGAGGAAAATGCGAGAATAGAAGACAAAAGTGAGACATCTAGTAGGTCTAAAATAGGGAGATCAACTAGAGGTCAAAAGATTAGAAGAAAATTTGATAAATGAATGCAATTTTTCCTTATGGAGGGGGGGTTCATGTTCTTATGATAATGAGACCAAAGGAAAAATGAAGGTTCGCTTAAGGTACACACATCTTTAGAAAGAATGGGTACCCAAAGAACTAGCTCCAGTTAATACTGATTTTTCTGTTAAAGAAAGGATATATTGCATAGCTCCATCTTCATTACATGGTTTGGGCTTATTTTCCATGGATGGCATAAAGGTCAGTTATAATCAAGTTGTTGATTTGATGGAGTATGTAGGAACTTGTTACAATTACAAGAATTGGATGCAGATTGTGCAATATAAAAAAAGTATGTGTAGGTATGCATTGTCAGCACATTATATACAAAGCAAAGCAAATGATCAAACTAAAAGTCTACCTATGTATATTGATGGAAGGCCAAAAGAAACACAGAATATTGTAGGTTTTATAAATATTTCTCAACCTGTGTCAACTAATAAGTGGTCAAATTTTATATTCGAGGCACGCGAGGGAAATCGTGTATTTGTATGTGTGATAAAATCAATAAGTGTAGGGGAAGAGCTTCTAATAGATTACAATTTGAATCATGTAGATACAAAAAAATTCCCTATCATGCAACTAGTAAGTATAACATTTAAACCAATTACCTCCAATTAATATTGAGTCCAATCGCTTATGATTGCTAAGAATTACTAATCATTGTCACAAGGTGACATGGATATTCCACCTCAAGATACAGGCGGGGATGTTCCTCACAGTACACCTTCTTCATCAAAGGTAAACTTTAATTAGTGTAATTCTACAAATTATATAGAAGCAAATGTCATATTATTATGTTCTTTTCTTTATGGCTTTGGAGTTATTTTGATAGAATTTTACTGATATTGATGTCACAACTTGATACTTATTGGTAGATAAAAGCAAAAAAGGCAGTAGATCAATTCCGATCTGAAGTTGAGGTGGCATTTATAGATGACGTAGAATCTAACTCTAACTATGTATTCATGACTACTCAAATAAAAACTAAATATGGTAAAGAAATTCTTAACCTTCTAATGGAAGAAAACAAAACTGAGGAGGTAAAGGAACTCGAAGAAGAATTGACACGTAGAGTCAATTCTATTGATGTAAGCAGTAATTAATCTTAAGCAATAATTAAAGTTTAATAGATGTTTATATTTTATACTATCTTATGGATCATGATCTAAAATATGATGTATTCTTCTTATAGGGTTTTTTAACATGTGTGAAATGTCATCAATATGGTGAGGGTTGTAGCACTACACCGTCTTCATGTAAATAATCCTTAAACCTTTAACCATTGATTTAACCTTTGTATGCATTATTGACTCAACTTATGTTTGGGATGATTCTAGTACCCCATTTAATCTTTATCCATTGCAAATGTCTTTGCTAACAATATATTCTATAGCTCATGATGAAGTGCAGATGCCTCCTTCAATTAAAATTCCGCATTCAATGAATGCATTGTCCACAACAAGGTTCTTGCATACATCTTCCTATGTACCATCTACAACTAGTAAAACCTTATTTTTCTATATTTTGTTATGTGCTAATCATGCATTGATTATTTTTCTTGTGTGAATTTTATACACTGCATGGACCTATTTTGTGCACTAATAGATACACCTACACCTAGTACAAGAATAGATCAGACCAGTACTAGTGAAGATCAACCATTTCCTGGATCAACCTGTGTTACTAGTACTAGTTCATTTGCAGGGACATTGTTGTTGAACAAAAACAATATGGTTCCGTTAAAAGTACCAAAGCTTCCAGGTGCTTTAAAATTGTTATTATTTACAGTGTAATTGTAGTTTAATTATACATAACTCATTTTGGACTGATAATCCCATGATATTTTTGTAGGAAATGATGTTTTTTATGATCATCTTTTTGAAATGACATTGAAGCTATTTGGGCCCACCATACATAAAAGGTATGTAGCTTCATAATATTGGTAAAATATTTTTCTTATCTTCCATTTATTGTACTATATTAAAGTTATGATATCTAACAATTTTGTTTTTTCAAAAAATGTGGAATGATCAGGATGCTAACTTAAAAAATCAGCTCATTAAATCTTTAGAGGACCTCTTTGGAATTAAAATTTTTGACATAGTCATGATTCTTAAAAGAGTAGCCAAACATATAAAGACTGTGAGGGACCAATATAGAAGGGATCTAAAGGATAACCCAAAGTATTAGTGTCCTCCTATGATTCCACCGATGGAGTGGAATGAAATAATGGAAGATGTAAAAGAGAAAAGGCTAAAGGGTAGTGGAATTCAACCAAAAGATGGCAAAAGAAGGTATGTCATGATAGTATTAAGTAGAATGTAATCATGCACTAATTAGTGATCTTTGTAAATATATAATCTAACATATTTCAAACTTTTCATAGACTGCAAGACACATCAAAAGCCACACAAGTGAGATTAACAAAGGTTGGCCAACACAAACTTGGCTTTGGTGGCTATATGAAACTTCACTGTTGACTTGTAAGTAGCAGCATTGGAATTTCATATCAAATTTTTATATATAAGGTTGCAAACAATTCTATTTAATCAAATCATACATGTAAAAGTGACGATATTAAACAAAAAATACAGGGCAGAAAATTCAATGTAGAGCCCACGGATGAAGACAAGAGAATAGCCTTCAAGAAAGGCTATGCAGTCATGGCTGCATGCCTATGCCAAGAATCCCAAAGCCATAATGAAGAATCTACTACACCAGATGAGACACAGGTAAATTGGTCAAATGAAAAGTAAATCAAATTAAATAGTTAATTTTGAACATAAATTGACTATTTCATGATAACAATGTGCATGACATTTCACTACAGCCTTCAAATCCTACCACATAACCTAGGCATGACGAAGGCCACAATGTGCATCATAGTGTTGGAGGTATTAATTTTCTATTGGAAATAAATTATCCAATTATTAATAGAATTTAACATCTTTAGTTGCAATTTTCCGTGTAACCTTTTTTTGAATATTTTAGAGCATGTTGAGCATGTTGAGGTGGCGGAAGATCAAAATGTTATTGTACATGATGATGTGGCATTTTTAGGTAAAGAAAAATGCATGTTATGTTCTACTGGTTAATGAAATACATGTAACAGTAAAAAAAGTATGTGAATTTAACCCATTTACTTGTTATTGCAGCAGACCCCCCTTTAGTGCAGCAACGTCGTCCTCCTCAAGACATGAGGAAGCATCATAATTTGAGATCACAACCACAAGAGGAGGAAGATAATATTGATGCTCCGGTCAACCTTTACCTAAATAAGAAATCTACGAAAAACCCAAAAAAGAAATGATTTCTTAAAAATGTTCTTTGGTAAAACTTGTTTGATTAGCTTTGTTGGATAATGAAAGAACATTGTTTTAAGTAATTATCTATGAATGTTTTGTGTCAATATTGAATTATATGTCATGTTAATGAATATTGTTATGTGTTAATGAATTCTTGATTAGTGTTGCGTATTAATGAATGTTATGTGATTGTATTGATTAAATGTTATAGTTCATAAATGGATGAATGAAGTGTGTAATTAGATTTTAATGGGGAATTTAGATTGATGTTAGGGGGATGGGGGGTGAGGCCAGATGAGCTTCCACCTTCACATGGTTGGCCTTGTTAAGTAGAGAATATTAAAGTATTCTCGAAACCAAGTGAAGCTCAAACTAACATACCTTCATTATTTAATCAATTTCATTCGTTCTAGGTCTTTTCTCATAAGTGCATTTTGATTGTGCCATTGTCAAGCAACTATCAAATAAAAAAATAGAAGGGCCAATAGTCAACTTCTCATTGTCATTGTCTGACATGATTCGGCTTCATTTTGTGTAAGTATTCTCATATTAAATGCGTCAACCTCTCTTGGCCTAATGTGGATTATTTCATTGGTTTGTATTTTCTAGTAGGTGAAGTGTTAAATTAGATATCCGTTGGATCTATAAGTAGCATAGATATTCTATAGCTAATAGCCTAATACACCCACGTGAATAAATTTACTTGCTGTCCCGTTAGGATTTACTTAAGCAAATAGTCCTTATGTGCTCAAAAATTAGTTGTTTTAGTGCTACAATTGTAAATGATTGTATGCATGAATTCAATGACAAGAACTGAACATTCAAAAATAGAGTAATAACACAAGAAAATACTACAGAGAAGCGCGATGTGGTGAAAACTCTTGCAAAACAAGGTTGTACCTATTGAAGATTTAAATGCCTATCTATTTAGGTCTTTGCAAATGATGACTTGATGTAGTTAAGTATCAAGAACCTAGTGAAGGGTGGCTAATCCAAGAAGCTATGCATGCACAATGATGATCTCTTAAAAGAAAAATTACAACTCTAAATAACAGCATTCCATTTCTTCATTGGTCAAATCTATTGCATATTTTTAATGATGGTTCTCTTTATGATGTTTGTAATTTTTTGGATTTTTATTTGACCATCCTCTGTGGTTATTAATTGACTTATCTTGTGCACACTGTTGCTCATCCAATTCCCTGGTGTGCCAAATGTTTAGTTGGATTGCATAAACATTGTATAAAATTTTTCTGTCATTATTTCTCTAGTAAATCTATTTGTGTCCATTGAGTCCTATTATTCCCTTGAAGGTTTTATTGGATAATATAAGTTGTGGAACTTTGTTGGTTGAATTTGTTTTTGAAATGGTGTGGGAAATATTTGAAACATGGGCATTGCTCTTGGAAGGGTTTACATTTCTTATAAGTTTTTTTGTACCTTTTAATCTCTATGATAATGCATGTCATCCTTATATGGTAGCAAATGAATCCAAGAAGGAAGCTTTCAGGAAATATTTGGAGTCAAGCGGTGTGCTTGATACCCTCACAAAAGGTTTGTGGCAGTTCTTCTTATATGATGAAATGCTGAATCTAGAAAATTAATTTGTGAATTTGCATCTATTTGTGAGATAATATATTAATATTGGCAGTTCCTCTTATATGATGAAATGCTGATTTTAGAAAATTAGTTTGTGAATTTGCATCCATTATTTTTGAATGCCTAAATGTTATGTTTGCCTTGTGCGGATTCAAATTAATTTGATTGATTTGATCTTCAAAATGGTGTAGTAGTCTTTTAGATTAATGTGATTTGTATTATCATATAATATCTCTGCTCTTATAAACTACCTTGTTTCCATGTATGATTTACAGTTATTCATTCCAATGTTCCAAAGATGAATCTGGATGATATCTCTGAGAAAAACAATGAGGTTGCTAAAGTTGTTGAAGAACTTGAAAAGATTGATATATTCATATCAGTTTCATTTATTTATTGATGTGTATTATCAATTGATTACTGTAAAATATCTCTTAAATATCAAACACATGAAATTTGAATGCAGTATGATTGAATCATTCATTTCTATGCTTACAGGCTATGTCAAACTATGAATATGAGATAGTTCAAACACTTATTGTGGATATAGAGGCTGATGTGTATGTCAAGAAAGCAATGAATGAAATAAATACATGCAAGACTTTTACATCCAATACTAAATGTCCTTTTCAACATGATATTGTTAGAGATTGCTAGCATATACTTTTACATTTTGTAAATGGGTTGATGGTATTCATTTATTTAAGAAAACCCAACTCATTATCCTCAACTTTGTTCATATTTTTGTTCTATATCTATTTAGTTTATTTACCCAAAATTTCTCTTAATTTCACCATCATTCATTTCATTGTTTTATATTAGCTGCAATAAAGAGGGTGGCAACACAAGAAAAAGAAGAGGTGGAGAAAATTTTACAAATCAAGAGAGCAGAACAGGAAGCAAAATCATAGTATCTATCAAGATTTGGCATTGCTAGGCAAAGGCAAGCAATTGTGGATGGGCTGAGAGAGAATGTCCTTGCTTTCTCAGGGAACGTGCCTGGCACAACTGCAAAGGATGTGATGGATATGGTGTTGGTGAAATGGTATTTTGACACCATAAAAGAGATTGGAGCACATTCCAAATCTTCAGCAATGTTCATACCCCATGGACCTGGTGCAATTCATGATGTTGCTCAGTAGATTAGAGATGGACTACTTCAGGGATCACATGCCTCTCATCAGTAACTACCATCACAATAAAAGGGGCAATAACATTCAAGTTAATGGACATGGTGATGCTATTGTTTTAGGGTTTGAAGCTTTCCTTATTTTATTTGTCGGTATGCATTGTGTGTGTGAATCTTTTACCTAGCTATAGACACAACACTTCAGTAAAACATTAGAGGTTAGCAAAAACAAAAATCTGCAATGAAATGGAAACTAAACTAACCAGGTGATTTACTACCTTCTAGTAGATGCGAGTATGATACTCTCAGATCAGACCGAGATTAGTGACAATGCAACTCCTAAACAAAGGATTTGAATGCAAAAATATGAAAGACTATGAATGCAGATTAAGCTATATTTTTGAATTTTCTATGCAATAATATGAAATTTGTATGAATCTAAGCTATATGAATGAAATGGAATGCACTTTTAATCTAAGAATGATATGAAGATGAAATCTATGATATGAAACTATGATATAAAACTATGCAAAGATTATGATCAACTATGAAAGATCTCACAAATCGCCTGTCGCAAGTGCTCAATCCTTCAATCGCCAATTCGCCAAAGTAATTGTGCAAATTCAAGTGTTGATAAAAAATGAAGAGCTGAGCATTGATTTTATAGAAATCTGGGACTTTGAGGATGTAGGAGAAAAGCCATGAATCACTCTTGATAAACTCAGGTTGATTTTTGAGTTATCAGGAAACTAGAGATAATTAACTCACAAAAATCATGCAAAAGCAGAGTTTTACTCCAAAATAGAGTTTTAGATAAAATTTCAACTCATCATCAGATGTTGAGTTTCAATTTTTTAAAATTGATTGTTAATTTCTAGTTGCCTGCTTTTTTGATTGCGCATGATTTAATATGAATTAATTTAATAAATAAAGTGATTTATTTTCCACTTAATTGATTTTTGAAATAAAAAAACTAATTTATGGGTTAATCAATTATTAAATCAAACTTTATTCAAAACTATATTATTAAATATTGACAACTAATTTTAATTAATTAAATAAGAATTTAATCAATTAGTCGTAAGATTTTTGATTTATTGTCAAAATTAAATAATACAATTTAGGAATAAATATAATTAAATGTAATTAAATAATTAAGTGGCAGTATTAAATCTGATTAATTAAATATTCAGAATATTCAATTAATCAAACTTTAGGATAAATAAGATTTATCACCAAATAATTATTAAATTAAAGATAATTAGGATAAATTAGGAATATTTCTAGGAATATTCCCTGATGTAGAATTTAGGATAATCAATTAAATTCAATAATGTGCAGATGTGCCTTAGGTTAGGACTTTTGTATCGATTTCATTTGATTTGAAGATGTAGGAGGTTAATGAACCTATAGCCCATTTTTGCGGTATTACATTTTGCCCCTCTTTGAATTACTATGCGAAGCGCAATGGTTCAAAGATAGTATGTGTATGATAAAGATGTTGGAGACTGATTCGAAAGATTAACTGATTCTGAGATGGAAACTGATTGAAAGATTTAAAGAAAGGAGATACCGACCCAAGCCCAGGATGACCAGGAATCGCGATGATGCTAGCTATATCAATCATGAACTGGTGATTACGAAAAAGTGTCAAAACACCCGATTCTGAACCTTATGATTGTGAAGAAGTGAGTGACCAATTCTAGACCTCAATGTCCTTGTATGAATCATATTGTTATCACATCCTAAACCCATCGGTTATGAAGAACCAAGGAAATAACACTAATGAACCGATGGTTATGAAAAGCTAATAGAGTAGAAGATAGATTTAGGATACCAGATTGATATGGATCTCGATGAATCTGATATGCCCCAAGCGATGATAGATTTGCCCCAAGCGAAGAGGACTTTTGATGAATTAGCAACTGGATGTGGTTGTTGTCTTGATTATTGAGGAAATAGTTTTGATTGACAAAATTAGAGTTACAAACTTTGAATGATGTGTAATACCATGCCCCCTTCAGGATTAAAATTGAAATCTGACAAGAAAAGTCAGTGTTGAATGGTTTAGAAGCATGTTAATTGATTTGAGAAGTGGTTGTGCATGTCTGAGAACACATTCTGCATCATTTAGAGGTCTTGGAGACCAAGTTTGACTAGGTTTGACCATGAGTTGACCATGGTTGACCAAGTTGAAATTTTGATAGTTTGATGTAAGATAGTCAAGTAAGTTGAATTCTAGATTTCTATGATGATTGAAGGTCGATTATGCAAGCAGTAGATTGTCTTGGGTCTAAAATTTTTAAATCATGAATTTGACATAGTAAATGATCTCAGATTTTGATTTTGATCCTGAAAATGGGTTCAGAACGTCGAAATTAGCTAGGGGTGCCATTTTCATGAAAAATGGAGCACTTTTGAAAATTAGGTCAAAAAGCTATATAAAGGCCGAAAGGGTCATTTTCAATTCAATTTCATCATTGACTTTTGAAACCTTGTGGAGCCCTCTGAGCGAGAAAATGGTAGAAATGAAGGTACATGTGTCTTCTCACCATTTTGAGCACAGCCAGAGGCATCAGAGACCTTGACAATATGGACATCTGGTAGGTGGACCTCTGTGCCTGACTGAAAAGTCAATTTTTCTTTGTTTATAGCATTTTTATCATATTTTTCATATGTTTTCAAATTTGAATTTTTGCATGCATGAAAACTTGTACAAGTATCCCTTTGGGCTCATACGACTTTGCAATTCTAGTTAGGTTGTCATATCAGTATCCCCCAAGACTCATATGAGAGGGACCCAAGAGTCATACAACATTTCATCGGGTCCCTCATAACTCGTACGAGGAGATATACAGTGTCGTATCATCATTGTTTGTCGCATGGTAACTTAGGAAAACTCGTATGAGTTTCAATGCCAGTCTTCTTTGTCATTTGAAAAACAATAAGCCCAAAACTCATTTCTAGGTCAAATTTTTGAATTTTCTAATCTATTAGCCTGATTACTAAGTCTCTGATCTACCTGCTGAAATAGTAAATTGTTCAATTCCTACATTTGTAGCTTGTATTTCAACTAAATTATTGATAGGGTTCCTTGTTTCTATGTTGTGTAGGTCACATATCCTGATGTTCATGTGTGCATCTCACATCCTACCACCTAGAGACTTCTTGTTTCATTACCTGATCCTATGAGAGTTCATCTTGCTTCATGTAGATTTGAGTATCTGATTCATTTACCTGAGATTAGGGTAAATCATGGACTATTGACTGCTTTGATAGAGATATTTCATTCTGAGACCCAGACTTTCCACTTTCCAACTGGGGAGATCATTGTTACACCAAAGGATGTATACCATATACTACGCATTCCCTTCCATTCAGGTCAACGTCTAGAGTATGTGAGTTCAGAGAACTCTAGTTTACTAGCTTTCATACATCTTTTTGGAGATGATACATAGCTGACTAGTTCTATTTCCTGGGAGACCTTGGTACAGAGCTATGGTCAGACCCATAGATTAGAGTGCATCATTTCCAGGATGATAGGAGGTATTATTATGTCCGACTATCAGCAGAATGGTCTATTGATGGGCTGGGCACCAATGGTAGCACGTCTGATGGTGACTCCTTTTAAGTTAGCCCAGGGTCAGTGTTTACTAGCCCACATGTTCTCTGAGATGCATGAGGTAGTGTATCAGGAGAGAAAGTCTTTTTTTGTTGGTGCTTTAGTTCTACAGATCTAGGCGTGGGAGCATATCCCAATTTTGAGACCAGTGTGCTAGTCACAACGACAGCCACAGGAGCCCGTTATTTATATTTATGCTAGATATGTCACATAGGTTCACATGGGTCATGTAGAGTACTAGAGACGATGCCTTGATGACATGACATTTGTATGATGGAGGCCTTATGTAGATATTGAGCTTTGGCCTACTGCATGAGAGCAGTTCAGTTTCTTCTTGCAGAGTCATGTGTTGATTGGATGATCATCCTCTATACTTGAGCAATTTATTATTACTAGGGTCTGGCGATACTATGGATGAGTACAGGATGCACCTCAAGATTATGCCACTTACGCTCAGATAATCTATGACCTCAGACTTGGATGGACCATGAGGCTTTCTTATGCCTTGTGTTTATAGGAGTACAGTGTTATTATTGGAAGGGACTGCGAGTATAGACCATAGTTCATTGATGCTGGAGTGACAAATGGCTTTATATCATGGCTTGTAGATCACCCGATCTATAGGTTCTCTAATCCCATAGAGCTGATACCTACCATGGAGGAGGCTATGGATCTTACTGGAGCTCCGATGAGATAGGGCCCGAGACCTGCACAGGCTCTGATTTTGCACCCCACACCTTCAAGGCCTAGAGCGATGGCTCCTCCCCAGAGATTAGCATAATAGATGAGGCCCCCTCGTCCCACTAGTTCTACAGTAGATAGGCCTATAGGTTCATAGAGATGGACTATGGGAGAGGGTGGTACTTTAGGTAGTGTTGGTACTACTGAGGAGGTACTTGCAACAAAGCAGTGCATAGGTGGTGGTGATCCAGATCCATTATAGGGTGATACTTCTTTTGATTTAGGTGCTAAGGTGAGACACTGGAGGGCATAGAGAGCCAAGACCACAGAGTAGCTAGCTGCTGATACTGATATGTCGGTGGAAGATACTGATCCTAGTGTACCACTTACTCCATAGGAGGTTGTGAGGAGACTCAGATTACAGGTCAGGGACCAGAAGGTGCATAGTGCTCGCTGGGAGGAGAGGTTTCTAGAGGCAGATAGATAGCGTGTCGAGCTTCATGGTGAGGTTCAAAGATTATAGGCAGAGGTTATTCATCAGACCTCTTGGGCCGCATATTATGTGTCTGCTTACTATACTACTGTCCCAGTTGAATAGAGAGTTCCTTCGTATTCTCATTATATGTTAGCATTAGAGGGAGCCAAGGCACCTAGAGAAGAGGTAGTGCCAGATGCACCATCATCACCTCCACTAGATGGAGAAGATCAGGCTGATAGTTGATCTGTCTTCCTATTCTGATATTTTTGATCTTTTGATTTTGATACTATTCTAACTTCTGATAGCTCACATGAGCTCATTCTTCTGTACACTGTGCCAGTAGTGCACCCCTGACTATTTCAAGTTTTATGATATATATATGGGATCGAGATTTTGGTTATGACTTCATTTGTACTTTTCATGTTTTGATTTTATGATGATATCATGTGATGTAAATGCTATGAGTAATGTAGGATATATGTATGGATTTATGCAATGCAATGATTTTATTTCATATGTATGGATGTTATGCAAATGTAATTGATTATGAAAAGTGTATGTATGGAGATGTATGTAATGCAATAGATGGATTGAATGATGATATGCAACGATACACATGATATGTTTTGTAGGTATTGATGAAGACAAGTACTCAGTCTTATGTAAAAAGGGATGTTTAAACTAGGATGGTGACTACTTGATTTTCTATGAGGAAACCTTCATATGAGATTCTACTCTTCATTTTCAGTTTAAGTATAGTTTTTAGAAGAATTGTTGAAGATTTTCAAGCAATTTGTGAGATCATGCAATCACACAAAGTGTAAAATGACATGAAAAATGAAATGCAACCTTAGACCTAGGACCTAGTCATTGATCATGTGTTGGTCATTTGTCATCATTGAGTTTTTAGGTAACCGGATAAATCAATACAATGCCCACTAGTTATGAAACCATAGACATATGAATATTTATTTGTATGCGCAAGAATCAATACAACACCCACTGGCTAGACAACCATGGACATATGAATATTGATTTTGTTTTCAGAGTGTCGGATTAGATATAAGCACCAAGGCATAAATGCCAAGATGACCTGAATATCATGTCCATTTTGATATAGCAATTTGTATAAGCATCAAAACATAAATATTGTGATGACTAGAATATGCCTTGTTGAACAAACACATCAAGAAGTCAAGAGATCATTCTAAATCTAATATGAATTACCTATAGTGACCCTTTATCATTCACATCCTTTGGCAAGATCACGTTTCATAGTAGGAGAAAGAACTCACTCAAAAAGACAATAGTTAGATCAAACTTCTTTGAATTTTTTTGGTATCAATGGTCGATGTACGCATGGCCATCCAATTCGAGATAGAGGCTCTTATAGATGGACAGCATTTCAATCCAGAATTTTCAAAGTTGTTAGATTTTCACATACAAGCAAAAGACAAAGAAAATATTATGGCCTCAATCATCACTCTCTAAATCCTATAAAGGACATCATCAAATAGATCGAAGGGACACAATATGCAAAAATCTCAATGTGAATCAGTAAGCATACAAGGAGATAAAAGCATGTAAAAAGCATAGATTCTTTTCAATTTGTGTTGGATTGCATTGTTGTAGATGTAAAATCCTTTCTAGAGAGGAGACTGTCTGACTGACTCAAATGAAGCTTCATAGGACTCTGACTAGATATGACTCATCTAAGATCTACTGGAAGCCATAGGATATGACATTGATTGCCCCCAAGTTTGAACATTGATAGGATACAGACGCATGAGCCGATTGGTGTACAGACTGACTTATTGAAAATAGGAATGCAGAAACAAACTGGGAATATGTACAAACTAAAGCAAGACTGAAAGCTGGAAAAGACCAAGATTGCGCTGATAGATGGAGCATTTTGAAACAAGGGGCACTCATTTGTCGGGTTTTCACCATCTTGGAAAAGAGTCTATTTTTACTACCAAGGTGCCTGTTTCTAGGTTTTCACCAAGGCACTTTTTCATTTTCTCATTTTTTTTTAATTTTTAATTTTTCAATTTTTTTGTACTTTTAATTTATTTTTTATTTTTTTTGTGAATCATCAAGGTGCCCATTGCTAGGTTTTCACCAAGATGTTCATTTTTTTTTAGGACTTTTTCAGATTTTTAAATTTTTTTCAGGACATTTTTGAATACTAAATATCTTAGGCATAGAATTTCTTCAGATGGAGAATGTTGATTGGTTCTCAGAGTTGTTCTCCTTCAGTCATTGAGAGTTGATAGGCACCAGAGCCAAAAGTAGCAGTGACAACAAAGGGACCTAGCCAGTTGGGTTCAAACTTCCCCTTGTGTTCTCTATGTGATTGATTTTTAGGATTCTCTCTCAAGACCAGATCATGAACCTAAAATTCTTTGTGTCTGACTTTCTTATTGTAGCCTCTAGACATTCTTTTCTAATATAATCTGAGATGATCATACGCTGGTTGTCTACGCTCATCTAATAGTTCAAGTTCTTGCAACCTATACACTCTGTAGTCATCATCAGTTACTAGACCATGCATTCTAATTCTTAGTGATGGGATTTCAACCTCAATAGGCAGTACCACTTCAGTACCATAAACTAAAGTGAATGGTGTAGCCCCAGTGGGCATTTTGATACTTGTTCTATAAGCCTAGAGAGCTAGATTGATCATGAGATGCTAGTCTCTTCCTGTTTTATTAACTGTACGGTGCAAGATTTTCAATAGATTCTTGTTTGAAGCCTCTGCTTGTCCATTCCCTTGAGGATAGTAGATAGATGACCAATGTTGTGTAATCTTGAATTTGACACATAGATCATCTAAGTCTTTGTTCTTGAATTGTCCACCATTATCTGTGACTATAGAGTGTGGAATACCATACCGACATATGATATAGTTCAAGATGAACATAGATATTTGTTTTCCAGTTGCTTGTGTCAAAGGGACTCCTTGAACCCATTTTGTGAAATAATCTGTAGCTGTGATTATAAGTGAATTAAATTACCATGCACTTGGCACTTTTGACAGTTCTTAGCAAACTTGATAGACTCTTTCTCCATTTCCGGCCAATAGTACCTAGCCCTAATAAGTTTTCAAGCTAGTGTTAAACCATTCAAGTGTGACCCACAAATACCATCATGGACTTCCTCTAATGCACGTTGAGACTCTTCCCATTCTAAACATCTAAGTAGTGTACCATCTAGACCTTGTTTGTACAGATTGTGACCAATGATAACATATCGGGAGGCATTGCAGATAAGGTATCTCTTTTCATGGTGGTTAAAGGTATCGGGAATGATTTGGTCTTTGAGATAGGAGAATAGATTTTTATATTTGGATGAATCATGACCTACAATAGTGCAAATCATGTGGGTTTTAGGGGAATGATATGCAGGATAAGATAGTGCTTTCACCAAGAACTCATAGCATAGATCATGTTTAGGCTGCTATAATAAAGTCTATAATGTTGCCATTGCATCTGCAACCTTATTCTCTATTCTAGGTATTTTCTCAAATATGATAGATATGAAATTTTTCTTTGGATCATCTACCATTCGTTTGTATTGAATGAGCTTTTCATCTTTCATCTAATACACATCATTGACTTGGTGGATTACAAGTTGTGAGTCTCCATGAATGTGTAATTTTGTGACTTTCCACTCAATTGCTATTTTCATACCATTTAAAAGGGCTTCATATTCATCAATATTATTTGTACAAGGAAATTTGATTCTAAATGCCTTAGGAATGGAGTATCCTTGAGGAGTGATAAACAAGATGCCTGCTCCAAATCCATTTTGTATATAGGAGCCATCAAAGAACAATTGCCATTCTCTAGAAGAAAGATTCATGATAGAGGAATTTGGAAATTCCATTTGCATTGGTGTGTCATTGAACAAAGGTGCATATGCTAACTGATCATCAATAAATTGGCCTTTAATAGATTTTCTTTCAACATATTCAATGTCAAATTCACTTAAGAGCATGACCCATTTGGCTAAAATCCTGGTGAGGGCAGCTTTGCTTAGTATTTTAGTGGATCAATTTTAGCTACCAAATGTGTGGTATGAGACAACATATAATGTCTTAGTTTTTGTGATGCAAAGATCACAGCTAGACAAGCCTTTTCAATCATAGAATAATTCTTTTTGTATACCACCATTGTTCTACTGATATAGTATATAGCTCTTTCCTTCTTGTTCTCATCATGTTGTGCAAGCAATGCCCCTAGTGATGTATCTGTAGTAGAGATATATAAGATCAAAGGCTTCACTTGAATGGGAG
Source organism: Chamaecyparis obtusa (assembly GCA_027943335.1). Taxonomy (NCBI): domain Eukaryota; kingdom Viridiplantae; phylum Streptophyta; class Pinopsida; order Cupressales; family Cupressaceae; genus Chamaecyparis; species Chamaecyparis obtusa. Next base: position 1,296,809 of record BSBK01001158.1, on the reverse strand, counting down.
GCATCAAGATAGGAGGATTTGATAGATATTTCTTGATATGATTAAAAGTCTTATCACATTCTTCACTCCATGCAAAGGTCACACCTTTATGTAATGTCTTTGTGAAAGGTTGTGATATGTCTGCTAGCTGAGATATGAAGCATCTGATAGATTTTACTCTCCCTTGTAATGTTCTCATTTGACTAATATTCTTCGGGGGTTGCATCTCCATTATATCCTTTACTTTAGCTGGATCAACTTCGATGCCCTTTTTTGAAACTATGTAGCCTAAGAGCTTTCTAGAAGTGACACTAAAAGCACACTTCTTAGGATTTAGTTTGAGACTAAATTTTTGCATTTTGTCTAGTATCTTGCTCAAGTCATTTAGATGTTCAGCTCTAATCATAGATTTTTCTAAAGTATCATCAACATAATCCTCCATAGTTTGATGCATCATGTCATGAAAAATAGATGTCATAGCTCTCTGATATGTAGCACCAACATTCTTAAGCTCAAATGGCATGACATTCCAATAGAAGGTACCCCATGAACATGTGAAAGAAGTTTTCTCCTGATCTTCTGGAACAATTTTTATTGTATTATATCCAGAAAAACCATCCATTAAAGAATACATCTCAAAACTCATAGTCATGTCCACTATCATATCAATGTTAGGTAGTGGAAAATCATCCTTAGGGCATGCTTTATTTACATCTCTAAAATCTGTGCATACTCTTATTGATTTATCTGGTTTTGAAATAGGTACAATATTAGAGATCCATTCGGCATAGTCAATAACATGGATGAATCTGGTTTTTAGTAGTTTCTCTAATTCAGCTTTAACCAAGAGTGCAACATGTGGATGTATCTTTCTTAATTTTTGTTTAACAGGTTTTACTCCAAGAGCAATAGATAAATGGTGCATTATAAGATCATGATCCAACCCTGGCATATCTAAATATTTCCATGCAAAGTTGATCTTCTTTTCTATTAGGAATGTAGTAAATTTTTGCTTCTCTTCTTCTGATAAAGATTTTTCTACATGGATGAACTGTGGTTCCTTTGTTGTTCCCAAGTTCATAGATTGAGTGGGCTCAATTAGAACTGGAGATATGTCTTGTAAATGACTCAAAAGGACATCAAATATCTCATCATTAAGCACCTCAGGGAGGTTTTCACCTTTGGATACATCTTTTATTTTTACTTTTGTAGGTTTTGAGACTGCCACAAAGTGGTTTTCAACCTTAGAACTCCTTTTCTTTTTCTTTTTATTCTTATTTTTCTGACTAAGATACTTGATGTCGAACTCCATCATGTTAACGCTCGGTTCATTGATGGAAGTCCTCATAGGCTCAACTGCATTTAGGTAGCAAGAAAGGGCATAGTCATTGGGAAAGGTATAAATACCATCGCTCGGGTTTGTAGATGTTAGGTCAAGAAGGTCAAGGCGTTGGATAGTCAAAGTGGTGAAAGATTGGGAAAGAGTGTTTATGGATATGGATCTATCATCATTGGTCCTAACTCGATGCTTGAGTTCAAAGGTGATATTACAACTTAAGACATTCAATTCATGAATAGGCTCAATGTCATTGTGGAAGTCCACTTCAGCCATCAGTGGATCAGACTCGATAAGTTCATCATTTCTCCCTAGACTTACGTTGGGTTTAAATTCATATTGGTCAATAACATCAACATGTTTCTCTGTAATAAGCTCATATTCTTCTAGAATGGCTCCTCATTCATAGTCATTAGATTCTTCATCTATGCCTCTAGGAAATCTAAGAACATGAGTAAAGTCAGGATGAATACCCCAAGAAGGGTTACCCTCAGATTCTGATTTGAATTCATACTCATGGGAATCTGTCTTAGAATAACTACCACCTTCCTCTTTGTCTGTTTGATTGTCTTCAAGATTAGCTGGTTCTTATGTTGCAACTATCTCTTCCTCTATAGTAGGTTCTTATGTTTCTACTACATTAATTCTTTTTATTGGATCATCTTCAGCATTAAGGAGGTATTTTATTTCTTTAGGAAAAATGCTCAGGGAATGAGATCTTTAATGGTGTCTGAATCATCACTATCAGATTGTTCTGTTGTTTCTCCCTTTAGTTGATTTGTTCTGGATGGCTCAATATATTCTAATACATGTGGAGAGTTCTTGCTAAGACATAAAGGCTTCTTCTTATATCCTAGACTTTTTGTATTCTTGTTTGTTTGACCATGATGGTCAAGAGGTGATAGAAGACCTTTACCTTGTAGTCCTAGAGGTCCTTTTCCATTATATCCCATTTTTGTGATCAATTTATCCCCTAGTCCATATGACTTAGAAGGGATCTTAGGAGCTTCAGCATCACATTTTTGAATGACTTGAGATTTGGGTTCATCTTTGTATAGCCATGTGATCATAGCTTCATCCTCTTCAAACTCCTATTTAGATACTTGTTCTAAAACAAAATTTTATTTATATGCTTCAAGAGGTTCTTTAGACTCTAGTTTGGACTGTTTCAGAGTTTTTCCATAAGACTTAGGTGAGATAGGGAGAGATGTCAAAGATAAGACTGGCTCTATAGTATATTCTCCCATACCATTTTGTTTGATCTTAACCTCTTTAGCAATGTCTTCCATCTCTGACGTCGAAGCAATATCTGGCTGCTTAGTGGAAGATTCTCTATTATTAGGAACACGTTTATCAACACTCTCTTTCAATGTATTGCAAGTTGTATATAGATTAGTTGGAATCGTCACCTCTACTCCTTCATAAGGAAATTCCAAACACTTATGGTATGTAGAAGGAATAGCTTTCATTTCATGTATCTAGGGTCTCCCTAGAAGGATATTGTAAGCCAAAGGTAGATCAAGAACTTGACATATAGTGTTCCTGATGATAGGACCTACTCTGATAGGTAGGACAATTGTTCCTTTTGAAGATCTTTCTTGCTCATCATATGCTTTGATAGTTATCTTCTTTCTAGTGTCAATGGCCATTTCTGAAAATCCCAATTGTGTAATCAAGATGAAAGAACAAATGTTTAGACCAGTGCCCCCATCTATCAACACACGTTTGACACGATGGTTTTGGATCAAGAATTCAATATGCAAGGTTTGATTATGCAGATGACTCAAGGAGTTATCATCTTCCTTTGAAAAGGAAATATACTGTGGAGACGTAAGATGACCAAACATAGTTTGGAATCTATCTAAATCAAGGTTATTAGGGACATTGGATCCAAGCAAAGCTTTGTCTAGAATGGTTCTATGAGCTGGAGATATCTGAAGCAACTCAAACATGGAGATTTTTGTATTTGTGTGTTGGAGTTATTGGACAATATTGTATGAAGTAGGCCTTGTATCTTTAGGATTTGAAGATTTAGATGTAGCCTTCTGTTTAGAAGTAGATGAAAGATTGAAATGCACCTTAGGGACATTGGATGAATTTGGTATTTTTCCTTGTAGGTGTGCCTAAGCTTGTGATCGAGTAACTACATTAGTTGATTAATTTTCTCTATCTTTCTTACAATTGTGATGACATTGCAATGCTCAGATAGACATGGTTCAATCATATTGATGACAACATTGTTTCTAGAGTATGCATAATTGACTTTAGCACCCATATTAAGCTAAGAAGAAGAATCTTCTTTACCATGTTTCAGAAATGGTTCTGTGAATGATGTATGATCATTATTGCTCTTATGATTGCCAATCATGATATCTCCATTATCAATTTTATCTTGTATGATGTGCTTCAAGAAAACACAGTTATTAATCTTATGACCTTTATTGCAATGGAATTCATAGAAATCATTCTCTGTCCACCATTTTGGTTTAGGTTCAGGATCAAAGAATTTTATCTCAAGAAAATAGATGATTTTGTTTTCCAATAGAGTTTTCATGGCAGATTCTAAGGATTCTCCAAGAGGAGTGAATTTTTGATTAGGATCTGTAGCCCAAGGTTTGTAATCAGATGACTTTTTGTTGGATTCTGTTGCTTTAGCTTCAGAAGCTTTGATGGCTTGGGTACCGATAGTGAGATTGAAAGCAGGTGCCTTAGATGGGGCATATATATTATCAACAATGCAATTTGTGACAATGCCTTTATTCTTGTTCCAGTTTTTGATCTTGTCCTTAGAACTAGATCCAGATTCATACTTGTCCTTTTGAAGTGTGATGTCTCCTTTTTTAAAAAGTACTTTCTCAATCTTGATCACATTATCTACCATCTTATGAAAAGATGTATGATTTTGCATTTGTAAAGGGTAGTTGATTTCTAGAGCAAGATTGTTGATGAAGATTTCTAGCTTCTCAGTTTCTAGAATGGGTCTAGCATATAGAGAAAATTTCTTCCTCCATCTCTTGAGAAATGTTAGGAATGGTTCACCTGGATATTGTTTCAAATTGCAAATGTTGATCATGGTGACCGAATGTTGAATATTGTAGGAGTATTATTGATAGAATAGTTTGATTAACTCCTCAAAGGTTTTGATAGTAGGAGGCATTCTAGAGAACCAATGAATGGCTGACCCTCCTAGAGATTGAGGGAAAAGATGCATTAAGTAGGTTGGTTCATGCATAAACTCCATAGATTGAGTACAAAATTCTCTGACATGATCTTGAGGGTCAGAGTTTCCATCATACTTATCATATTTAGGCATCCCCACTCTTTTAGGGAATGGCAGCATGTACAAGTCTTTATCAAATGGAAAAGGGCATAGAGCTTCCATGGATAACTCCTTAGGTTCCTTTTATTTTTCACGTTTGTTAAGTTTGACTTGCATGGCATGCATCTATTTCATCATAGCCATGATAGGAATTTCTTCCTCCAATGTAATGATATCTTCCACATTAAATTTTGGAGGAAGTTTAGCTCCTTGATGAGCTAACTCTAGAAAGTATGGTTCTCCATCTTCTTTCAAGAAATGCTTCATCATTCTTTTGAAGTTATCATCATTTTGATATTGGGCAATTTCAGAAGGTGTAGGTTCTTGATCCATACCATGTTGAGATTGATGTCCTTGAGACCCATGATGTGTCCCTTTGTGAGACATGTTAGGAGTTTTAGGGCTCCCTAGATTAGATTGAGGTGGAGTTTGTTGATTACCTCTGTGAGTTGATGGAGGGGGTATGTAACTAGTTTTCAATCAAAAATTGCCAAGACCATCATCTTTGTAAAGACCAGAATTGTAGAGTTGCTCAAGAGTTGGACCTATGTGAGTAGACAAAGTTGCAGTGTTAAGTGCTTCTCTGGATTTCTTATGTGAGGAAGATCTAGTTTCCACCATTAACCTTGGGTGAAGCAAGAAAGCAAGATGAAGACAACTGAAGAATGACTTGATTCAAGAAGATCGAATGATGTAACCTTGTCAAGATTGAAGTGATTAAAGATTAGATTAGATGTAAATAAAGGATACTGTGCCACAGTAGTGTGGGTAGATGCCCAAAAGATGGTGGGCACGAGCTCACAACACTTAGCCATTTTACCAAGAAGACTAAATTTGAAGATAATTTTGACAAGGTTTTGACACAAGATGAAAAAGACTCAAATTGATAAATCAGAAGGCAAAATTAGACTCAAAGGCTCACTTGAGGAAAATGAATGAATTTGTTCTAGTTTTTTCTCTATTCCTAACACAGTGATTTGTTCGACATATTTTGGAATGGGCTGTAAAAACTGAGTCTCTGACAATTTTGACCACTTTCTAGCAATTTTTCAAAATTTCTTAAATGACTTTCTACAGGATCGTACGACAGTGGGTATGCCCTAAAATGATAGTTGACAAAACTGGTACGATAATTGCAAAGCTCACACGATAGTTTATAGCAGGATTTTGACCTTTTGTTTTTGACTCGTGGCAAGACTCGTACGATACTATACAAGCTGTCATATGACAATACTGGAGTTTTGAGATGACAATTTGCCAAAAATCATACGACTTTCTGACCTTGCGGGATGACTTTTGACTCCAAAAAGGAATTTTACTTTAGATTTTGCAAATTTTTGGTTTTCAGTTTTAGATTGTTCGCAAACTTTTCTGTCCAGGTTTGAAGATTATTTTGGGATCATTCATTTTCGGTAACCAAATAGATAAACAAGCATGCAAAACAATAAGGAAGTAATTCCAAGCATGTCTGAAAACAATAAACAAGGGACAAAGAAACCCTGTGCATGAATAATCAAGTGATTAAATGTGCTAATCCCTAGGAGTGCTAATTATGTATGTTCCAAAAAGTTCTTCAATAACATACATATTCCTAGAAAAATGAAAATTTGGCCTCACTAGGGTTTTTAGTAATCTTCTGACTCTGCAAATTTTGTGGTCTCAAGAGGGCGAACTCCAATCTAGGCACACCAGGGTTTTGATACACTCTGAGAATTTAATCAATCAGGAACTGCTAGGGAGATCTGACGGCCCAACAAGAGACCACACATGTGAAGATTTCCTCCACAAGGACATTTATATAGCGGGTGCTGCTACCACAGTGAAAATGGCTATTACCGCTTGAGATTTTGTCCATGTGGTTGACCCAATTAAGGGAATATCCACTACGGTTAACCCTCTCTAAAGGTGACTCAAAAAAGATACCACATGGAGACTGGTTCCAGATTCAAGGATCTGAGTTTCTGATACTACCCAAAAAGTGAGTAGAGCATAGTGCTCTAGCCTTTTCACTTTTAACCAAAACAAAGAAGACAAATTAATCCAACACGCTAAGACCAAGATTATCTCACAAAGATCTATAAAATCAACCACTTATGATCTATGAACCCCTCCGAAGAGAGAATGTATCAATCAAAATTTGAAGAGACACGAATCTAGTAGAACGTGAGACTCTCTCAATAACCTCCCTACCTACAAGGGGATCCTTCATCAAGAAGAGCTTCACATGCATGAACAGGCAGAAGAAGCCCACTCTCTCAAGATCATCCATAAATAGTGTTCATAGGGCCTATTTACTATGTGTAAAAGATATGCAGAAAGAAAATCTATGTTTGTTTTATAGCCCCAAAATGAAGTTTGTGTTATGAAAGCAAGAAAAGTCACACAAGCTTGACACGTGAGAGTTCATTTTAATCCATATCAAAATGTTATCAGCTTGAGAAGAATACCTGAATTCCTTGCAACACACTTAGTAGATTTTTACCTATTTTAGCAATTTAGTTGCACTTTTCGCCAATCAGATTCAACAAATATCAATAAAAAATAGAAGATTTCAATTGTTAGGGTTAGCTATTAGTCCAAATATGAAAAACTACCAAAAATTTTAAAATGACAATTGAATTCTGGAGTAAAAGCTCGTACGATAGTGGGTTACCTCCCAGATGACAGTCTAGAAACTCGTACGAGAGTGGGTGTCTTCTCATACGACAATCGAGCTTCCAAATGATGATGGGTAGATTCTAGGATGATCCTCAAAATTTGAAGCTATCGTATGATAGTGGGGTCTTCCTGGTACGACTTTCTAAAAAAAGTCATATGACAAATGTATGGAAAGAAAATGAAAATTGTAGTTTTAACTTGAAAATGACAAGAAATTGATAGAAATTGAATGGAAACTCATTTCAGGGTCCCACGGTGGGTGCCACAAATGTGTGTGTGAATTTTGTACCTAACTATAGACACAACACTTTAGTAAAACATTAGAGGTTAGAAAAAACCAAAATCTGCAATGAAATGGAAACTAAACTAACCAAGCGATTTATTGCCTTCTAATAGATGCGAGTATGATACTCTTAGATTAGACCGAGATCGGTGACAATGCAACACCTAAATGAAGGATTTGAATGCAAAAATATGAAAGACTATGAATGCAGATTAAGCTATATTTTTGGATTTTCTATGCAATAATATGAAATCTATATGAATCTAAGCTATATGAATGAAATGGAATGAAATTTTAATCTAAGAATGATATGAAGATGAAATCTATGATATGAAACTATGATATAAAACTATGCAAAGATTATAATCAACTATGAAAGATCTAACAAATCACCTATTGCAAGTGCTCAATCCTTCAATTGCCAATTTGCTAGAGTAATTGCGCAAATTCAAGTGTTGATAAAAAATGAAAAGCTAAGCCTTGATTTTATAGAAATCCAGGACTTTGAGGATGCAGGAGAAAAGCCATCAATCACTCTTGATAAAATCAGGTTGATTTTTGAGTTATCAGGAAATTAGAGATAATTAACTCATAAAAATCATGCAAAAGTAGAGTTTTACTCCAAAATAGAGTTTTAGATAAAATTTCAACTCATCATCAGATGTTTAGTTTCAATTTTTTAAAATTGATTGTTAATTTCTAGTTGCCTGCTTTTCTGATTGTGCATGATTTAATATGAATTAATTTAATAAATAAAGTGATTTATTTTCCACTTAACTAATTTTTGAAATAAAATAACTAATTTATGGGTTAATCAATTATTAAATCAAACTTTATTCAAAACTATATTATTAAATATTGACAACTGATTTTAATTAATTAAATAAGAATTTAATCAATTAGTCATAAGATTTTTGATTTATTGTCAAAATTAAATAATACAATTTAGGAATAAATATAATTAAATGTAATTAAATAATTAAGTGGCAGTATTAAATCTGATTAATTAAATATTTAGAATATTCAATTAATCAAACTTTAGGATAAATAAGATTTATCGCCAAATAATTATTAAATTAAAGATAATTAGGATAAATTAGGAATATTTCTAAGAATATTCCTGTTCCCCAAAATTTCCTATCCTATGCAATTTGGCCTGGTCTGCTCTGTCTGGCATTTTTAATCCTATGTTAGCCCCCTGAGAATTTTTATGAAGTCTATGCCTTTTCCTTGGGCTCTCCAATTGTTTAGTTCTCTAGTTTGAAGGCCATTAAAAATTCATATGTGAACATTTAAACCCCCATAAAACCCTTTATTAAGCCTTGGCCCTTTCTAATTTAATATTTTATCCTTTCAAGACACTTATCTTTGAAAACCCACGTGCTATTATTTTCCTAGGTTTCTTATGTCCCGACCTTTAATATTTCCCCGGGACCAATTTTCGTTCACAGTTAGATCCAATGGTTATCGCATGATCTCATGGGATCTTTTGATCCCATGCGATCATGCGACAACCATTAATGCGGTATCAATGAAGATTTGCAATGGACCCAAAGTAAGGTAGGCCTCAATTGATCAAAGATCTACGGTGGTCACATGTTCGCATGGAATCTTCTGATTCCATGTGATCATACAATGGCTGTTAGATCTACATTACTGCCAAGCCTCCGGCGGTGGGTCCTCAGGTGGTGACATGTCCATTTTTTAGTGGCTAGATGGGTGATGACAGGGATTTTGGTGGGTCCGATGGTCATAGAATCTGCAAAGGCTCCAGTTGATCCAAGATCAATGGTGGTCGCATAATCTCATGGGATCTTCTGAGCCCATGCGATCATGCGACCACTGTCCGATGCAAGGTTTGGATTCTTTTGACTTCTATGGTGTCGGTCGACTGTGATGTGCTCATTTTTTGTTGGCTCTTGATTGATGATGTGGCCTTTGATTTTTTCAAAGGAGGGTTGCAGTATCTTTCACGGGTTTTCTTCTATTGTTCCTGTAGAGAATGTTTGCAAGCACGGGTAGCTCAAAATTGATATTCTTAGGATAGTTGCAGTTGGGAGGATTATGTAAAAGATCTACGTGGCCATAGTGTGGTACCGTGTCAGTGTTCTTGTGCCAAAGAAGAATTGAAGGGTTGGCACCACCTGTGACTAGTTATGATTTTAAATTCAAATATATGTGGGATCAGATTTTGAGCATTCATGATGAGGTTGACTTGCAGGGATAAGTTCATGGTGGTGGCGTGAGGTTTTTTGCTTGTAGAGACAGTGTCTGATCAGCCAAGATATTTCAAAGATGCATTTATGATCAGAAACTAACAGGTTTAGGTTTGGATTATTTTATGTAGATTTATGTAACCCTAATTAGATTTTTTGCTCTGGCCTGTGTGCCAAATAGGAGAGGTATATAGTTAATTTTTGGAGCTTTAGAGCTCAGAGAGTTCACATTTTGTAAAGAAGAAAGTCTCTTTCTTGGAAAGCTATCCGTGATATTTCTTCCTGCCCTCTGGTTTTCCACATTCTGTAATCTCCCATTGATTATTCAAACATTGTAGAGGTATTTTGTGACAATCCTTCATGTCCCTATACTTCCTTGTCTGAATCATCTCTTAATGAATTGAAGTCTATGCATGTTTTCAATGACAACTTAGGGTTCCTGATCCATCTTACTTTCTGTAATTATGTGTGTTATTGTGTTTGATCTAATTTAGATGTTTTTGTGGGTATACTTCAGCCCCCTAATAGTGTTGTCTCAATCCTACACTGAGTTGCAGAAGTGAATGTCTATTTGTAGGTCATAAGTTATGTCTTATGTTCAGACCCTCCTATGAAACACTTATGCAAGCCTATTTAGTAAGTTGTGACCTAGTAGACCTAAGCCTTTCATTGATTCTATCCCTCTATGCTGCAATTCGTACCCTAATTTTAGTGTATCACCTAGTAGGATAGTTTGCTTTGAGTCTTTTCCCTTTCATGCTTTCCTTCTATCCCTTTCCCTCAAAAGATTTACTTTTCCTGTTAAGAATCAAATTAAGGTGATTATCCAAGAGGAACCATCCTAGAACCTGGAGGTCTCATCTCAATTAGCATAGGTCCAACAACCTGGAGATGATTCCCATGTTATACTAAGTTATCAAGACCAAGAGAGCTTGAAACAAGGGTGCAAATTTAGTGTATAACAATTATAGCACACCCGGTGGGACTATAGATTAGATTAAAAGTCCAAAGGTGCTCCTGTTGGTTCATCTGCAAAAGGATTAAAGAAGTTCAATACACAAGGACTATCAGTACAAATGTAAGCTCAAGGATTCCCCACCTTGGTGCCAGTGTATAACATTTCTGGCACGCCCGGTGGGACCAAAAGTTTAGATTCATGTTCAAGGTATGCTATCTCCGATATGCTGATAACATACTGCAGACCTAGAAGAGGTCATTCTGCTGCATATTTGGTGACTCTAGAAGGTCTACTATTTCCAAAGATCAGGTGCTGGTATGCTTCAAATCTTTCATATTCAAATTCCAGCTGATTACATAGTACAGACCTTGGAGAGGTTAGTATTCAGGTACATCTAGCAGCTCCTTTGGTATTAAGAACAAGAAAGCCAAATTTTTGATAGAGCTTATGAAGAAAATAGACCCTTCTTATGGCAAGACAATTTGCATTTGCACCCTTTAATCAGGGTAGTCCATTAAATTTTGCACAACACCATGATGTGCCCTTGGTAACACTAAAAAGTATACCTGATTTCACAGGTGAAGGACAAACTACAGCTTTTGAACACATAAGAGATGTGGCTACTATCTGTAGCATACACAACATCTCAAAGGAGGATGTTGCCACCAAGTTGTTGGCTACCTCTCTCAAAAGTAAGGCTCTTGAATGGTTCAGGACTCTGGCAATTAGCTCCATTACTTCATGGGACAGACTTGGAGACCTCCTTAGCAAATACTTTGAGGGTGATTTGGACTCTTTGTCTCTAGTAGAGAAACTTGAAACCATGAGGAGAGATCCTTGAGAATAGATGACTAATTTTAATGGTAGATTCCTCAAAACATGGAATAGGATTCCAATTAATATAAGGCCTTCAACAGATTGTGCTTTCCTTTATTTTTTGAGAGGCCTAACTAGTGATATATCTGTCATGATTCAATCTTTAGGAGGTACTTCGTTACCTCAAGCTTTTGATTTAGTTGTAAAGGAAAAAAATTATTTAATCCAGGATGGTATGATAACCCCAAGGCCACTCATGCTTATCTCTCCCAATCTTCTACCCACTATACCTTTGCAAATGCCTCCATTTACTCCCATGCCCTCATTAATAGAACCTCAAGCCAGCACTAGCTATGGGAGGTCCATAGGTGACCCTTCTCAAGAGCTACTCAAATTGAGAAGTGATAAAAAAACAATAAACAAAGAGATGATTAGCCTATTGTAGGCTCGAACCAAAGAGTTGATCACTGTAAAAGGGTAGAGTCTAGAGGATGGATCACTTTATCAACAACAGGATCAGATCCCTAACTAATAGTGCCAAGTTCAGGAGCAATCTTATCGGCAAGATAGGCCACAGTATCAAGAAAAGCATCAAAGAAAAAGGAAAAATTTAGTAAAGAGGCCTTTCCATCCATATAATCCAGTCAGGAGAACATTCCCAGTACAAAACATCAAAGTAGCTGGTAGTCACCTGAACCCATTTTTTGGGAAGGAGGCTGCAGATTTTTCGCTTGTTCTCTTGAACTATGAACTTCCTAATGGAGAAAGGTCATAAGTGTTACAACATGAGACAATGACCTCTCAAGTACATTCCCCTAAGGATGGAATGCAACAAGTGACCAGACAAGAGACTCACAAAGTCCAAATCCCAAGCTCCTTTCCTGGTAAGTCCACTGACACTTCTGTTGAATTTCCAAGCTTTAGAATTTCTCCTCGAGTTTAGAATCTTAGTCAATAGGAGCCCAATCTCCATGCATTTTTAGAGCCCATTCATGAACCTGTCTCATATTTCCAGCCACTTCATCTTATTCCTATAAATGAGATACCTAAAAGGTTTGATTTTCTAAATGATAATGAGCCTGTCCTACAACAAATAAAGCCCTATAAGCCAATTCTTAAAGAGTCCACTACACCTCAAGCACTTTTAGGCCACTAGGAAGAGGATGATTTTTGTCTTTTAGGTACACTTTTTCATGATAATCATGAGGAGCAGGTAAGGCTATTACATCAAGATGGATTAGAGCAATCAGATTAGGATAAGAAAGAAAGTGAAGAAGGTGAGAGCCCAGCTAATCTTTTTGAGGAGATGCCTTCTTACATTGAGCAAGATGAGGAGGTTGATAATGTCTCAATTGCAGAATTTAGGCCGGTCTACAATAAAGTGGGGGAGGAATCTAAGGAATCATATTTCTTGGACCATGAGGAGGGGCCAGTGATTGTCAAGAATATGAGATAGTTTGATACCTTTGATGAGCTATTGGATGTTCCAACTGATGAAGAGGATGGTCCACTAACTGCAGAAGAAGAAATATTATGGAAAACTATCAGGGAGGGATAGAATTTTTATCATCTTGCTGAACTTATTAATGAGATGCATCCTGATAGTAGAAAAGGGAGCCCCAAGTTCATTCTTTCCAGGGGTTTCCCCTTAAGGTACTTAGCAAGAATGGAGGCCAGCAGTAAAGAACCAGTCATGTTTGTGTCCAAACATGAGTGTTCAAATGAAGCTGAAGTTGAAGGTGAACCTATAGTTCAGCAAGGACAAGCTCAACTAACTTATCCACCCCTAGGTAATGAAAATAGGATTCTGATGGTGGAGGTGAGTCAATTTGTTTATGTCTTTCAAGAGGAAGTGCATTGGTTCTCCACACAACTGTGTGTACTTCATTCCTTATTTGCCATCCTCATGCATGTAAAATATTGTATCCTAATGAGGAAAGGTAGCTATTTCAGCCTACTAGTGAATGGTTTTGTTTGACCAAGTTTCTATAACTGGTTAGTTTAGGATAGGGTAGTTTTCCTTCTTTCTTCCAAGTTTTCTAGCCCAGTTCCTTGTTTTCCAAGAAGTGCCTATGCACAAGTTGTGTCTCTCTGTCATAATTTTGTGCTTAGTATGACCCCATGCCCAATGGATTATGTCAAGGCAACTGGTTTTCAATGTCTAGCAGGCCAACATCCAGCATAAATTGCCAAAATGTTCCCCAAAATTTCCTATCCTATGCAATTTGGCCTGGTTTGCTCTGTCTGGCATTTTTAATCCTATGTTAGCTCCCTAAGAATTTTTATGAAGTCTGTGCCTTTTCCTTGGCCTCTGCAGTTGTTTAGTTCTCTAGTTTGAAGGCCATTAAAAATTCATATGTGAACGTTTAAACCCCCATAAAACCCTTTATTAAGCCTTGGCCCTTTCTAATTTAATATTTTACCCTTTCAGGCCGCTTATCTTTGAAAACCCACGTGCTATTATTTTCCTAAGTTTCCTATGTCTTGGCGTTTAATATTTCCCTAGGCCCAATTTTCATTCATAGTTAGATCCAACAGTTATCACATGATCTCATGGGATCTTTGGATCCCATGTGATCATGTGACAACCATTGATGCGGTATCAACGAAGATTTGCAGTGGACCCAAAGTAAGGTAGGCCTCAGTTGATCGAAGATCTACGGTGGTCACATGTTCACATGGAATCTTCCGATTCCATGCAATCATGTGATGGCCATTAGATATGCTTTACTACCAAACCTCTAGTGGTGGGTCCTCGGGTGGTGAAATGTCCATTTTTTAGTGGCCGAATAGGTGATTATAGGGCTTTTGGTGGGTCTGATGGTCAGAGAATCTGCAGAGGTGCCAGTTGATCCAAGATCAACGGTGGTCACATAATCTCATGGGATCTTCTGAGCCCATGCAATCATGCAACCACCATCTGATGCAAGGTCCATATTCTTTTGACTTCTAAGGTGTCAGATGACTATGACATGCTCATTTTTTGTTGGCTCTTAACTGATGATGTGGCCTTTGACTTTTTCAAAGGAGGGTTGCAGTATCTTTCATGGGTTTTCTTTTGTTGTTCCTGTAGAGAACATTTGCAAGCATGGGTAGCTCAAAATTGATATTCTCAAGATAGTTTCAATTAGGAGGATTATGGAAAAGATCTGGGTGGCCATAGTGTGGTACCGTGCCAGTGTTCTTGCACCAAAGAAGCATTGAAGGGTTGGCACCACCTGTGACTAGTTATGACTTTAAATTCAAATATCTGTGGGATCAAATTTTGAGCATTCATGATGAGGCTGACTTGCAAGGATAAGTTCATTGCAGTGGCATGAGGTTTTTTTCTTGCAGAGACAGTGTCTAATCAGCCAAGATATTTCAAAGATGCATTTATGATTAGAAACTGACAGGTTTAGGGTTGGATTATTTTATGCAGATTTATGTAACCCTAATGAGATTTTTTGCTCCAGCCTGTGTGCCAAATAGGAGAGGTATATAGTTAATTTTTGGAGCTTTAGAGCTCAGAGAGTTCACATTTTGTAAAGAAGAAAGTCTCTTTCTAGGAAATCTATTCGTGGCATTTCTTCCTACCCTCTGGTTTTCCACATTCTGTAATCTCCCATTGATTATTCAAACATTGTAGAGGTATTTTGTGACAATCATTCATGTCCCTATACTTCCTTGTCTGAATCATCTCTTAATGAATTGAAGTCTATGCATGTTTTCAATGAAAACTTAGGGTTCCTGATCCATCTTACTTTCTGTAATTATGTGTGTTATTGTGTTTGATCTAATTTAGATGTTTTTGTGGGTATACTTCAGCCCCCTAATAGTGTTGTCTCTATCCTACACTGAGTTGCAGAAGTGAATGTCTGTTTGCAGGTCATAATTTGTGTCTTATGTTCAGACCCTCCTATGAAACACTTATGCAAGCCTATTTAGTAAGTTGTGACCTACTAGACCTAAGCCTTTCATTGATTCTATCCCTCTATGCTGCAATTCGTACCCTAATTTCTATGTATCACCTAGAAGGATAGTTTTCTTTGAGTCTTTTCCCTTTCATGCTTTCCTTCTATCCCTTTCCCTCAAAAGATTTACCTTTCCTATTAAGAAGTAAATTAAGGTGATTATGCAAGAGGAACCAGCCTAGAACCTGGAGGTCTCATCTCAATTAGCATAGGTCCCACAACCTGGAGATGATTCCCATGTTATACTAAGTTATCAAGACCAAGAGAGCTTGAAACAAGGGTGCAAACTTAGTGTATAACAATTCTCCGATGCATAATTTAGGATAATCAATTAAATTTTATAATGTGCAAATGTGCCTTATGTTAGGACTTTTGTATCAATTTCATTCAATTTGAAGATGTAGGAGGTTAATGAACCTATAGCCCATTTTTGGGGTATTACATGCATCAATAGTTCCTTTTATGTTATATATGTATATTTTATAGATTTGTATATTTATAATTTTAAAAGTTGTATTTAATATACATTGGGAGATAATATATTGATATTGGAAGATCTTCTTATATGATGAAATGGTGAATCTAGAAAATTAATTTTTGAATTTGCATCTATTTGTGAGATAATATATTAATATTGGTAGTTCCTCTTATACAATGAAATGCTGATTTTAGAAAATTAGTTTCTGAATTTGCATCCATTATTTTTGGATGCCTGAATGTTATGTTTTCCCTGTGAGGATTCAAATTAATTTGATTGATATGATCTTTGAAATGGTGTAGTAGTCTTTTAGATTAATGTGATTTGTATTATCATATAATATCTCTGCTCTTATAAGCTTTTAGGAAATATTTGGAGTCAAGCGATATGCTCAATACCCTCAAAATAAAACATCTTTGCTCTTATAATATTTGAATTTGCAAAATAAATTCTCCTTGAGACATACTTCTCTAACTTATTACATCTAATTTAGAACAAGTACCCTAAAAAAGTTCATAGGCCCATAGAAGACACCCATCAAAATATAGACCATCAATTTATAGAACCCTTGCAAGATATCCCAAGGAACAACAGGTAGTGAAAACCAGATAGATAGAAAAAAGAACATAACCATATGCCGCCTCACCTGTTTGAGGTAAGCCAAAATCGGTCCAATTCTCTTAACAATGGTACATATCCATCCAAGTGCAGCAACCTTGAAAGATTTGCAGCGGTAAAGAGAATCCCCATATTTTATCAGCCTAACATAGTCTTTGGCCACTTTGGCAATCAGATTGCGAGAAATGTTGATTTTCCAGCAGGATTTTTTTTATAAAAAGCAAGTTTTTCATAGCATTATCTACCACTTGAGAAAAAGTTTCCATAGCTAAATTTCCTTTACATAGTTAATATTGTTGTAAAGACTTACAAGTTATTAAGTCATCAGCTAAAGGGATGATAAACTAAATAAAGTTTCAAACATATGAACAGATAAAACTCATACAAACAAAAGTCGAAGCCAAATTGAATAGCATTGGCTATTTGTCAGCAGAAGGTCCCTACTAGAACAGACACATTTGTCACTTCATTAAGATGATAATTGTGTACTAAGTTTCCTAACTATATAAGTCATCATCATCTTTATTATCTATTGTAGCAAATACATCCGAAGCACCAGCAAAAGCACCGGGATATCAAAATTTAGAACCAAAGCCTCGAGATTGCTGTAGTGTTTGTGCAAAGCTTGATACTTCCAAATATTAGCATCACTGACACTTCTTCAGGCATATTTCATTGACTCCTCAAAATGAGAAGCCTTTATTTCAGCTACCTCATCACTATCATCCTCATCCATTGCCTCGAGGTTCTCACTTCTTTTTCTTTCACGTTCAATATTCTCCTGTAAAAGTGCAGAGGAAAGAGAACATGACAAATTGAAATAATAAGATACAAGTTGAGGAAAATTGAATTAAAAAATGTAAAGTTATAACAAACCAGTTCAAAAAAAACCATTAATAAATTCATAACCAAATCTAGTTTGCAAAAGCCGCCACAATTGAAACTCACCTTCTCAATATTTTCTCTAATAGCATACTTGCAAGCCTGCTGACAAATCTCTATAATATCTCATCAATAAATATAATGGATGGGGCATTCTTCTTAGCCTCCTCAAAAGCCTTCCAGAGAGTTCTTTCACTTTCTCCATGCAACTTTGACATGATCTTAGGTCCATTGATATAGAAAAAGAAGGCATCAGTTTCATTTGCCACTACCCTAGCAATTAAAGTTTTCCCAGAACTAGGAGGCCCATAGAGAAGAATACCCTTTGGGGGCTTCACACTAATAGATTTTAAGAGTTGTGGGCATCTAAGAGGAAGCTCTACCAATTCACAGATCACTAGTCAGAGCCTATCTCTCAAACAATTCAAACAAAATTAAAGAGCCCATAGTTTCACGCAAAGTAGAGCAGATGGATTTCTAGAGCCCAAAGCAGTCTGGAAAATAGAACGAGTAGGGACTCACTGGCAACAAGCAGTAGGGTGAGTGTGGACACCTGACGATAAATATCTAGACTAATCACTGATCAGGATGCTGTTGGTGATTAGTCTAGATATTTATCTTCAAAAAAATTTTAAACACTCTGCTTTTCGTCAAAATTTTGACCCACATTCCTCAAAAGTCTGGTCTAAAATTGACCATTATGTGTCAAAATGTGGCATCATCGGTTTGGCATCCTGGTCAAAGCCGCTAAATATTTTGACCAAATGTGGTTGAAATATGACTGTTGCGAGTTTGGTAACCTGGTCAGAGCGACCAAAGTTTTTGACCAATATTAATTTATATTGGTCAAAAGATCGACCAATACACCAACACTTGCCAATATTATTTTCATCCTAAATTGCCCTCATTTTTTACCAATATTGGCGTCAATCATTCGATAGTTTTAGAAATGGGTCAATATTTTGACACAGATAATAGTGACAAACTAGTCGACTATTCGATCGTGTTGGGTAGAAACTTCGTCCAATAGTGCATCAAAAAATAGTGCAAAATGTACTAGTGCGTGATCCAACAAATACTAAGGAAAAAGAAAGAACACGTGCACAATCTCAAAACTTAAGTGGCCAAAAAGGTAATGTGGAAATATAAGAACTAGGGCACACTTAGGATTTTCGAAGGATTAAACTCTACCAAGGGAAAAAAGACCTAGGGAAAGAATTTACAAGCATAAGCATGACTGATTTTGAGAAATTTAAATCCTAGACCAGACAAAAATAATTTGTAGAGACATAAAACAAGGACCTGAAGCAAAAATCTTAGAAAACCTAAAATATACCCACCAGTGGCTCTATTTGAGGATGCTTGAATGCAAGTTCATAGAAAGAAACCATGAATCTCTAGGTGACAGACCATAAAACCCTAACCTAAAGCAGGAAACGAATACACAATAGAAACAAACACATGTACATATATACAAAGCTACTGTGCATGGAAAAGATTGAGAATTAATTGAAGAAGTATTTTAGGAATTGTCCATGAAATGGCAATTCATGTTCTTCACCATCCAAATTTCTTAAAAAATATGAATCCTTTCCATGAATCTGATGAATAATGAAAATTCCTAACCACAGGGATTCAAATTTTTTATGCTTTCCTTTGTCCTCAGCCTTGACATTCCATTGAAGAACCATATCACTAGGCTGGAATTTTTTAATGGTAGCTCTCTTGTCAAAAAGATACTTCATTTTCTGTTGCAACTTCACATTTTCTTTTTGACCTTCCCTTCTGAGTTCATCCAGCTCAACTAACTGAATCATCCTATCTTGCAATGGGTCACTGAACTCCATATCTTCTTCTTGTATGATTTTGTAAATAGGTAAAAAATTATTTATAGGGAGTCTAGATTTTACACCATAAACCATCTCAAAAGGGGACTTCCCTGTGGCTTTCTTCTCAACAATTCTATCTGCCCATGAAGCCAATTTTAATTTTGCATGCCAACTCCTTTTATTCTTTTCCAGAGTCTTCTTTAAAATTTACAGAATGTTCTTATTACTGAATTTTGCCTATCCATTGGCCTGTGGATGGTATGGGGATGAGTATGATAGAATTATTCCCATCTCTAAGCAAAAGTTAGTAAATTCATGTGACCTAAAGCTCATTGCATTTTCTACAACTAGTTTGATGGGGACAACAAACCTAGTAATTATATTGTTCATTAAAAATTCAGTCACAACTGTACTAGTTTCCCTTTTAGTTAGAATGACTTCAATCCATTTGGTGAAATAGTTAGTGGCAACCAAAATCTAACTATGCCCACCACTGGATTTCTCAAAAAATTCTCCAATAAAATCCATGCCCCACATAGCAAAAGGGGCTTCTGCAACCACAGGATTTAATAATAGGGTGACAGAGAACTTTAACTTTTTTGAAAACCTCTGACATGGCTCACATTTCCTAACAAATAAATCAGTGTCTTTAAACAATACAGGCCAATAGTATCCAGCCCTCAAAATTTTGAGTTGTGGACCACGCAAAATGATACCCTTTACACAACCCAGAGTGCATCTCTTACAAAAATAAATCAGATTGGTGTTTGTCTAAACAAAAAAGAAATATTCCATCATTGTCCTTCCAAAACAAATGACCTTGTATCAACACATACCTCTGAGCTTGCAATCTTAAGCTTCTTATTTGATTATCATTCAACTCCTATGGGCAGCTAGCATGTTTGAGAAAATGAACAATGTTTGTGTACCATGGTTGCATCTAAATACTAGTCACATTTCCTCCACCAATGGAAACATTGTTTACTTGTACAAGATCCATATTCTCTTCTTTCATCAGCTTTGCAAGTCCCAAACCTCTTACAAGCTTGGTAATATGGAGCTCTATATCAAATTCTTGGATCCTGTTGATCCACTTACACCTTTCTCCAGTGACCTCTCTTTGAACTAAAATGTCCTTTACTACTGCATGAGGTACATATGCCTTAACTTTAGTACAAAAAAGATAAGGTCTAAAGGCCTTGACTGCATTGACTAGTGCATATCCCTGCTTTTCCATTAGTTCATAATTCAACTCAACAAATTGCAGTGACTTACTAAAGAAAGCAATGGGATGTTCAAAGCTCTCTTCATCCTTTTGTAATGGAATGTTAGAAAGTAAAGTCCACAAAGATAACTGAGAGGGGGGGGGGGGTGAATCAGTTATTAGATAATTATAACTTTTACCATCTTCAATAGTATTAAACCATGTAAGCAATATAATTACCAACCATAGAAAGATATTCATACACAATTACATAATAACACAAGATATGTTGACTAGGGAACCTCTTGATCAAAGAGTAAACCCCAGTGGGAATGATGCCCACAAAAGATGCACTAATATGAATATTCCTTGTGAAAGGATGAACTCTATTAGGATTCTTATGAAATACATTTAGTACATATAAATCCCTGTTAGGAGATTTTGAATCCCTGTTAAAAGATTCTAACCCTGTTAAGAGTTATGGAAGACAGAAGGACCCACTGCCCAAACAACTTCAGGGTAAGATCACTAAACTCACTGTCCAAATAATCTTTGCATTATTCAATAGAATAATATGTTACCTCATCTCTAACTATGCCAAACCGCACTCACTACTACATTAGATCTCAATTTCAAATGAGTCGGCACACAATTACAAAATAAAAGATTCCACACGCTACACCAACATTACATAAAACTGTCAGCTTCCAAATACAATAAATCTTCACTCATGTGACTTCGAAGTTTGTGCTATCATCCACATCACTATTAATGTGTCTCTAACTTCCCTTTAGATGTGCAAAGCCAGATTCCATCCCAATTAGGAGATATCATCCGATTTCCAAAAACTGCTACTCAGGAACACTGCCTGAATACTGCTTCCACCAAAATGACCATAAATTTCATGAATAAAAGAATTACTATCTATTCTATCAACCATAGACATATAACATATCAAGGAGTATATCCTCATTTTCACATAGCTCCAACTGCAATATACCATGTGCGCTAATCAAAACATTGTCTGCTTCTCTACAAGTCTTCGATAAAACACTGTGTTGACATCAATGACAATCATAGTCATGAATGCAACAACAACTGCTACAGAATGGGTGCCAAACACTTTAGCATTAATTCCTAACAATCTCCCCCATTGGCATTGATGGAAACATAGATGAAAAACATCCAATGTTCCAAAAATCCAATACTGCAACACTGCTTCTTCAAATCCTCTTCATCAATCAAATCTTGCTTTATTATCCTGTTCAATTCTCTCATATTGTTTTTGATGCATACTTCTTCCCCATTGACATCAATGATATAAATTTCATCACTATGTCAACAACAACTCAATGTCAAAAGACACTATTTAGAAGAAAAATACATTTACTAGAGTCCTCATGACTTAGCTCAGATACACATACTCCCCCATAGAGGAAGTACCAACATCTAGTCCAAAAGAAAGATAGGGCTCATATATTATTGTATGGATGTGACCAACTGTATCACTACTCAAAAGTAGGCTGGGGCATAACCCCAAGCATACCTCTCAAATACTCAAATCTATCCTTAGGTAAAGGCCTTGTAAATATGTCTACTATCTATTCCTTTGTGCTTATGTACTCCAGTCTGACTTCTTTCTCAGCAACTTTTACTCTTACAACATGATACTTGATCTCTATATGTTTTGTCTTAGAATGTAGTACAGGATTCTTAGACATACTGACTATATTGGTGTTGTCACAATGTATAAGAACAGGTTCAAAAAATTTAATTCCAATATCCTTCAGCATCTGCTTCATCTAAATTATTTGGTTACAATTGTTTGCTACTACTACATACTCTGCTTCTGTTGTGCTTTATGAAATACAAATCTGCTTCTTGCTTAGCCAAGTGATGGAGCAGTGGCAAACGAAAGCATTCAAACAGTGAGTAATGGTAAGTTTTCAATCCCTCAACACCCAAGGTGAAGGGGCCAAGTGCTAAATACCTATCATAGGTATAGAAAAGGGGCTTAGAGAAGGTTATCACAACCCTACTATGCAAGGTAACCTAATCACTAGGCTTACCAAGGTCCTAAGCACCTAAGCACACAAGTTCACCAAGAGATCTCTATCCATAAAAGAGTGATCAAACCCCATAAAATGGATACTAAGACTAGGGGTGGCATAAAAAAAATTCTCTACCCTATTTAGGTCTTATTGTTATAGTTCCAATGGTTCTTTCATTCAAAAGAAACCCATAACACTAAAATGCTTCACAACCTAAGGATTTGGCTTGTAGCCCTTCCTAGGGTGAAATTTGAACATAGGTCAGAATGTTCCCAAATGAGATGATGATTTGGTCAAGGATTATAATACCCTTTTTGGGTTTACAAAACATGTCTAAGCACCAAGGAGTGGGGACAAATAGAAGTCATTGTTGTTGCAATATTAGACCGGGCTAATAGGCCTAATTAGGGCTCCAAATGCACTACAAGTGCTCTTTCTCCTATGCCAAAACACAAAATAAGCATGGAGGAATGTGTGGATATGTAAAATAACTTAGAATCCAAGTTTTGATACCATGATGAAATCCCCAACCAAAATCTATGGTGACTGTCCTAGTCACTTGATTGGTGCACACATAGAGATGTACACCTAGGGTCTTGTGGAAAACTCACCCCTCTGCAAATCCACACTCCTAACCTTAAAAAGATGAAAATACATTTGAAATTATTGTATTCCATCAAGGGGCATGAATTTCCCATGGTGGAATGGGACCAAACAATCAGGCCCTATTAGAAACCCTGTTTTTAAGCCTCAATTCTAGGCACTCCTACTAAAAATCAGATATCTTCCAATCTAGGTTAGATCAATACATGAGACCAACTGAAAATGAAAGAAGACTCAAGGCTTCAACTTTTGGGATCATTTTTTCATACCACAATGTCTGTACTCATCTGTACAGTGGTCTAAATCATGAAATCTATAGAGAAAGTTTATGATTTTATTGATTTTAATTGCCAAACTACATGAGTTGTCCTACCACCCACCTGTAAGGGCTAATGCAGGCACTCCCAATAGTTATCCAACTTGTTTGATCCAACTAGTCATTCAGGAGTTGTGTTTACAATGTTTGACAACCTTTAAGAAAGTTGCTCGAAAGTTGCATGACAACTTTTAGAGCCACTTTTGCCTAATTTGCAAAATTGCAAATCTAATGAACAAACTTGGTCCTAACCTTATTTTGATGATCCCTAATGGATCCAAACATATAAAAGAATGAAACTACCTATGACTAGGGTGTTGGATAATTAATGACCATTAGTTAGACCAAGGGCTCATAAAATGCCAATCTTGGAACTATGGTCTTACAAAGAGATCCAATATCTAACCCTTATCCTAAGCATGACTAGAGGCCTCTAAGGACCTTAGTGTGAAATCATAGGTTCCGTAGGAATGCTTGTTGAATCTAGAGTAGGTGTTCCTATACCACCAAGAAACTAATCTTCCTCCAAGGAAAAATGCTCCTCCACTGGTGGTTTTATTATGATCAACACTGCCTCCCCAATCAGCATCTGTATATGCACATACGGTAAAATCATCAGATTTTTCATACCACAATCCATAGTCTAGTGTGCCTCTTAAATATCTCAGTATCCTCTTTACTGCTACATAATGTGATTCTCTAGGTTCAGCTTGAAATATTGCTTCAATTCAAACTTAATGTACTATGTCTGGTCTTGTGTGTCTCAAATACTGCAATCCTCCAATCATGGATCTGTATTTCTTCTGCTGAACTGCCAGTATTTCATCTGTGCTAGATAACTTATGTCTGGTTACCATAGTTGTTCCAACTAGTTTATAGTCCTCCATTCCAAATCTCTTCAGCAAATCATTCAAGTACTTTGTCTGACTTACAAAGATACCATCATTGTTTTGTGTTATCTGTAATCCCAAAAAGTATTTCATCTCACCAATCATACTCATTTCAAATTCAGTCTTCATTTCATTAGAAAATTTGTCACTAGCCTCATCTTCTCCTCCAAAAATAATGTCATCAACAAAAATAACTATAATCAACAAACCATTTTCAATTTCTTTTGTGTATAGATTGGTATCAGCTATTCCTTTAGCAAATCCTAACTTTAACAAATACTTATCTAGTCTTGCATACCAAGTTCTAGGTGCTTGCCTTAGTCCATATAATGCTTTCTTCAGTTTACATACCATGTCTCCTTCTTGAGTCAAGGGAAAACCTTCAGGATGCTCAATGTAGACTTCTTCTTCCAATTCTCTATTCAGAAATGCTGACTTCACATCCATTTGATACACTTTGAATTTCTTAAAAGTTGCATAGGCCAAAAACATTCTTACTACTTCAATTCTTGCCACTGGTGCAAAATTTTCTTCATAGTCAATTCCTTCTTGATGTGAGTATCCATTACATACCAATATTGCTTTGTTTCTTACAACTTCTCCTTGTTCATTCATCTTGTTTCTGAATACCCATTTAGTTCCAATCACATTCTTGTCTTTAGGTCTAGGGACCAATTCCCATGTCTTGTTCTTTTCTATCTGATCTACTTCTTCTCTCATAGCATTAATCCAATGTTCATCTTCATAAGCTTCACTAGTAGATTTAGGTTCAATTTGAGAAATCAAACATTAATGTACCTTATTCCGAGTCAGAACTCCTCTGTCCAAACTTCCAATAACTTGTTCAATAGGATGATGTCTTGATAAATACCTATCCAATGTCATAGTCTAAGATCTTGCTTCAACTGTAGATTCTTCTCTAGATTCCTCTCTAGTTTCTTCAACATGACTCTCATTCAACAATTCATTGTCAATCTTTTAGAATAATTCAGTAGTTTCAGTGTTAGGCTTAGGATGAGCTTCTTCATCAGATTTATAATCAAGCATTTTTTCCTAAATTTTCAACTTTTCATCAACTTTAACATTTGCACTCTCAACAATAGTTTTAGTTCTCTTATTGTAACATTTATATTCTTTTCTCTTCAAAGAATATCCAAGAAAAATACCTTCATCACTTCTAGGATCAAACTTTCCAATATCATCATCTCTCTTTATATAACATTTGCTTCCAAAAATTCTAAAATACTTAACTGAGGGTGCATGTCCAAACCATAATTCATAAGGTTTCTTGTCTATGTCTGCTCTGATTTGTACTCTATTCATTGTATATACTATTGTATTGACTGCTTCTCTCCAAAATGTCGTTGCTAAATCATTCTCAAATAACATAGCTCTTACTGCTTTAGTCATTGATATGTTTCTTCTTTCTGCAATACCATTTTGTTCAGGTGTTCTAGGGGCTAAAAACCATCTCTTAATACCATTCACTTCACAAAAAGTGTTAAACTCTCTAGAAGTAAATTCACCACCTCTATTAGATCTCAAACATTTAATCTTCATTCTAGATTCATTCTCAACTTTGTTCTTAATGATCTTAAACTTATCAAATGCTTCAGATTTTTCTATCAGAAATGCAATCCACATCATTCTTATAAAATCATCAACAAGAATCATAAAATACATTTCTCCATTAAATCCTCTAGTCCTGGTAGGACCGCTCAAGTCTGTATGAACAATCTCCAACTTCTTTGCCAATGTGAACTTCTTACTAGGAAATGAACTTCTCAATTTGCTTAGCCGTCACACATTCTTTGAAAATCATGTTAGTAGGCATCATAATTTTAGGCAAATCCCTTACTACAAGTGTAGTACTCACTTTCACAATATTATCAAATTTTATATGACAAAACCTTCTATGCCATAACCAAATGTCATAAATCTTAGTAATCAAACATGTCATCTCAGTAGGATTCAACTGAAATACATTACCTTTGTTTCTAGACCCTGTTCCAATCAGATTTCCATCTTTATCCTTTATCACACAAGTTTTCTCAGTAAACCAAACTTGGTATCCCTTATCAACTAACTATCCAACACTCAAAAGATTATGTTTCAATCCATCCATAAAGTAAACATCATCATTATTAGTCTTTCCATCAGGAGTAATAGATCCTATACCTTTAATCAAACAAGGTGCATTGTTACCAACTCTAACAACTCTTCCATCATAATTGTTAAACTTTATGAACTTTTTCATATCTCCAATCATATGATGTGAACAACCACTATCTATAATCCAATCAGCTTTTGTTTCAACTTTGGAAACTAAGGATTTTTCTTCCTTAACATTAGTTTCAGAATTTTCTTCTTTAATTGCTACAAATCCTATTTCATCATTATTCTTAGTATCACTTTCACTTAAAGTTCTTTCAATACTAGCTTCAAGGTCTTCATCATTAGCATAATAACATTCCTTAGATCTTCTAGGCTTGAAATTATTTCTGTACTTCTTAACTCTCTTAGGACATTTAGATGCAAAATGACCATATTCTTGACAAGTCCAACATTTAAAATTTTTCTTACCATCTGGTTCTCTTTTCACAAGCAAGGCAATACCTTCTTCAATCTTCTTGTCTTCTTCATTTTTGGATCTATTGCTGCCAGCATAATCTCCAGTCAAACTGATGCTTTTTTAACAATGTAGGGTGAATACTAAGAGCACTAAATGCTGTCTCGATTCTAGGTAAGTCTCCTGATAACCTCAGGTTCATCTCTGCTACTTCCAATCTTCCAAGAAGAGTCTCTCTTGTAAAGTTCGTAGTACAAGGTATAACTTGTTCAATCATCTATGTTGTCTGCTTAAATATAGGAGTCAATATCCTCAAAATTTTCCATATCACTTCATTCTCTGTCTTTGTTCCTCGACAAGATTTGATCCCTGCAATAATTTCTGACATTCTACCAGTATAGCTTCTAACAGATTCATCTTCCAACATTCTTATATCTTCAAATGCACATAACCAATTATGTAATCTAACTCTTTTTGAATGTTTATCACCTTTAAAAGTAGAGTGCAAAGCTTTCCAAATTTCATGAGACTTTTTCAAACATTTTACTTGACTATATTCATTCTCCAGAAGTGCTATCAAAAGTGCTTCTCTTGCAAGTATGTTACACATGAATAGATCTCTCTCATCATTAGAGCATGTCTCAAGATAATCTTCTTCAATGATAGTCTTATCATTCTTTGTAGTCAACCAATAACCTGGTCCTAAACATAGTAGACATGTCTTCATCTTTTCTTTCCAACTGTCAAAATTTACTCCATCAAACTTAGGGCTTTCTTTCCTGAAATTCACCATGGATCTCCTTAAGTTGTTAAACTTCTCTTTGAAGGACTTGCTGCTCTGATACCAATTTTTAGAAAGTAAAGTCCTCCAAGATAATTGAGAGGGGGGGGGGGGGTGAATCAATTATTAGATAATTATAACTTTTACCATCTTCAAGAGTATTAAACCATGTAAGCAATATAATTACCAACCATAGAAAGACATTCATACACAATTACACAATAACACAAGATATGTTGACTAGGGAACCTCTTGATCAAAGAGTAAACCCCGGTGGGAATGATGCCCACAAAAGATGCACTAATATGAATATTCCTTGTGAAAGGATGGACTCTATTAGGAGTCTTATGAAATACATTCAATACATATAAATCCCTGTTAGGAGATTTTGAATCCCTGTTAAAAGATTCTAACCCTGTTAAGAGTTATGGAAGATAGAAGGACCCACTACCCAAACAGCTTCAGGGTAAGATCACTAAACTCACTATCCAAATAATCTTTGCATTATTCAATAGAATAATATGTTACCTCTTCTTTGACTATGCAAAACTACACTCATTGCTACAATAGATCTCAATTTCAGATCTCTGTACTTTGCATGTTTTCCTTCATAATTTACCTCTCATTCTTAGCTCTTTTCTTCACTTCATGTATACCACATCACACATCATCACTATAACAAGGAAAAAAATTCCTTCCTTTATACCACACTCAAATAATTACAAATGAGTCGACACACAATTAGAAAATAAAAGATTCCACGCGCTACACCAAACTTACATTAAACTGTCAGCTTCCAAATACAATAAATCTTCACTCGTGTGACTTCAAAGTTTGCATTGTCATCCACATCACTATCAATGTGTCACTAACTTACCTTTAACTACGCAAAGCCAGATTCCATCCTAATTAAGAGATATGATCCGATTTCCAAAAACTACTACTCAGGAACATTGCCTGAATACTGCTTCCACCAAAATGACCATAACTTTCATGAATAAAAGAATTATTATATGCGCTCTTAACCATAGACATATAACATATCAAGGAGTATATCCTCAATGTTGCATAGCTTGAACTATATTATACCACATGCACTAATCAAAACACTATTTGCTTCTATGCAAGTGTTCGGTAAAATAGTGTGTTGACATCAATGATAATCATAGTCATGAATGCAACAAAAACTGTGACAAAATGGGTACCAAACACTTTAGCATTCATTCCTAACATAGAATAGCTGTGATTGTGTGAAATGATGCAAAGGAAAATAATTAGAAAGGCTTGGAGTAGTTAGGGGATATCAATACAGGGCCTCTTGGATTACTTGCTTGATGTTTTCAAAAGCTTGGTGAGCTTCATAGTTCTAATCAAACTTTACATCTTTGTTCAAGAGCTTGACTATGGGTTTGACTAGTTTTGGAAAATTAGCAATAAACCTCCTAAAAAAATTAATCTATCCTAAAAAGGACTACACACCTTTGATATTCTTTGGGGAAGGGACCTTTTTGATTGCTTCTACTCTCTCAGGATCAATTCTAACTCCCTCTTTTGACACTATATGACCAAGTAGTTTTCCCTCACCCACAACAAATTGACACTTCTTGGGATTTAGTGAGATACCAAAATCCAAAGCCTTGAAAATGACCTTCTCTAAATGGTTACAATGATCCCCAGCCTTCTTAGAGTATGCAGTTAAATCATCTTGATATACGACCATAAGGACATTAATCAAATATTTGAAAGCAACATCCATTGCCCTCTAAAAGATTTCTCCAGCATTTTTCAAACCAAATGGCATACAGACATACACATAGGTTCCCCATGGGGTGGTGAAAGCTATCTTGAATTGCTCAAATTCTTGGACTAACATTTGGTTATAACCTGAAAAACCATCCATCATAGACAAAAGCTCACAACCAGTTACCCTATGCAGCATAGCTTCCATATTTGGCAACCCATAATTGTCTTTTAGTGAGGCAACATTCAAATTCCTAAAGTCTACACAAAGTCTGATATCACCATTCTTTTTCCTAACTAGCACAAGATTAGAAACCTAGGAAGAATGCCTAATAGTCTCAATAATACTAGCATCTCTCAATTTTATCAACTCAGCTTGCATTTTGGTAGCTATCAGGGGATTGATGGGCCTCTATTTCTATCTAAAAGGTTTAGCATCCTCCTTTAGAGGGATCTCATGTTGAAATAAATCTTCTCTATAAGCTTTGAGGTCATCATAAGACCAAGAAAACACATGCTTGTACCTTTTCAAAAATCTTATCAAATTTCCCCTAACTTCTCTACTCAGTTTTTTTCCATTGTATACCATTTGAGGGGATGTTTTTGAACCTAAGTTTATTTCTTCTAGGTCCTCCATTTTGGTATTAGAATTTTGAGACATATATCCATCATTTATCTTAAACATGCTTTCTAATTCCACTAATCCCTTAGGTATGTGATTTGAGGGTAACTGGACTATCTCATTTCCCATAATGCATTCTTTTCCATCAACAATATGTTGTGAAGCACTGAAATTAATTTTCTACCCATCATATTGATCTAAACCTTGAAGAAACCTAAGGATATCAAAGTCATCCTCAAAGACTTGCCAATTGTATACATTGTCAGGCACTACGGGCCTACTTTTTATTTCTAACATAGATACACCAGTCAGAGTAATATCATTGTTTTTCAGGGAAACATTAGCAAGGAAATTAGCAATGATATTATTTGACCTTTCTACCCAAAGGATATTGAAATCTTTAAAGAATTCTAATATATCCCAGACATCATGCTTATACAATTTCAGTCTATCATCTTTAGTAGGATATTTAGATCTAACTTGGGCTATAATCAATTGGGAATCACCATGGACCTTTAAGCATTCTATACCATGTTTTATAGCAACATCTAAACCCAATATTAAAGCCTCATACTCAATAGTGTTATTAGTACATTGGAAAGTTAACAAAAATGAGTACTTGAATGTAGTACTTGATGGGGAAATAAACACAACACCAGCTCCTGAACCTTCGTTAGAGCATCCACCATCAAAATGCATTTTCCAGAGCCCATCTTGTTGCAGTATCAATTCATCCACTATTGGATTAGTGTTCTTCATTTGGGGTACTATCTCTTCAACCATGAAGTTTTCAATGTCATTATCAACACAATAGTTTAGATCTTCTGGTGCAACCTTTTCAACCATCACCGAGGAACGACGTTCCCTATAAAATTTCACCTTTGTTCCATTAACTAGGATAGTGGCATATGACAAATCCAATTGCAATTTTCTTGCTACTGCTACAGCCCACTATCTTGATAGAAGTGTTCCATAATGGAGTTTAGTGTCAACAACAACCACATCCATCTTGTATGTGGCCTCAGGGAATGCAATAATCTTCACTTTGATCCCTACTAACATTCCCACAATAGGCATTGCCTTGTTATCCATGGCATAACATCTACCATTGGATGTGTCAACTTGCAATCCTAACTCTTTCATTATATGATATGGCATTATAGTAGCAAAAACACCCGAGTCAATCATACTATTTTTTAGCAAAAAATTGTTCACAATCAATGTAACATAGAAGGGATCAGTAGAAGAGGGTTCTTGTGTTACAATGTTTCCAACACATACATCAGAAATATCTTTAGTTGTCTGAGATCTATCCATTGCATTTCCCTTTCCTGATATAACATGGTCTATACCTTGTTCATTTATCAGAGCTAGAGTTGTTGTCTTATGCTCTTTGATCTTCAACATTTCTAACAAAGGAATAGAGACCTTAATTTGAGACAAGGAATGTCTCATATCAAAAGTAGGGGGATCAATAGAAAGATCAAAATAATCCTTTGTTCTACCAATCCTCTTCTTAGCCTTGTCAGAAACAACTTCCTCATTCTTCTTACTATCAATAACAGTTTCCTCTCTCCTATTATTTCCACCTCTACTCTTGGTAATATTTTGTTTAGAAGGCTCCTTATTATGAAAATCATTTGTAACAAATACTGATCTTGACACTCCTTGATCAGCATCCACTCTTCTATTCCTCAAATTGTAAGAGGACCTAGCTTGTGTTATAGCATCCATAGTCAAAGTTCTAATTTCCTCTTCAATGGGATTTCTCCATTATTTCTCATTTGATCGTGATCCAACCATATTAGTCTTACACATATCATAATCAGACTCCTCTTGATCAGAGTGGGTAAATACATGTTGCTCATAGTCAGGGAGAATCCTCCTCTTATGATCAACATCAACACAAATCTCTTCACCATTTGAAGACAAGAGATCTTCCACCTTCTCAGTGGTAAAAATGTTAACAACAGGCTTTTCAGATTCTTCATAATCTCCTGCATGTGGATTATCAACTTCTTCCTCTAAATCCTGAGCCACAACATATTGGAAAGCTGAATGAGGCATGTTACAAGCCACACACCAAGGAATTCTCTCCACATTATGTGCTGTATTTTTCTTCAAACGATTTGGTCTATCTCTCCCTTTTTGAGTCTCATTATTATTAAAGATTGGTTTCCCATCTTTCTAGTTTGTCCTATAAGGCATATCTTGTAGCCTTGGGAACCTTTCTTGCCTTTGATAAGGGGGTCTAGCATCTTGATAATTTATCCCACCCTTTTCGATTTTAGTTGAGAGATCCTTGACCACACTGGCTAATTTATCAACTTTATCTTCATCCTTAGTTGGCCTTGCAGGTTGTGGCTTAGTTTCCTTCCACAATCTACCCTCATCTCTTTTATACATCTGACTAGATGCCTTCCTATTACTTTCAATATTTATAGCCAATTTAAAAGCATCTCTCAGAGTATGAGGACTCTTATCTCTCAAAAGATATGACATCTTTCCATCCAAGGCATTGAAATATGTAGTCAAGCAAACTGCATCATCTGACCTCAAGACTTGGAACAATTTGTACATGACCTTTTGGGATATACCATTAAACTCTAACATGCTCTCATTTTGATGCTTCTTGATTTTATTAAACTCATTGAGCATGTAGCTTGAATTAACATGTTCTGCATATTGTTCCTTGAAGCTTCTAACAAACTCATCCCATGATGCAATGCTATTCTCTGGTAAACCTATATACCAATCCCTAGCATCTTTGATTAATGACTAAACAAAAAGCTTCATTAAAACATCCTCATTCTCAATCTCATAATCATTAATTTTGTCTGTATAGAACTTCAAATGCTCTTCACATGTAACAACATTGTTTCCAATGAACTTAGGGATCTTCTCTCTGATATCATTTGGGATAACATTAGGCTGACTGATGATACCATCAAAGAACAAAGGCCTATATCTATCTAGGTGAACTGGTCTTCTTTGGAAATTTGGCTTAACTTGGGGAATTATTCCAACATTTTGACAAGGTACATTCCCAATTGGACCAATTGTCACAAGGGCTATTGGATTGGTATTTAAAACTAGTGCAGGTGCACTTTGCGTAGGATTTGAGATTCGGGGATTAGAAATTTCATTACAAGGCTGATTTAATGGTAGAGTTCCTGAAGCTATAGGGACTGAGCTACTAGCAGACATATTCATATTGGCATGCAAGAAGGCTATCTTTCTTTTCATTTCATCAGCATCAACTTCAAATTCTAACTTCTCAAATTGGAGAGCCAAATCTACCTTAGCCTTTCTAGCCTTTTCCAATTCCAGACTTACTTGGGACACAGTACTAGGAACAACAACAATATTCTTAGGCTCATTGATATTTATACCAACTACTTTCTATTTTCCCTTATCAGTGACATTCCTTGGGGCATTTCTAAGCTCTCTAGTCCTCTTAATTTCAGATGGATGCAATTGTCTAAGAACATGACCTATTCCTTCAAATTCATTCTTTTGTAGGTTAAGTTTACTACAACCAACCTATTTTCTTAAGGCTTCTTTATCACCAAACAACTCTCTATCTAAACCTTGGAGATTTTGACTTATATATTTAGCTTGGATCTCATTGGTCTTTGTTTTTCTTATGAGCTCTTGTCTCTCCACAAGTAATTCATAGATTTGTTCTTCCCTTGCCTTTCTCCTATTGGCAATATCCAACAATTGCTCACTTTCTTTCTTCCTCAAAGTTATTACTTCCTCTCTCAACTTTTATGAATCACAAGAGGCAATTTCTATAGTAGATGTTTCCCCTAGTTGATCTAAAGTTTCTCTTGCACTGAAAATACCTATCTCTATGACTTCCTCTTCTTAAGAAGGATTATCGACACTAGGCTTGGTTTTCCTAATAAGTTCTGGGTCATCAGAAGAAGAAGAGGCTTCATGAGGAATAGGTGTAGAGATTCTTTCTCTAGAGGGTCTAGGAGAATTAGGATTAAATAAACCTCTCCTAGACCATTGCTTCCTACTATGTGTGTGAAGCTCATCACCCATATTACTTTTAGGATGATCTTTGAAATATGACCTAGTAAATCTTTTTCGATTCATGGCATGTTACAACAAAATACAACAAATCTTTGCACGAATACCAGCAACTAGTAAACATAGAACTTAGAGTCACCACCGACAAACAAATGGGAATAGAAATATAAAAAGATGGTCTGCAACAAACACAATAGATGGCTTAGCATGAACATAACAAATCCATTGTGTATTCATGTTACATCCCTAGTAGAGTTGCTAGTTTTGTTAGCACTTAGACTTGTAGATGATTAAAAGGATTCATAAATGTTTGAAATCAAAACTCTTGTACTCCCAACAGATGCATGTAACTCAATTAAAATTATAAGGTATTAAGGTTTAAAAACTTTCTTCACTTTGAGTATGAAACTCAGGCGGGTTTACCTTTCTTAACAACTTCTACAAAGCATTACAATAGTGATCTATGTGCTTGACATAGATGATACAATTTAGAAATGTACAGTGAATGTAAATTGAACAGATTATTTGATTTTTTGATGGTGAATACATGCAATTCAAGCAATAACTAGTGCCTTATTCATTGGGCATTAGATTCAAAACCTACATCATCAAAATCCTATCAAAATAGATATACTAAAACTTAAATGAAATGCCTGACGCTCCACTCTCCTGATTGTTAACCTTGCTATGAAATTCATACATGGATAATTAATTCCTAGATACCTCCCCCAAGATTTATTTCTTTCCTTGAAAGAAACTTGAGTTCAACCCCTATATCTACCTTGTAAACAATGCATTAAAGAGCCTTAAAATTTAATACATAAGAGAACTTAAACATCCATATAGGAAGACAACTAGAATTAGAAAAGAAGTTCCAGTATTTTTGTATTAATATATCAAACTATATCAGTACATTTTGACAGAGACTTACAAGAAACACGATCCTATTATGGACAAGGCTTTTAAGGATCCTGTTATTTGTTTTGAAAGGCTCAAATCAATCAAACGTTAAGAGTTTAATCTAGCATACAATCAAAACAAAAACAAGGAAACTCTAAGCTAAGCCACCTCAGATTGAGCTAAAAACAGTTGCACCCAAGTACTGTTTGATTTGCTCTGATAAGAGGGATGTGGGTGTGCTCTCTAAGCACTTGGAGCATACTCTAATGCATTCTAAGATGGTTTGAGACTCATGAAAATCCCAAAAACTGGCACAATAATGGGTAGAACACCCAAGATTGCCCCTAAGGCCTCAAGAACTCAAACTATGATGCTTAAATGGAGATTCAATGCAAGTGTGATTATGCTAAGATTGATTTTAGACCAAATAGAGATGTGATATGATGCTATGCTATGCAAAACAACAATCAAAATTATGTTAATCTATTATTACTAAGCTATGATGAGCTAAAATACTTGAAAGTAAAATAAATTAGAATGATTTGTGCTAAGTCTAGAAATAAAAGGGCATGATAACAATGCATGAGAATGAAAGTTAAGCTACTGAATTTGCTCTTGAAAGGAGGAGCATTTATAGGATTTGGAAAGGAGGAATGAATGGCCAAGATCAAAATCATCAAGAGAGGCCAAGATTCATTCAAAGGGGAGCACATGGATTGTGCTAGTTCAGGGCCACCTCCTTGTGACAAGTGTCACAAGGGCATTGGGTTGAAAGATGGGAGGAATGTGCACAATTTGGAAAATGTGCCTAAGGTCAAAGGGTGTAAGAAAGGGGTGAGGGGCTTCTTAAATGCATGATAAATGCATGTAAGAGGGATAAGGAGGCCTTAAATGCACTTAATGCATGTAAGAGAAGTCTCTAGAAGTTTGTTGACTTTGGGTCAAGCTTAGGAGTTGGCTAACCTTGGTTAGGGAATGTGACAGGATTAGGAGAGGGATTCGGATTAGGATTAGGATTAGGGTTAGGACTTTCTAGAAGAGTCTAGAATTTCCTTAGGATAAACATGGATTTTAGGAAATAAATAAAGATTTATTTATTTCCATGGTTTAGGTTTTGAGAATATTTATTAAAAATGAATTTAACAAATATGAGGATTAAATATTTAATCTTAATTAAATATTTTGAGTTGGGATTAGGGTTAGGAAAAAAGAAGATTAGTCTTTAATCAAAATTAAAGAAGGATTAGAAGATTCTGGAAGAGGTTAGTGGTCTTAAGGAAATTGGCCAAGTTTTGGGCAAAAAATAAATAAATTATTTATTTTGAAATTTTTGGTCAATTTATTAATTAAATAATTAATAAATAGGGGAATAATGTTTAAATAAGATTTAGACATTTTTGGGAGGGATTTCTTAATTAAATATTTTTAATTAAGATAAAGGGATTTTAGGAAATAAATAAAGATTTATTTATTTCCATGGTTTAGGTTTTGAGAATATTTATTAAAAATGAATTTAACAAATATGAGGATTAAATATTTAATCTTAATTAAATATTTTGAGTTGGGATTAGGGTTAGGAAAAAAGGAGATTAGTCTTTAATCAAAATTAAAGAAGGATTAGAAGATTCTGGAAGAGGTTAGTGGTCTTAAGGAAATTGGCCAAGTTTTGGGCAAAAAATAAATAAATTATTTATTTTGAAATTTTTGGTCAATTTATTAATTAAATAATTAATAAATAGGGGAATAATGTTTAAATAAGATTTAGACATTTTTGGGAGGGATTTCTTAATTAAATATTTTTAATTAAGATAAAGGGATTTAATGACATAAAAATAAATAAATTAATTAAATAAATAATTAATTAATAAATGATGATGTCATCAGGGATTTTTCAAAAAATAAAAATACTTTATTTTCTAAAGGATTTTTAGGTGTCTACATTTTGCCCCTCTTTGATGCGATGCCGCAAGTGGCATTGCGTCAAAGATAAGAAAATAAGATACCCAAGGCTAGAATTTAGAGGAATGAGGGGTTGTGCCCCCTCGAGAAAATAACGCAAGGAGTAAACGTTGTGGAATTTTCTCGAAAGGAAACATAAGGAAAGAAGAAAGGAAGAAGGGAGGATAAATAACCAAGCTTCCAAGAGCAAAGATGGGTGAATGCAAGATGAGATGGAATGCAAAATGTAGGATGCAGCTATATGATGATGCAAGATTAATCTATATGATGCAAGATGCAGGGGATTTGGGGAAGCTCCAAGTGCAAATGTGGAGAGCACAACCTAGTTTAATATAGCAATGCTAGAGACCTGCCAAGGATACTGGGATCACGAGGCCTTGTCACCAGCGTTGCAGAGGACTGACGCTAAAAAGACATGCAAGGTTGCCCCAACATCATGCATGAACCCAAGAGGAAGCATGGTGGAAATGATGTTGAAGAAACCACAAACACACGACTGACTCACAGGCAGAAGTAAAAGATCAAAAGACCTTGCCCTAGATTATCCTCATTCGCAGCGCACCATGATATAAAGGATTGTGGCGAATTTCAGTAGAGAACAACGAGAAGCCATAAAAGATTAACAAGACCCAAAGGACAAAAGTCCAAGGTCAAAATGATAACTCCAAAAGATAACCTTTGCCAAGGAGAGAGATTTGATTTGATTGATGGCGGGAAGATTGGTCTAAACGTGTGGAAGGATACATCGACACAGACCTAGTTGATTGATGAGAGAATGAGTGTTGTTGTTCGCTGGCAAATGATGAAGTCAAAGAATAATCACGGTGATCAAGAATAGTCGACAATTGATATTGTTGAAGTACAAGGCTGGGTAGGACAAGATTTTTGATCAAATGTTACTGCAGGACTGACGAGGACTATGTACAACAAGACACGAGGATATTTACAATGGCTATGTATAGAAGTTGAGGATTAGGATGTACAAAGAACCTGGGGATGAAGCTGAAAACTCCAAAGATATACAAGACGATGCCCCAGTTGGGTTGGAAGGCCAAGATGGACTGGTGATGGATGATGTGTCTTGAAATGACATGGATTTGGGAAGGGCATATCCCAATGATGATGATTGGATTGTGATCAAGGCTTGCTACAAGACTAAGAACAAGACTAAGGATTTGGATTTGATGGATTGGCTTGATCTTGGATGTTGGATAACTAGAGGATGTGGAGAGGATTGGAGGATGTTGGAAGATTGCTAGCAATAGTTGGATATGGATGGATGGCATTGGATTGCATGAAAGGTAGCTTATAGCTAGATACCAATGACAAGGGAAGATACTGGGTGATGGAAAGATGGAGGAAATGCTTAGGATGAGGATGATGGAACTACTAGGAGATTTGGATGGAAGAATGCTTGAGGATTGGTAAGAGGAATGCTGGAGGAACCACTGAGGGATCTGGCTAGAGGAAGATTTGGGGAGATTAGATGGTAGATTTACTTAAGGATTGGAAGATGGAATGCTGGAGGAACTATTGAGGGATCTAGATAGAGGGATGCTTGGGAAGATTGGATGGTGGATTTGCTTAAGGAATGGAAGATGGAAGATTTTGGATGAAAGATAGTCTCCAAGGAATATGTTACCAAGGAATAAGATTCCCCCTGCTTAGGATAGTTCATGTATTTTCAGAGGCATGGGGTATGATTGGATGGAAGAACTGCCAACAAGAGGATGAAGAAGGTAGATGGAAGATAGGATGAATGGATTGGATAGAGGATATGTAGCTAAAAAGTGTGATAGATGCCAAGAAGGTGCCCAAAAGCATGTATACCTGGTAGTCTTTGTTTTGTCATCAAGATCCAAAGGAGGATGAAGGAGGTGAGAGACAAATGGGATGGAGGGGATGTTGGATAAGAGGTGATAGAAGGGAATGGCCCCCAACTGCAGAAAGGAATTGGGGGGACCTACGCATGATGCCTGTTTGCCAAGTTTTCATCATGGTACTTGTCCAAGGTGCTTGAATTGCCAAGTTTTCACCATTGAACAAATGTTTTTCTCTTTTCTTTTTTTGATACTTTTCTCTTGATTTTTTCCAATTTTTTTTATGGATTTTCTGATTTTTTGCTGACTAGATGCTAACCTTCTGATATTCTGATGTGTTGATGACTTTCTAATTTTGGTGCTGACCTGCTGATTTGTTGCTGCCTTTCTGATTTGTTGCTGACATTTTTTTATTTTTTTGCTGCCTTTTCAATTTCTCAGGATGTTGGTACAACTTCGCTAGGATGGATGGATTATGCAAAGGCATGGATGAGATGGGGGAGATGGGAAATATGGTGGTATAAAGTGTTTGGATGGAAGGATGGAAAGTGATCGTGATAGGGGGATGTTGTCAGGATCAACATTGGCACATGTTGTGGGGAAGGTGGATGAAGTGGATAGGACATGGAAGATAGAGGTGGATGTGATGGAGGATTTATGCTAGGAGATTTTGGATCTTTGGGACCCAAAATAGATTTAGGAGATGGAGGAGAAGACTGAGTAGCTGGGGGATTAGCAACTTTGGATGCCATTGCAGATGTTTCTTTTAGATGTATTATATCTTTTTGCTTTGGGATCCACATCATTTTTCTTTTAGCTTTGGTAGGCCTTTGTGGCCATTGGTAAGCATCAGGTTTTTCTTTTCTATGCCTTTGCAGCCATTTGGATGATTTGGATTGCTTGATTGGATTTTGCTTTGGTTGACCATGTTATTTAAACTAGACATGGCAATCCTTAGATCTGTGTGGATATTTCCTTTTATTCATATTGGATATGGCATCCAAATTGTGGGGAGCATCGGAGTGAATATGAGGAGATGTGTGGGATGGAGAGAATATGGATGGAGAGATGGAAGGAGATTGGTAGATAGGATATGTGGGAATGTGCCTTTGTTGATCTTGACTAGGGATGTTTGGATTTTGGATGAAAGACTGAGTAGGATAAGATGGGGGATGATATTTTCGGATGTAAGGTCCTAAAATGGATTTGGTATGTAGAGGAGATGTGCTGGAAGATTTTGGGACATAGGGACCCAAAATGTATTTGGAGGATGAAGGAGGAATGTGATAGGTTGTCTTTGGTTGTAATGATGGAGGAGGAGGAATGGTGGTGTATGCTTTGGAAGATGTGATGGTGGGTTTGGAAGAATGCTTGAATTTAGCTGTAGTTGTACCAACATTTCTGGAGGAAGTGTCTTCTTCTGATGTGTGACCAATGCCACATAACTTTGGATGTTTCTTGTCTTGGATAGGCTCCAAATTTCCTTGTTCATGGATGCTTAGGCCTTTGCCTTGATAATTCCATTTTTTGAGCATTTTATCCAAACAAGGATATTTCTGACTTGGGGAATATGATAAACATCCAATTTCTGGCTCCTTGATGGAAGACATGGAACTTATGGCTTCTGCTTCAAGTGGGTTACCTCTGACAAATGTAAGTGATCCAAGAGGATAGAATGATGGCAGTGGGACAGTTTGGTTTGGAAGATCCTCAAGAGGAGAGGATAGGATGGTGGGATTTTGACCGGGATTGGGGGATAGTAATGAATCTTTAGATGGAGAAACTAGGATGATAGGATCTTGGATTGTAGGATTTTGGATTGGGGGTGATGGAAGTAATAGAACATGTGATGGGGGAAGTGAAGGGATTGGATCTTGATTTTCTTCTGTGAGTATTTCAACATGCTTTTGGGAAAGATCTTGACATGATAGGATTTGTGTGGATAGAGTGTTGGGGGATGCATGGATGGACTCTTCAGATGGGGTGGATGGAAGGATGGGATATTCTGTGGCTGTGATGTCTGGAAGAAGGAAGAACTCTTCGGATGGTATGGATGAAAGGATGGAAGATTCTGCAGCTGTGATGGTAGGAAGAAGGGTGAATTTTTTAGATGGTATGGATGAAAGGATAGAAGATTCTATAGCTGTGATGGTAGGAAGAAGGGTGAACTCATAGGGCTCACTGGATGTGCTTTGGATAATGCTAGGAGGAGGTGATGTTGGTGGGGATTGGATGAAAACTTTAGATGGAAGGGACTCAATGATGCTAGGAGATGGAAGAGGATCAATGTATGAAAGATAGATGATAGATGCGAGTGATGGATGGGCCTCATCAATGATGGCTTCACATAAAGGTTTGAGATGGCTTGGCTCTTCAACTTTAGGTGTGGGATTTGTTATTGGCTTCCTTGTGAAACTCCTTGGAGACTTTTGTGGTGAAGAAGGATTGGAATGTGGAGGAGATGGAGAGCTAGGATAATCTTTACATGAAGATGGAGTGGATAAAGGGGAACTTTCTTGAGGGGATGACGGTGCAGACAAGGAGCTGGAGGACGGTGGGTTGGGAAATAGGATTGGAAGACTTGGTTTTTGGTTTTGAGATTGATTTGGAGGATGAGTGGATGGAGGATTTGGATAAAGGATGGGAAGACTAGGATTTTGGATTTGAGAATGATTTGGAGGATGAGTGGATGGAGGTTTTAGATAAGGGAAGTAGCGAGATGTGTTTCTATGGGATGATGGTAATTGGGATATGACCATAGCAGGAGATGGAGGTATGAAGGATGTGTGTGTAGGTTTAAGATAGGGATAAGTTTTGGATGGATAAGCTAATGGATTTGCCTTGCCAAGGACATGAAAGGGGGTGCTAGTGGATAAGTGTGAAGGCATGATAGGATATTTTGGAGGAATGATTGGATGCTGGGGGATGTTTGGAGAAATCTTGCTAAGATTTTGAAAATATGCATCATGATTTACAAGGCTTTCATCATCATCAGGATAGGATGGAGTGGGAGAATATACATAATAACCAAGCTCATCATAATAGTTTTGAGACATGCTGACTTGCAGATGAGTTGAATAAGGATGGAGGACGATGATGGGTTGGAAGACTAAGACTCAGATTGGGATGACTAACAGGATCAGACTGGGATTGGATTTGGCTCAAGATTGGAAGAAGATTGACTCTAGAGGAAGACAAACAAGGGGATGGGGGATGACCAAGATGACTCTGCTAACCTAAGATAGGACGAAAGGATGACAAGATTGGATTGGATATGACTGGAAGACCATGATTTGAGATTCTGCAAGTTTTGGACATTTTTTGGATTTTGGGAGGATTTGGACTGACATGGCTGTTTTGAGTATCGTGAACCAAGTTGTAAATTAGTTTGATGTTTTCCAATGGCAAAGGATAGATTTCAACAAAGATTTTTGAAAAAGAAATCTCTGCAAGGGACAAAGCAACCTTGTGGGATACAAACAAGATAACTAACTTTGATAAACCTTTGAAAAGTGTATGTTCCAACAATGTTTTCACGGAGTATTGACTATCAAGCACTTCAAACAAATCTGCCTAAGGAAGGTGAGTATCAAAATCACTTGACGAGAGCTTGGTATCCCCTAGAAGGGAATACAAATGGTGAGTAATCTTGAGGTGACCCGGTAAACCCCTTGGAATCGGTCCTTGCACAAGGATTTTGATACTTTCAGATGTAGATAGGGTAGCCTCTATTTTATCAGGTTTTTAATAGTTCCGTGGAGTCTCCATACCCGATTATGCTAACCGCTTGTGACTCACTTAAGAGCCTAGCCAACAACGCTAGGGGAGGAATATTTACCTATCCCCAGACATTTGCATTTGGCACAAAATGCCCGTGGATTAGGAGATATAAGTGAGTACTTTTTGCCTTCACTTTATTTATATACCGGCCGGGGGGGATACCGGTTTGAGGTCCTTCTCCGAGGAGGAAGTGCTTTTCTCCCTGGACAGGCCTCGCTAAAAGTAGAACAAGTGAACTTGTCCGAGTCCAAGTGTTCTACGTTGCTTACTTTAACAAGGATTTTGCAAGAATTTGAAAAACTCTTAAATGCACATCAAGCAAGCTGTTCTTTTTCCCAAATTGATTAAGTGATGATTGAATTTTGAAATTGAAGACACAAGTGCTTAGATTTTGATTTGTTCTTTCTCCAAAATGTAAATGATTTGAGCGGTTGCAAGTTCTTTCCTTTTGGGCATTCAAGATTGAGATTTGCGAGTTGATTTAGGAACTTTGAAAACAACTTTGTTTTGATCCTTTATGGCATTCAAGATTTGATTGGGTACTTGCTTGAATTGAAACAAAAGAGGGAATAGAGATGTTCATTCCTTTTAGTGCATTCAAGATTGGATTTGATTTTTAAAATGATAATGACACTTAGGATTTAAGTTCATTTTTCCTTAATTTCATTCAAGATTTGTTTTGACCCTTGTTTGCAATAAGAAAAATGAATCCAATCCCAAGCAAATTAAGACAAAAAGAAACAAAAAGCGACACTGTCCAGCTCAAACGTGACACTGGAAAATGCAGAGGTGACACCAAAGACTATCAGATGACATTTAAATGGTTACAGGCGATAGTTAACTGTGCAAAAGCGATGCAAAAATTTTCCAGGCGACAAAGAAATGGCTCCAGGCAGCAAAGAAAGATTTATAGGCAACACAGAAATACTCCGAGTGATGGTGGAATGTTTACAGGCGACAACGAAATGATTACAGGTGAGAATTATGTACCCAAAGGCGTAAAAGTTTATCTCACAGGCGTGATCACTTATGTTTCAGGTGTGATTTCTTATGTTTTAGGCATGATTTAATTGCTTATAGGCGACAAAAGAAGAATTTTGTGACTGAATAGAAATTATCAATGGTGGAAATCTGTCAGAAAATAGGCGTGAATACAAAGCTTGTAGGCGTCATTTCATTGCTTGAAGGCGTGATTTAATTTCTTGAAGGCGTGACTGTATTGTGTGTAGGCGTCATTTCTTTGCTTGAAGGTGACATTTAATTGCTTGAAGGTGACATTTCATTTGTTTCCTACAAATACAAGAATATAAAGTATAATCTAA
Organism: Chamaecyparis obtusa; assembly: GCA_027943335.1. Lineage (NCBI taxonomy): Eukaryota > Viridiplantae > Streptophyta > Pinopsida > Cupressales > Cupressaceae > Chamaecyparis > Chamaecyparis obtusa. Next base: position 1,252,886 of record BSBK01001158.1, on the reverse strand, counting down.
TCAAAGTGATTGTGGTTTTGGTCCCACCGGGCGTGCCAGAATGTGGACAAGGCTTTTGAGGATCCTGTTATCTATTTTGAAAGGCTCAAATCAATCAAATGTTAAGAGTTTAATCTAGCATACAATCAAAATAAAAACAAGGAAACTCTAAGCTAAGCCACCTCAGATTGAGCTAAAAATAGGTGCACCCAAGCACTGTTTGATTTGCTTTGATAAGAGGGATGTGGGTGTGCTCTCTAAGCACTTGGAACATACTCTAATGCATTCTAAGATAGTTTGAGACTCATGAAAACCCCAAAAACTGGCACAATAATGGGTAGAACACCCAAGATTGCCCCTAAGGCCTCAAGAACTCAAACTATGATGCTTAAATGGAGATTCAATGCAAGTGTGATTATGCTAAGATTGATTTTAGACCAAATAGAGATGTGATATGATGCTATGCTATGCAAAACAACAATAAAAACTATGTTAATCCATTATTACTAAGCTATGATGAGCTAAAATGCTTGAAAGTAAACTAAATTAGAATGATTTGTGCTAAGTCTAGAAATAAAAGGGCATGATAACAATGCATGAGAATGAAAGTTAAGCTAATGAATTTGCTCTTGAAAGGAGGAGCATTTATAGGATTTGGAAAGGAGGAATGAATGGCCAAGATCAAAATCCTTAAGAGAGGCCAAGATTCATTCAAAGGGGAGCACATGGATTGTGCTAGTTCAAGGCCACCTCCTTGTGACAAGTGTCACAAGGGCATTGGGTTGAAAGATGGGAGGAATGTGCACAATTTAGGAAATGTGCCTAAGGTCAAAGGGTGTAAGAAAGGAGTGAGGGGCTTCTTAAATGCATGATAAATGCATGTAAGAGGGATAAGGAGGCCTTAAATGCACTTAATGCATGTAAGAGAAGTCTCTAGAAGTTTGTTGACTTTGGGTCAAGCTTAGGAGTTGGCTAACCTTGATTAGGGAATGTGATAGGATTAGGGGAGGGATTAGGATTAGGATTAGGGTTAGGACTTTCTAGAAGAGTCTAGAATTTCCTTCGGATAAACATGGATTTTAGGAAATAAATAAAGATTTATTTATTTCCATGGTTTAGGTTTTGAGAATATTTATTAAAAATGAGTTTAACAAATATGAGGATTAAATATTTAATCTTAATTAAATATTTTGAGTTGGGATTAGGGTTAGGAAAAAAGGAGATTAGTCTTTAATCGAAATTAAAGAAGGATTAGAAGATTCTGGAAGAGGTTAGTGGTCTTAAGGAAATTGGCCAAGTTTTGGGTAAAAAATAAATAAATTATTTATTTTGAGATTTTTGGTCAATTTATTAATTAAATAATTAATAAATAGGGGAATAATGTTTAAATAAGATTTAGACATTTTTGGGAGGGATTTCTTAATTAGATATTTTTAATTAAGATAAAGGGATTTAATGACATAAAAATTAATTAATTAATTAATTAATAAATGATGATGTCATCAGGGATTTTTCAAAAAATAAAAATACTTTATTTTCTAAAGAATTTTTAGGTGTCTACACCTATATTCAGAACTCTCTTTACAAAGTATTATCAACCACCTCCACAAAAGAAGCTAAATTTCTATTTATATCCATGGCTATCTTGGAATCCTCAAAGAAAGGATGCAACAAGCTTTAGATATCCAGGAAAGTGACTTGCACAATAAACAAAAAGTACAAACTATGATGACAAAGAGACTGGAGAAACAATAAACAACTTCTGTAATACCTCTCCTATGGTGATACTTATACTTTGCTGATTTGGACATTTTTATTATGATGGTCAGGACTATACATTTACATTTATGTTTTGTGAATGATGATATGATGGATATGCTCATTTATGGTTATCATTTATATGTTTATGAGATTAGAAAACCATCTATTTTTATATGTTTTATGGATCTAACCTAATGATTTGAATCTAACCATTATCATGATGTTTTATGTTTCATGGATATGTGTCGGATGTGTTTTCATGACCCAGGATGAAGTCGTAGTTACTCACTTAGTTGAGGTCCACACGATGTATCGATCCTGGTCATCTACTTGCATATATCTGATTTGTATATCCATATGTATATATATGTATCTCTTCTTGGTGATGCAGGATTCCAGGTACCGGGTATCGTCTCCACCTGGATTCACAGGTCTGAGCGATCCGTCAAAATCCTTGATCATTGTAGTTGTTACGGAGATATCACCAGGTTCCACAGGAAGAAACTTCACCTTTGATCCTTTTATCCTTAGGTGGGAAGTGTTGAGTCAGTCCCTTGTGTGGATATATTATGTGATCTCTCGGTTTACTAGTTTTGTGTGTCTTGTAGTTAGTTTCTTGTCTTTTGTATTCATTGTGAATGAAGTTTTGAGTATAGTGGTTCTAGTTGTCTTTATGGTACGTTCAATTCTATTAGTAGATTATTGATGTGAATTTGAGGGTATGATTTAGTAATTTATCTTTATTATTAGCTACTTATGTACTAGCAGCTCTTGTTAGGAACGAGTTAGTATGTGATTGAAATATGGGATTTTAATATCAATAATAATAAAGAATTTTATGGTATTATCTTTATAATATCCATAATAACAAAATGTCTATGGCAATAAAAATAAAATAAAAATAATAATAAATATTTTTAATAATAGTGGTATGTTTCACCTTGTATATATATCACCATTGCATTTTGTAAAGAATATGGATTAAGTGTGTAAATAATAATATGCTTCATAATAATAATATTATGTTTGCAATAATATTTATAATAATAATAATAATATATGTACACATAGGCATATGGGTGCACACATATGCATATGCATACATATATTTATATAATTATTGGTGAGTAAGTAATTATTACATTCTATTAATGAATAATTAGATTAGTTAATGATATGGTTGTAAATAATAATAATAATTATTAACTTCCCTAAAGTAAAGGAAACATAAATTTGATTACGGTAATAGATTATAGTTTTATTAAATTTTTTTATTTTATTTATCCCTTTACGGGAATGGTTTTACAAACTGTATTGTTAACGGATAACCAGTGGATAGTTGCATCGGTTGGAGTACCTATGCAACTACTCCCCAATTTATATACAGGAAAGACTTCCTGTGTGAGAGGGAGTTGGAGGAGAGTTGTTTCAAGAAGAAGATAACAAGATTAGTATTATGCTGGTAGGAATATTGTATTTGTGAGAGAAATTCATCATTCTCTGAGAGTGGCATTTGGTAATTCCCGGAAGAGGCTGGAGATTGCACCCAGGAGGATTTGAAGGAGTGCTGAAAGGGTTGAGAGGATTGGACTGGTCTTCATCAACCGAACCTTTGCAGGACTCTAGGTTGGAATTCATCCTGAGAGTTATCTCTCCTTTGTGATATGAAAAGATGAAAATCTAGTTAAATGTTTCTTTGTATGTTCGTTGTTGATATAAATTACAGAATGTTGTGTTTCATATATATCATTGTCCCTGTATTAGTGATTTGAAGAGTAGGAACATGTTGAATGGATTTATTTCCTGTATTGAGTATAAACAAATATTTATGCAATTATAGGAGGTTGTAGGGTTCTTAGCATTCCCCTTGTATTTCCTCTCTTATCTAGAATGTCCATGAGTTCTTCGAGGATTTAGAACTTCTGTTTCAAACCTACAGTTTCATATTTTTCTTTGCACCACTTTCTTTGCCCAGATCTAGAATAGATATGTTGGATAGATAGGATGGATTGATGGGCCATTTCTGAAGGGAAACTGGGAGATCTCAAATGGGTCATGCTCAGATTAGGCAACCCTAGTTCCCATAATGCCTAGTTTTACCCGCAAGCCAAAGTTGATAGTCATATTTTGTAGTTTCTGGCATTTAGTCAGTGGTGACCAAGTAAGACAGTGATGACTGAGTAATTCAGTGATGACCGAGTAAGCTAGTTATGACCGAGTAAGTCAGCGATGACTGAGTAAGTCAGTGATGACCGAGTAAGCTAGTGATGACCAAGTAAGTCAGTGATGACCGAGTAAGTCAATGATGACCGAGTAAGTTAGTGATGATCGAGTAAGTTAGTGGTGACCGAGCAACCAGTGTGAACCGAGCAGATTAGTGTTAAGGATTTAGGTACCTTTTGAATTGATTGGGATAGGTTTCAACTTCCTAGGAGTTAAGTTGTAACTTTTAATTTTTAGATTTTTAATAAAATCAGACTTAGTCAAATTTCAGGCTTAGTCAAATATCAAGCTTGGAATGAAGTTCATGGAACATTATCTTTTGGTATATAGAACTTTGAGTAAATCGTAAATGTGTTCATTCCTTGTTTGGTAGAGGTTATGTTCAGTGCATTTGGATGCCTTAATAGGGTTAGGATGTGTGTAGGAAGTAGTTTCGGGTTTAGGGTTGTCTAAGAAGATCAGGACCATTCTAAAACATCCTTAAACGTTCCTAATTTCCCCTAAAACATCCATAAATTATCTTATTATTTTCTACTCTTTGATGCAGTCTTACAAAAGTGTTTATGATATGTTTTTACTATGTGTATGATGTGGTTGCAATATGTGGGTTAAGGGTAGAAAACCTAACGACACCTAGTGAGTGGCTCTCAGTGTGGGGCCGGGGCCCTAAGTGGCTAGTACCAGGATAACCGACTGAAGAGTTATTTTAACAAGTGATAATTTAATTAAAACTTATGGGAATGGGTTCAAACTTGTAAAAAGATTAAATGTGCCTCGCCCATGCCATTAGTGCTAGTAAAGGCTATGGATGGGAGTGGGAGAAGGTGCCTATGCATAGGTATGATCGAATGGCACTTGTCTGTATGAAAGGCATTCGGTTCCGCATGTGCCTACTTGGGGGCTGGGGCCCGAAGTGGCTAGTACCAGGACAACCCAAGGGGTGAGGGCTATACGATGACACTCACTTAGGTTGTTGCTTAGAGTTTCTACCAAGCCTTAGAACCTGTTTGGGGAAAGATTTATACTTGGCCTTTCTTTTCATTTGTTATTTGGGAAAGGTAACCCGACCCTAGGTTTGTCCTAGCTATTCCTTCTTTATGGACCTTGGTGTTTATCTCCTAGCACGGGAGAGTGGGCCTTTGGGTGTCCACGTGGTTGGGTGGTAAACATTTTATTGAGGTATCTTTTGCGGATGCAATGTTGAAGATTCATGCTTGCTTATGTACCAGTTTTTGAAGAATAAAGGCTTTGTAATTATCTTTCATGATGTAAAGTTATTGTTACCTCCCGAGTGGAGATGAATGTAATGAAATCATTGATGTAATTCAAAATGATGTATTTGAAATGGGTAGACTTAGGAAAAAGGGAAAAAGGGGATGTGAACTTTATGTATAAGATGTATGTTGGAAAAGAAAATGATTTTTAGTTAAGTAGTATGATTTTAATTAGTGATGATTCAAGGAAAGGCTATTGAAGAACAAATGTATTATTTGCAATGTATCAAATGATTTAGATGGTTCTATTTGATTTAAAGGTTATATTCTTCATAAAGAATACTTAGGAATATAGATGATTTTAAATGGAAAATTGAAATGAAAGTACTATGTAGTTCTTAATAAAGAATCTTATAGTGATATGATGTAATTTGCTTTGAGAAGTATATCTTGTTGTTAGTTTACTTAATGGACTTAAATGAATCATGCATTAGATAGAAGGGAACCTTGGGAGGAAACTAAGTTTAAGTTTTGTTCATATAATTGTTTTAAAAATTCAAAATTTTTCATAAATCATTACTTGGGTTTTTCTTTTATAAAGAGAATCTTCGTTCTCTTCCCCAGTTCCCTTGCGGGACATGACAACTTCCAAACAAATGGAATCTTCACAGCTGGCACCTTCATCTGAGGATATTTTAGAGCAGTTGCTTGAGTTTTTTGCATGAATGATGACCACCAATACAGGATAACTTACATCATTCTTTGTTTGATATATGTTCTCCCTAAATTTTTGGATCAGGTGCCAAGTGTATGTTAGAAAGTAAAGTCCACCAAGATAACTGAGAGGGGGGGGCGGGGGGGGGGGGGGGGGGGGGTTTGTTGAATCAGTTATCTGATAATTATAACTTTTATCATCTTCAATGGAATTAAACCATATAAGAAAAATAATTACCAACCATAGAAAGATATTCATACACAACTACACAATAACACAAGATATGTTGATTAGGGAACCTCTTGATCAAAGAGTAAACCCCGATGGGAATGATGCCCATAAAAGATGCACTAATATGAATATTCCTTGTGAAAGGATGGACTTTTTTAGGAGTCTTATGAAATACATTCAGTACATATGAATCCCTGTTAAAAGATTCTAACCCTGTTAAGAGTTATGGAAGACAGAAGGACCCACTGCCCAAACAGCTTTAGGGTAAGATCATTGAACTCACTGTCTAAATAATCTTTGCATTATTCAACAAAATAATATGTTACCTTTTCTCAAACTGTGCCAAACCGCACTCATTGCTACATTAGATCTCAATTTCAGATCTCTGTACTTCTCATGTCTTCCTTCACATTTTCACTCTCATACTTAGCTCTTTTCTTCACTTCATGCATACCACATCACACATCATGTCAAAAACAAGGAAAAACATTCCTTCCTTTATACAACACTCAAATAATTACAAATGAGTCGGCACACAATTACAAAATAAAAGATTCCACACGCTACACCAAAATTACATAAAACTGTCGGCTTCCATTACTCGTGTGACTTCAAAGTTTGCACTATCATCCATGTCACTATCAATGTGTCTCTAACTTCCCTTTAACTACACAAAGCCAGATTCCATCACGATTAGGAGATATCATCTAATTTCCAAAAACCGCTACTAAGGAACATTGCCTTAATATTGCTTCCACCAAAATGCTCATAACTTTCATGAATAAAAGAATTACTTTCTATGCTCTTAACCATAGACATATAACATATCAAAGAGTATATCCTCAATGCCACATAGCTTCAACTACAATATACCATGTGCGCTAATCAAAACACTGTCTGCTTCTCTACAAGTCTGCAGTAAAACACTGTGTTGACATCAATGACAATGATAGTCATGAATACAACAACAACTGCTATAGAATGGGTGCCAAACACTTTAGCATTCATTCCTAACAATCTCCCCCATTGGCATTGATGGTAACATAGATGAAAAACATCCAATGTTCCAAAAATCCAATACTACAACACTGATTCTTCAAATCCTCTTCATTAATCAAATCTTGCTTCGTTGTCCTATTCAATTCTCTCATATTGTTTTTCTCATATTGTTTTTCATGCATACTTCTCCCCCATTGACATCAATGATAGAAATTTCATCACTATGTCAACAACAACTCAATGTCAAAAGACACTATTTAGAAAAATACATTTACTAGAGTCCTCATGACTCAACTCAGATACACATATTCCCCCATAGAGGAAGTACCAACATCCAGTCCAGAAGAAAGATAGGGCTCATAAATTACTGGATGGATGAAACCAACTGCATTATTACTCAAAAGTAGGCTGGGGCATAACCCCAACCATACCTCTCAGATACTCAAATGTATCCTTAGGTAAAGGCTTTGTAAATATGTTTTCTATCTATTCCTTTGTGCTTATGTACTCCAATCTGACTTCTTTCTCAACAACTTTCTCTCTTACAACATGATACTTGATCTCTATATGTTTTGTCTGAGAATGTAGTACAAGATTCTTAGACATACTGACTATACTAGTGTTGTCACAATGTATAACAATAGGTTCAAAAAATTTAATTCCAATATCCTTCAGCATCTACTTCATCCAAATTATCTGGTTACAATTGTTTGCTGCTACTACATACTTTGCTTCTACTATGCTCTGTGAAATATAATTCTACTTCTTGCTTAGCCAAGAAACTAATCTTTCTCCAAGGAAAAATGCTCCTCCACTAGTGCTTTTCTTATCATCAACACTACCTCCCCAATCAGCATCTGTATATGCACATAGGGTAAAATAATCATATTTTTCATACCACAATCCATAGTCCATTGTGCCTCTTAAATATCTCAGTATCCTCTTTACTGCTGCATAATGTGATTCTCTAGGTTCAGCTTGAAATCTTGCTACAATTCCAATTGAATGTGCTATATCTAGTCTTGTATGTGTCAAATACTGCAATCATCCAATCATGGATCTATATTTCTTCTACTCAACTGCTGGTGTTTCATCTATGCTAGATAACTTATATCTAGTTACCATAGGTGTTCCAACTGGTTTACAATCCTCCATTCCAAATATTTTCAGAAAATCATTCAAGTACTTTGTCTGACTTACAAAAATACCATCATTGTTTTGTGTTATCTGTAATCCCAAAAATTATTTCATCTCACCAATCATACTCATTTCAAATTTAGTCTTCATTTCATTAGCAAATTTGTCACTAGCTTCATCTTCTCCTCCAAAAATAATATCATCAACAAAAATAACTATAATCAACAAACCATTTTCAATTTCTTTTGTGTACAGATTGCTATCATTTGTTCCTTTAGCAAATCCTAACTTTAACAAATACTTATCTAGTCTTGCATACCAAGTTCTAGGTGCTTGCTTTAGTCCATATAATGCTTTTTTCAATTTACATACCATGTCTCCTTCTTGAGTCAAAGGAAAACCTTCAAGCTTCTCAATGTAGACTTCTTCCAATTCTCCATTCAAAAATGCTAACTTCACATCCATCTGATACACTTTGAATTTCTTAAAACCTGCAAAGGCCAAAAACATTCTTACTACTTCAATTCTTGCTACTGGTGCAAAAGTTTCTTCATAGTCAATTCATTCTTGCTATGAGTATCCCTTACATACCAGTCTTGCTTTGTTTCTTACAACTTCTCCTTGTTCATTCATCTTGTTTCTGAATACCCATTTAGTTCCAATTACATTCTTGTCTTTAGGTCTAGGGACCAATTCCCATATCTTGCTCTTTTCTATTTGATCTAGTTCTTCTATCATAGCATTAATGCAATGTTCATCTTCATAAGCTTCATTAGTAGATTTAGGTTCAATTTGAGAAATCAAACATAAATGTACCTTATTTTGAGTCAAACCTCCTCTGTCCAAACTTCCAATAACTTGCTGAATAGGATGATGTCTTGATAAATACTTGTTCAGTGTCATAGTCTAAGATCTTGCTTCAACTATAGATTCTTCTCTAGATTCCTCTCTGGTTTATTCAACATGACTCTCATTCAACAATTCATTGTCAGTCTCATAGAATAATTCAGTAGTTTCAGTGTTAGGCTTAGGATGAGCTTCTTCATCAGATTCATAATCAATCATTCTTTCCTAAATTTTGAACTTTTCATCAAATTTAACATTTGCACTCTCGACAATTGTTTTAGTTCTCTTATTGTAACATCTATATGCTTTTCTCTTCAAAGAATATCCAAGAAAAATACCTTCATCACTTCTAGTATCAAACTTTCCAATATCATCATCTCTCTTTATATAACATTTGCTTCCAAAAATTCTAAAATACTTAACTAAGGGTGCATGTCCAAACCATAATTCATAAGGTGTCTTGTCTGTGTCTGCTCTTATTTATACTGTGTTCATTGTATATACTGATGTATTCACTGCTTCTCTCCAAAATGTCTTCACTAAATCATTCTCAAATAACATAGCTCTTACTGCTTTAGTCACTGATATATTTTTTCTTTTTGTAATACCATTTTGTTCAGGTGTTCTAGGGGTTGAAAACTATCTCTTAATACCATTCACTTCACAAAAAGTATTAAACTCTCTAGAAGTAAATTCACCACCTCTATCAGATCTCAAACATTTAATCTTCATTCCAGATTCATTCTCAACTTTGTAGTTAATGATCTTAAACTTATCAAATACTTCAAATTTTTCTATCAGAAATTCAATCCACATCATTCTTATCAAATCGTCAACAAGAATAATAAAATACCTTTCTTCGTAGAATCCTCTAGTCCTAGTAGGACCGCTCAAGTCTGTATGAACAATCTCTAACTTCTCTACCGATGTGAACTTCTTACTAGGAAATGAACTTCTCTTCTTCTTAGCCATCACACATTCTTTGCAAATCATGTTAGTAGGCTTCATAATTTTAGACAACTCCCTTATTGCAAGTGTAGTACTCACTTTCACAATATTATCAAAGTTTATATGACAAAACCTTCTATGCCATAACCAACTGTCATCAATCTTAGTAATCAAACATGTCATCTTAGTAGGATTCAATTGAAATACATTACCTCTGGTTCTAGATCCTGTTCCAATCAGATTTCCATCTTTATCCTTTATCACAAAAGTTTTCTCATTAAACCAAACTTGAGATCCCTTATCAACTAACTATCCAACACTCAAAAGATTATGTTTCAATCCATCCACAAAGTAAACATCATCAGTATTAGTCTTTCCATCAAGAGTAATAGATCCTATACCTTTAATCAAACAAGGTGCATTGTTACCAACTCTAACAACTCCTCCATCATAATTGTTAAACTTTATGAACTTTTTCATATCTCCACTCATATGATGTGAACAACCACTATCTATAATCCAATCAGCTTTCTTTTCAACTTGGGAAACTACAGCTTTTTATTCCTTAACATTAGTTTCATAATTTTCCTCTTTAATTGCTACAAATCCTATTTTGTCATTATTCTCAGTATCACTTTCACTTAAAGTTCTTTCAATAATAGCTTCAAGGTCTTCATCATTAGCATAATAACATTCCTTAGATCTTCTAGGCTTGAAATTATTTCTATACTTCTTAACTCTCTTAGGGCATTTAGATGCAAAATGACCATATTCTTGACAAGTCCAACATTTAAAATTTTTCTTACCATCTGGTTCTCTTTTCACAAACAAGGCAATACCTTCTTCAATCTTCTTGTCTTCTTCATTTCTAGATCTACTGCTACCAGCATAATCTCTGCTCACACTGATGCTTCTTGAAAATGTAGGGTGAATACTAAGAGCACTGAATGCTGTCTCCATTCTAGGTAAGTCTCCTGATAACCTCAGGTTCATCTCTACTACTTCCAATCTTCCAAGAAGTGTCTCTCTTGTAAAGTTCGTAGTGAAAGGTATAACTTGTTCAATCATCTGTGTTGTCTACTTAAATACATGAGTCAATGTCCTCAAAATTTTCCATATCACTTCATTCTCTATCTTTGTTCCTCCACAAGATTTTATCCCTACAACAATTTTTGACATTCTACCAATATAGCTTCTAACAGATTCATCTTCCAACATTCTTATATCTTTAAATGCACATATCCAATTATGTAATCTAACTCTTTTTGCATGTTCATCACCTTCAAAATTAGAGTGCAAGGCTTTCCAAATTTCATGAGACTTTTCAAACATTTTACCTGACTATATTCATTCTCCAAAAGTGTTGTCAAAAGTGCTTCTCTTGCAAGTATGTTACACATGAATAGATCTCTCTCATCATTAGAGCATGTCTCAAGATCATCTTCTTCAATGATAGTCTTATCATTCTTTGTAGTCAACCAATAACCTGGTCCTAAACATAGTAGATGTGTCTTAATCTTTCCTTTCTAGCTGTCAAAATTTACTCCATCAAACGTAGGGCTTTCTTTCTTAAAATTCAGCATGGATCTCCTTAAGTTGTTAAACTTATCTTTCAAGGACCTGTTGCTCTGATACCAATTGTTAGAAAGTAAAGTCCACCAAGATAACTGAGAGGGTGGGGGTGAGTCAGTTATCTGATAATTATAACTTTTATCATCTTCAACAGCATTAAACCATATAAGCAAAATAATTACCAACCATAGAAAGATATTCATACACAATTACACAATAACACAAGATATGTTGACTAGGGAACCTCTTGATCAAAGAGTAAACCTCGGTGGGAATGATGCCCATAAAAGATGCACTAATATGAATATTCCTTATGAAAGGATGGACTTTGTTAGGAGTCTTATGAAATACATTTATTACATATGAATCCCTGTTAGGAGATTTTGAATCCCTGTTAAAAGATTCTAACCCTGTTAAGAGTTATGGAAGACAGAAGGACCCACTGCCCAAATAGCTTTAGGGTAAGATCACTGAACTCACTGTCCAAATAATCTTTGCATTATTCAATAGAATAATATGTTAGCTTTTCTTTGACTGTGCCAAACCACACTCACTGCTACATCAGATCTCAATTTCAAATCTCTGTACTTCGCATGTCTTCCTTCACAATTTCACTCTCATACTTAGCTCTTTTCTTCACTTCATGCATATCGCATCACACATCATCTCAATAAAAAGGAAAAATAGTCCTTCCTTTATACCACACTCAAATAATTACAAAATAAAAGATTCCACATGCTACACCAAAATTACATAAAACTATCAGCTTCCAAATACAATAAATCTTCACTCGTGTGACTTAAAAGTTTTTTCTATCATCCACATCACTATCAATTTATCTATAACTTCCCTTTAACTACACAAAGCCAGATTCCATCCCGATGAGGAGATATCATCCGATTTCCAAAAACCGCTACTCACAAACACTGCCTAAATACTGCTTCCACCAAAATGCTCATAACTTTCATGAATAAAAGAATTACTATCTACGCTCTTAACCATAGACATATAACATATCAAAGAGTATATCCTCAATGTTGCATAGCTCCAACTGCAATATACCATGTGTGCTAATCAAAACACCGTCTACTTCTTTGCAAGTATTTGGTAAAACACTATGTTGACATCAATGACAATCATAGTCATGAATGCAATAAAAATTGCTACAGAATGGGTGCCAAAAACTTTAGTGTTCATTCCTAGGAGTGTACTCTATTATTCTTCTTCTGCCTCCAGCTCCAAGATAGCTGGCTTCTTTTTCTTTTTCTTTGTACTTTTGTCCCAGGCTACTACATCATCATCTGAAGGCCAACTATAATCCTGTAAGTTCTCTAATGATTTTATCTATTACTCCCATCTAGAATCAGTGATGTTTTTAACATCTACAACAAAATTTATGCAATAATTTTCAACTTTAATCAAGTTGTCTATTATGTTGTTGCTTCCTTCTAAGTCCAAAGAACCATCACCACTAAGAAAAGCCTCTTGCTTAATCATTATCTAGCCCATGGATGACTTCCACTCATCTATACCTATTATACTTCCATCATTACTCTAAAAAGAGGTAAAATACTTACTATATTCTTTATCAAATATGGCCAGCTTGGCCTTCACCTGATTTGATTTCCCTTAAAAAGACTTGGAAATGGCACCGGCCATCCCTATCTTTTGAAACACTTTTGTGACTACCTCAGGGATATCAGGCCTATGTGGCTTCAAGGCATCAAGCTTCTCAAATAATGTACTTCTCCTAGACCAAAAAATGTAGAGTGGCTCTAAAGCAGCTAGTGATTCATTTACCTTCTCATTTTCCTTATGCAACAGGACAACTGACTGATGGACTAAGTTCATTTTCTCCTTTATTTTGTCTATTCTGTGTTGCACAACATCTGACATGGTCTTTAAGGATTCATCTAGCCTTACCTTTTCTAGATCCTCTGATGTCTTGTCAGGATTTTCTACCATTGGTTGGGAGGGGGCCTCAATTTGTAAAGGTGGGGGAGGCACTACCTTTGAAGCTTCTTCAAGATTGGCCTTTAGATCCTCTAGTTCATCCTCCATTTTCTTGATCATCATCAACTTTAAATCCCTATCCTTGGCAACCTTCATTGAGTACTCAAATAACTTAGCATATCTATCTACCAAATGAGCTATCTTTGCTTCATTGAGGTGGGAAAAGTGTGTTACTGCTTTGGACACCTCAAGATCAGTGGTATTTTGAACAATCCAAACAATTTTATCTCCCTCCATCTTATCTTCAATACTCACCAGATGTGGATTTTGAGTTCTAGGAGCAAGAGAACATAATGCAACAGCCTAAGACTTAGGGTCATAGCCACTTCCTCTTATCATGTCTCCTATATGTACCTCATAAGATAGGCTACCCTCTGGTTTCTTTCTAATTTGATCAATGATGAAAGATGAGGTCAAGTCCCATCCAAGAGTTAGAAGCATTCCACTTGATTTTACCATCTCTTTGGCCTCCTCAATAGTAATCTTCTCAAGGCTTGGGTCATAAGATGTGAGAGCCCTTATAGTCTCTTCACTCGGTTCCATTCCCTTAGGTAGAGCCTTTGCAACCTCTTGAGATTTCTTCCAGATGAGGAAGTTCTTGAATTCATCACTTTTGATGAACTGGTCATCACTAAGGAACTCTTCTTGATATAAGTCTCTCTCATCTTTTCCTAACAATAGAGGTAGTTCCGCTTCATCTTTGGACACTTTATTCTTGCCCTCTCTAATGGATTTTCTCAATTGATGATGATAAGCCATGTTACCAGGTACTAGAGTAGAGGCTCTATCAATTATCCTTCTCTATTTTTTCTCCTTAGAAGGTTCACCTACCTCAAGCTTTTGTTTCTTCAATGGTGGCTTTGAGGTGTCCCCGACCTCTAGTGGATCTTGAGTCAAATCAATAATTGGTGTGTCCCTAACCTGAGGTGGACTATCACCTTCTTGTGATTCATCAATAAACTCCTCAAGTTCAGAAGTGGAGTAATCCCTTTTCACATCTAATTTTTCTTCAATCATCCCTTACAATTGATTGGATAGGGTGCCATACATTTCAATCATTTTCTCCATCCTCTTCAGTTATGGGAGATCATGGAAAAAACCTTCAAAATCAATCTTGGCCACCTTGATTTGGGCCTCCAGTCTTAGCAAATCAAAATATTTGGTCCATCTCCTACCAGCTTCATCTTGATCTAAGATGTTCCTTACAACATCTTCCTCATCCAAGCCCTCATGATCTCTTATTGTGCCAATATTGGGGTTCAATGTCATTCTTGCAGTCTTAATAAAATCTTTAGGATCAACATACCTGCAAGTACCAAAAATCATTTTGAAATGATTGAGCCAACCACTGAGCTCATCCAATGCTCTCTTCCCAATCAGGAAACTATCTATCCTGAATTGTCTTAGTGTGAAAGTGCCCTTCCTATGAGGTGCCAAAATATCTTTATCAGTCCAGATCAATTGCCATATAAATTCTAATAGGGAAAAGCTTGGTGGCACAAATCTTGGAAGCAGATGTGGGGGCTAAGGGCAACCATGAATTCTAATAATGGTGAAATTCTCTCCTAGGTAGAAGTCACCCCAATTGTGGTTTCCCTGCCAACCATTTTGATACTGCATGGGCCTTAAAAGCTACAAAATCTTGGGTTGCAATCTCATCACATTTGTCCCCAACAACCACAAAATTGGAAGAACAAAGAAATTTTGGAAAATACAAAAATCACACTCATTGGAAGTGTAATTCCATACCCTCAACCAATACTGTACTAGATTAGGATGGCCTTCAAAAGTGAGCCTAAGCTTCAGCATCCTTGCATCCAAACTATTGACATGGAAATATAAAATCAAGTGCATCAAGAGGGAATAATGCATGAACCTAACAAGCCTCTTATTTTCTTTAACAGACATCAAACCCTCATGCATTCTATCAATTACATACTGGATGTAATCATAATCAGTGTTGGCATGAGAATTTTGAATGTCCAGAATGATCATCAGTAGATCAAAAGGTAATTTCTATTCATCTCCATCCATCCCTAGAACTCTACATAGCCCATAACATAGGAAATTCATATAGAAGTTAAGGGATTTGAACTCATATGGGGCATTCATGCTTGCAGGAGAGGAGCTATGTATTTACCCTATTTTGGAATATGCCTAACCATTTGACTTTTCACAAACCCAATATGACTTGCATACTTTTGTTTTTCCTTATTCAAATCAATTTTAGTGGAGGAAGAGGCAAAGAAATCAAAAGCTTTCATAAACAACCCCCTATCCAAGGTAACTAAGGCAGACTGGTCTTCACACCTGATAGTTTTAGAAATAGGGTCGTATAATCTAGCCAACTCAATAATAAGGTCAACATCAAGAAAAACATTTGGGACAATTTACTTAGCCAGCCCCAAAGCCCAAGCATTGAAAATTGGTATAGCTTTATGTCTATTATTGTAAAAGTAAGTGAAGATTGAGTAACTTGAGTATAGAGGTGTGATAGGGTCTCTGCATTTGTCCATTAAATCCTTAAAAGCCGTATCAATAACTTTCTTGTTATGGTTGGACCCGGGAAGCAATTTGAGGAACTCATTTGAATAATTGGGCTTCCCTTTCTCTTCATTGCTCTGTTCTTTGGATTTTCCATTGGATGATGCAACGCTCAGTTCTGGTTGACTCATCTTGGAATGTGAATGTTCTTTAGCTCTGCAACTTCTTTTACTTCTCACTCACTGCTTTGGTGTACAATTGCTAAATCATTGAATGCATACAATTGCTAAATCATTACAAATCCAGCTTCACTCACTTCTGCATTCAATTCTGCATATTTCCAACTTCAAATCAAGGCTAGTTGTGGTGTGGATTTTGACAAGTTGATTTAAAAAATTAGAAATAAAGCACAAGAGAAATGATCACAACTTTAGCTTTAAAACCCTTAATTACTTATGAAAACCCTCATTAAAACGTGATTGGATGACATTTTACTTTTTTCCAACTCAGCAGAGTACCTTTCCATGTTGCAACGGCTCTCATCAGTCATTATTAATGAAAACTTAACCAGACTTGATTTCAGAGATCCAGTGAACAAAGGTTCTCACGATCTCTGAAAGAAATGTTAATCCTAGGTTAAGCTTGGAGATTCAATGACAAGGCCATTCGCGTGATCTCGGAATGAATTGCTAACTCATGACTTTACTTGGAGATTCAATAACCATTGTTGATCCCAAAGATGATCAACAATCTTAAGATTATCCTTTGAAACCCATCACTAACCCGACCGCATTTAGAGATTGGGCGACTGAAGGCAATCTCTAGATCTCAGAACACCTGGGTCAACCACGGTTTAACTCAGAGAATGAGCAACCAAAGACTTCGCCAGTTCTCACAATATTTTACTTAACCCAGCAACCATCTGGAGATCTAGCGAACAAAGCTTTTCATAAACCCATAAACTTAAAACCTTGACCATAGTCATATCTGGAGAATCAGTGACCACTTTAATCTCTTAATCTCGAAATGCCTTTCTTAACTCTTGATTCATCCTGCGATTCAGTAAACACAGGCATCTCGTATTCTCTAAAAGAATTCCTTAACCATGGTCTTATTTGGAGATTGGGCAAACAACCTTAATCTCCCATTCACTAAATACTTTTCATAACTTGGGTTACTTTCTGAGATTAAGCGCTGACCATAGATCTTGAAAAAAATTAGCGGTTGTCGCTGAGTCTCCCAATATTTTAAACCTTTATCACTTAATCACGAGATTCAACGAATACAATTTTCACTTCATCTCCCAAATTTTGAAACATTTATCATTCTATTCCGAGATCAGGTGACCAAGGGAAATATACCTTTACCATTGCTTCAGGGATAACTTTAAGAAACCCCCTTTTAGGAAAAAGTGTAAAATCCTGGCGAATCGTACACTATTTTAGGGGGGAATTTGTTTTAATCTAGGTGATTTTTTTTTTTAAATTCACGATTTTTCATAGTTTGTATTGGCGATTTTTTCTCCGTCGAATTAAAATTTCATAAATTGCTGGCAAATAATTTTCTTGTGAAGTAAAAAATTATAATATATGAGGCAAATAATTTTCTTTTGAAGTAAAAAATTATAATATATGAGGCGAATAATATTTTTCTGAAGGGAAAAATAATAATTGTATTGGCTAATCATTCGTTAATTATAGGAAAAAAATAATTTATTGGCTAATCATTTGTTAATTATGGGAAAAAAAATAATTTATTGGCTAATCGTTCGTTAATTCTGGGAAAAAAAATAATTTATTGGCGATTTCCAAAAGATGGGACATAACATGAACACATAACCTAACCTAAGTTCCTAACATACATACATTATTTTATAATGTTAAATGTATTATTTGAGACCGTTTGATGATACAAGATCAATGGCTAAAGTTCAATTTTGGGCCCAATTTCTTGAAGGAACCAGAATTGTCGAAGAAGTCACCGAAATGTTGACACGTATCAAATTAGAGTTGTCAACGTGTCTGCAGACTACAGTGTACACATGTTGGTATCGATAGTCATGGTCCTATAGTGCAACTTGTAACCTCTTAATTCTGTAAGAAATAAATGCCTTGTCAGTGACAAGCAACATTCTTAAGCTATCACGCAACACTTCCAAATTTGTACAGACGATCTAACCAATTTCTAATAGTTCTGTATAAATGGGAAATATTTACTACCAGATATGAAAGATTAAGTACAAAATTTTAATTTCTCACATGCATGCATTTAGGGGAAAGATTTACATGAAAGATTTAGAGGCATATTAAGGACAATGGATTTAATACCATTAAAGAAAGAACAATTTATTGCTAAGTAACAATCAAGGATTAAAGGGCTATTTATAGATGATCTCACTTCATTATTCATCGATTCGTCTTTGCTAGATAATTTGTTTGTTTAGGGTCTGCACTCTACACTTTGCAAAAAAATTGTTTTTAAGTTTTTTGAAGTTTTACTATTTTAGATGGACACTCCAATTAGGCTTAGATGCACATCTGAGGAGGCCCATAAGGCCTTTCTGGGTTCCTTTTCTGATGAAACCTTAGAGTCTATTTTTAAGGAGGGTGGGCCTATCATATTAGAGGCTGTTAAAATGGTGTTGGGCAGAGATTTTCTATACAATGAAGATAGGCACCGGGTCTACACGGACATTACGTCCCATTTTTTGGCATCTCTTCTCAACCTCGAGGGAGAGAAGGTGGACATGCTAATGTTGCTGAGGAGGGTTTTTAAAGAATAATACCTGGGGGACAACGTTAATGTTTTCGTGTACATAGAAATAGGGGTGGGGATCCCTTGGGCAAGTGAAATACCCAAGCTTCTCCTCCTAGGCCAGAATGTGGCCATGCAACCTTTTCTATTGGGCCTGACTGCTAGGCAGTTGAAGCACCATAGGAAATGGGCACTGATTGCCAGGGATTTTCTTCATAAGTGGTTTATGCTTGACGAAGAGGAGGCTTAGGAGGGGCAATTCAGGTGGCTCGATGAATTCTCACAATTAATTCTCTTTGCAGAATTCTACTCAGATGGAGCTGTAGGGAAAAGTCACTAGTGGACTACTAGTGGTTTTTTTTGAAAAAAAATGTACCTCATTTTTGTGTTTTTTTTGTTTATAGTATAATAGTAGGTTTCTCTTTGTAGTATTGTACTAGAAGAGTACAATGTAATTATAATTTTATGAAAAAGTATAATGAAAATTTTGCAAGCTTTTAGACTTCTCTGTCACTGTGTTTTATGGGTACAAAAAATGGTTTTTAGACTTCGCTTTCACTGTGATTGCAATATTTTAATTAGTTACTTAAATGCTTTATCTGTGTATTTGACATGTATGATGTAACTTGTAAGTATGTTTTAGTACAAATAAGGAAACGTTCAAACGATGCGGATGGTATTTCCATTTTTAAATATGAATATTTAAAATGTATCATTGTATCACAGTTGTACAATGTAGTTAATATGAAATACATAATTTTGAAGGACAAATAAATTAGTAAGGCTAGAGAAAGAATTTATGGTTTTCTAATTATAATGTATGAGAATTATATGTGATTATAATCATCAACATTAAAGTTATAATCAATAAAAAATATCATTTTAACATTAAGTATACTATAAGTATATAATCAATTTGAAGGACAAGTGAATTAATAAGGTAACAGGTTAGAGAAAGAATTTATGGTTTTCTAATTATAAGGTATGAGAATTATATGTGATTATGATTATCAATGTTAAAGTTATAATCAATAAAAAAGATCATTTTAACTTTAAGTATACTATATAATCAATAAAAAATATTACTTTAACTAATAACTCATGTTTGAGAAATCTCGTAATCTCTAAACACTAACTTAAGTAATATTATTAAAAAAATAGTATAACATTTAACAATGTCTGACGTTCTTTGCAAATAACTATCTTTGGATGAGAACAGATTGATGATGTACAATGGACTTTGGGATGAAAGGGAAAAGCAACCCCATCTTTTCAAACCCTTTCTGGAATGATGACACGTGTCACTAAACATGTTCCCCTCACTAAAAATTAGTCATAGTCTACCAACAATGTCATTTCAATTTGATGATGACATGACACAATGAGTTAATGGGAGTGGGACCAATGGGGTCACCTCACCACTCACGGTGACTAACAATGAAATTTTGACTGTTGGATGATTGTAGATCAACGACTGAAGTTGTATTTCAGGTTGAATAGGAAAAGCAACCCCATCTTTTCAAACCCTTTCTGAAATCATGACACGTGTCATGACTCACTAAACACATTCCACTCGCAATCTCGCACAGTCTACCAATTGTAAAAAATGTCATTTGATGATAACGTGACATCTGACTTGTTAATGTGACTCGTTAATGGGACCCACGTTAATGTGACTAACAATGAGTCATGAGTCTCATGACATTATGATCGTTGGATGATTGTAGATCAACGACCAAAGCTATATTTTGGCCCGAAAGGGAAAACAAAACCCATTTTTGCAAACCCATTCTAGATTCATGATGTGTGTCCACTCACACGGTCAGTGAGTCAGTGACAAGTGTGATGGCTATAGATTGTACAATTTTTGCGCTTAAAGTTTCCAATCTAAATTTTCATTCATAAGTATAAACTATAAGTAGTCTGTAGATTTAGATAAGGGTTACAGATTGTAAATTTCTAGGTTGAGGATTGATGTCTGAGCTCGAGGAAAGAAACAAAGTCTCTCAGCTCTCTTTCCAATCATAGTCTGCAAAAATCTAAACTGAGGGTAATGGGTAACTTCTAAAATCCTGAACAGCTACGTCCCGCATTTTAAATTTTTCAAATCTCTTCATATACAACTTTAATATTTATATTATATAAAAAAAATTAGCTTGTTAGGGTTTAATCAAATCAACTTTACTATTTATATTTTATTAAAAAAATTTATCCTATTAGGGTTTAATTTTGAATCACCCCTGTAAATTGTATGCTTATAGTTGTGTATAAATATTTGAATTTTCCTATGAGTAAATAGTGATACCACTTACCAACTTACCACGATGGGCAAAAAAAATATCAAGAATAAGACTATGAGTAAAAGGCCAAGTCAGATACTGGAATTCCACAATCTTCTTAAAACACCAGGTTTCACTAATTTATTCCATGATATTTATGATCCTGTTATTCATGGAAATAAGGGAATAATGGAAATTAGATTTGCACTTGAAAATAAGTGGAACGATCCAAATAAGGCTTCAATTTTTTTTTCATTTAACTCTGTGATAAATGCAAGGGCAAATAAAATTGGATCATGGGTTGCTGGGTTGGCACACATGGCGTTACCTCAAGTATTTCCTTGCCCAGAAATTGTCATTGTCCGCGCTGAAAATTATGATGAAAATAGAAAAGCAATTGTGAATAAAAATACTTAGGAGGAAATTTTGTCCATAACCAAGAGTGAATTTTCTAGTCTGTTGAACCTAGGGTTTCAACAACAAAACTCAAATGTGCACATTGAACTGGGAAAGCTGGCAGAGGATTATGAAAAGTTAGATGTAACACAGAGAGATTCTTATATCAAAGGAATAACAAATGGTTATAGTATGAGTCCAAATCATAAGCCTCCTTATGATTATGATATTTTTGTGCCATGGGAACAAGACAATATTTCCTTGGTAGCATTTTGTTTGGGATTGGATAGTAACAAACAAGTGGGTGCCAACATTCTTGAAATGCTTTTTCATATTCATTTTGAAAAAGAACCAGTAAAATATTGTTTTATTGAGCACATTGTTCATTGCATGCAAGATCAATTACTAATGATTCAAAGAGGTTCACAGAAGACATTTAGATTCACAATGTACTTGTGCTATCTTCTCTTAGCAAAGCATCGTGTAGTATTTTAGACAAACAAGCTTTGCAGTTAGCGCCAAAATCCAATATATGAGTGGACACCTCAGATAAGGATGATTGATAACAAAAGGAACTACAACAATTTTGTAGACTTCTTTTTGGCACCAATGTACCATAAAATTATAGGCACTCTGATGCCTAGAATGCCTATTACTTTTAGAAATTGCATTCAACTAGGAAGTCAATTACAATTGGCTGACTGGCACTTAATGGAAGAGTACACTATGTTAAGGTTTTATGGTTCAGAGGTAGAACCCTAAAAACTTCCAATACATGTAACAAAGAGGGTATTTGCATTGGAATATGTACGATAGATGGAGAGCACATATGTACTCTTTAATGGTCAGCTAAAGAAAATGATATTTCCTTCCATGCCTTTCTCACTTGGAGGGTTCACATTTGAGAGAAGAGGATTCAAAGTGGCACAAGCCTTTTTTTCAATTTTTTGCTTTGATGTTGAGAGTCACTGGCAATATGATCCACTCAACATAATTGGAACAAAGCTTAGAGAGAATGGGAACTCTACAAGAAAATTTCAACATGAAAGTATGCCATCCATTGAAAAATTTAAAAACATGGAGTCCTGGGATGAGGTAAGAAAAGAGATGGAGAAATATGCTACTGAAAATAATATGTCAATACAAGAATTGTCATCACAAATAATGGAATTTCACAAACAGAAAGGAAAAGTGCAGGCCATGAGTATGACATCATCCAATTTCTACCAGAAAGTTGCTTAACCATCTACAAATTCTATTCCAAAAGAGCTAATGAATGAATGTATTGATGATAATTGGACTTGAACCAAAATTTCTAATTTTTGGGAAATGAGGAAGAATCTCGGTGAGCCAAAGGCCTCTATAGATCTTTATGATGTGGAAGAGGATATAATGTTTAATGAATTGTGGAATAAGGAGCATCTAGCTGAAGCATATCTAGATGACGATAACCAGGACTAGGATTCTGTGAATCCCACATCTAGTAAAGTATATTCAATTAGTAGAGGAGTTGATGCATCCAAAAAAGATCAATATACCAAAGGGGTAGATATTATAGAAAAAATGGGCTACCAAGGTTTTGGTGGTTTGGGTCTTACTGGAGAAGGGGTTTGGTCTGCACGTGACCCAGCTGCTCCACCAAAACATGGTGAGAAACTAGGCCTTGGGCTTGGAATTCAATCATCAAAATCATCAACTCAGTCAATTCCATTTCCTTGAAGCACTCAGATTCAATCTAAATCAATTGCCACTCCCACAGCTTTGTGGATATCATGGGTACAACTACAACTAGTGGTTCGAAAAGGACATTACAGATAGACATGAAAAAAATTGTTCCCAGAGATCAAGGCAGTGTAAAGAAGAAAATGGTTTTGACAAGTATTGGTACAACAATGCCAATGGTGACTGGGACTCCAACAATTGCCCAACCTTCAGGACAAAACCCTCAAGTTCAGAACAGTCCAAAAACTCCACTTGTAATGGGTCAGGGTGTTGCTAATCCTCATGGTGTAATTAGCAACACCATAGGCAACATAGGTGGAAGCTCCTACATCAGTGCAAGTGATATTTTACCATTCAAACATTCAATTATGTCACAAAACCCTGATTTTCATTACAATGATTTTGTAACTAACTATGAACAATCAAAAAATAGGAATAGACAACATAGTAAGACAATGAAGATGGAAGCAGTTGCTGTAGCTCGTGATGCAGAACCTACAACAAATAGGCTATTTCCCACATATGACCCAAATAAAGATATCATGGAATTCATGGTTGTTATGCCCCCAGCTACAGATAACAATCCATGAGAGAGTCAGTTAGATCCATCTCAATTTCAAGTTAGCACCCTCCAAATGGATTTATCCAAAATTTAAAATGTGGACAAGATAAATGTGTCCAAAATGACCAACCAAGTGGTCTACATTTCAATGATGAAGTTGGAGAGAGAGAAAGGAAAGCTTCAAGGCACAATAGATAAGTTAAAGGAAGACCTGACAAATGAGAAAGCAGCAAAAAATAGGTGCAAAGAATTAGAGAGAAGGATAAAAAATTCATCCTCTAAAGAAGCAATTGGAGTTGGACAAAAAGAACATATGGACGCAGAACTGAAATCTTTGAGAGAAAAATTGGAACAGAGCGAACAAAAACTTGAGAATGAAATGCCTCTTCATTAAGTTTTTACAAAAACTTGGAGAGTGCGGGAAAGGCAACCAATAACTTAAAGAAAGAATTGGAGAATGAGAGTGTAAAAAAAAAAGAGTGGGAAGAGAAAGCAGAGAAAATAAGAAAAGATAGTGAACACAAGTTCTCAGAAATGAGAAAAGACCTAAAGAAAGCAAATAATACAATTAAAAATTATGAAAATAGCTTGAATGACCATGTAAATAATACAGTCAAGGAAATAAAAAAATACTTCTAGGGACAAATAAAGATGTCTTCTGATAGGTTGTGTGATTGGTTTGAACTGAATGAAACTCTTATAGATATTTTTGGGACGTTGAAAGAGCACATTGAGAAGAACAAAAGTTTTTGTCAGAGACAGAAAACTGCAAAGCAGATTATGCAAGAAATCAACAGAAGAAGTGATAGGCATTTGGTAAGCAAGGGAATTTAGGACCGCGTTGCTGCAACAATAAAGGTGAACTCTGTCTTTCAAAAATGTTAGAAACTAATAGAAGCAGAAGAAAATGTTGCCTTATTCAAGCCAAAGCTCGCCAAGATGAATAGTAAAACAAGAAAATTCATATCTCTTGGTTTTTTGAGTCCTGGTCTTGATTACTCATCAACAAGTTTTGTTGGAAGAGAAGCTTACAAAAAAAAGTTGGAGGACACAGTGACGTCTGATTTAGGCAACCTTCCTTAGGATAGAACTTATGAAGGCATTGCAAAGTGCATCAAAAAATTCACAAATTTGAATGCAATAATGGAAGGAACATTGCTTTCAACTCACTCTTCCAAGTATGGATGGTTGACAAGGTTGCAGGTCATGTACTATAACATGACAAATTTTCCCCTTCCAACCGACGAAGAATGGAATATACTAAAGAAACTGACAGAATCATCTTGATCTCATCAATCATAGTATGTGAAAGTACTTTTAGTTTCAATCATCTCTATATCTTTAGTATATATCTTTGATATTATCCTAAATACTAGAGTCTAGAATTGAGTTTAAAGTAACAAGTTTGAACTTTGTTTTTTGAATAGGATGAGTGTTGTAGTCTTGCAGATGCTATTACCAATGCTAATTTACTAGACTGGCTTGTCAAATGCAAAAATGTAGAACTAAAGTTGTAGAGATGTTGTAGACTTGTAGTTGTCTTACTGATTTAGATTTTGAGACTTCTCACTTCACATTAGGCAAATCGACCTGAAGCTGTTGTTGCTCCCTTGTTTCTATAAAAGGGAATTCAAGGTCATTGGCTTAGGGTAATGTGCCAAATTTCCAATGGGTATTGAGTCATTGAGTTTTGTAAATAGAATCATAGAGTTGTGTTATTACTAGTATTAATGAATGAATTGTTACATTGTATCATATTTGTAATTAAATTAATGAGAATCAGTATTTCTAACTCTAAGAATTCTAACATATGAATTGCTATGTTGTCAAAACAAATAATGAAAAATCTACAAGAATTGTACCATATGAGCTGAATAATGCAAATGAAAACCATTATTAATTGTGGAATTTAATCTTGATGACATTATCAACCACATTCATGTTTTTGACATTGGAATATGCTATTATGCATGATTGATGATGAGATAGAGAAACTGATAGTAGACTTCAGGAAAAAGCTTAATAAATACCGAGGAGGCTAGGACCTGCTACTTCTACAATAGTTCAACTTCAAGATGCCACATCATATCATCATTGAGATCGTCAGATTCAGTGCCATCAACTTCATAGATTCCTTGGTTCTTCGATATGTTTTCTTCACTCTGCATACCACCGCTTAACTGATGTTCACCGCTAGCAGTACCAGTACTAGTAGTACATGAGTTAATGACATCATTGTCTCTGGCATTCCCACTCCCAGTCCCACTTTGGTTTGAAATTTTTCCCAACCCTCTTCTTTGACATTTCTTCCTCCACAATTTCAGTGCCCTTTTGTAAGGAAAAGTATTGCCTTCATACCTGGATGTATAGAGCCTCAAGCAATTTTCTAGATTCTTGTCTAGTTTGTTTCTTAGCTTTGACTTTAGGAATCCCAAAGCACTTAAAACTCTCTCATCCTCCACCAACCCCACTATTGTGGTCAGACATAAATCAGCAAGCTTGAAATATTCTGATATTCAATCAGTCAACAATTCGCTCTCAGCTAGATTTTTCCAAAGCCTTGATACCGATCCATCTTCGTGAGGGTTCTGCATAATATTATATTGTTCCCTCATTGTTATTGAAAAATGACCTGATTGCTCTCTCAAATGATTTCCATCTAAAATTCCATTTAGAGTTACTCCATTTAACTCTTTGCTTTTGTAGAAATGATCTATCAAAGTTAGTAGCCTAGTTTTAAAATCTTTCGGATTGTTCATACTCCAATATTGAGGAAACACAATAGCCATGGATTCAAGTAGTTTGACTGGAGGGAATATTGCTCTAATCTGTGAGGAAAGATCATAGGCAATGTGCTTCATAGAAGCTATCATAGACTCAACGATCTTGGTAAAGTCTTCCCTTTTAATACTCGATACTCATCGAGTCCTGGTGTTCTTTCCTGGTTCCTCGGACTCGATCCTGGCAAAGTAGTGCATTGGTATCTCAACTTTGTGAACTTCTGCACATAACTCCCCATTTGAACCAATTTTTAAAAAGTTATCAGGATTGTCCAAATCTATGACTTTCAGCCAACTAGCAAATTTTACATCATCTTCACATAATTGATAGAGACTATCGAGTGCCACACATGTCAATTTACACAGCGAAGCATATTCTGCAATATACATAGCTCTTTGCTGGGCCTTTTTCATTAAATTTATCATTTCCTCAAGCATGGGGAGAATACCTGCTAATGTTAATAGTGTCTCTACATTAGTTAACATTGCCAGCAGTGCAGGAAATTTCAGTTGCCCTGCTTCATCATGACTTGAGTTCATTAGACCAAGCAACAATTGATATTATGAAAAAACTCGATTTGCTGGTCCATCCAAAGAGATCCATCTGGTATCATTATCCTTAAGAAGCTTGTTCCCATCGGTTAGTCCTTTGACAAATTGTTGAAATTCCCTCAATCATTTCAGACTTCGACATAAGTATTGGTAGAACTCTTTGATTAAAGCTTCAATTTTTTGTACAGGAGCATACTTGCTGATAACTCCAAAAGCTAGATTCATTTTGTGGGCCATGCAATGAATGGGGTAACATAGGGTGCACAAGAAGATTGTATCTTTGTGCAAAGACCACCCCTATGGCCTTGCATTACTGAAGCTCGATCTGTTCCAACACACCAACTTTTTGGAAATGGTCATGTCATTTATACCTCCATATTCAATTAGAGAACTCTTTACTAGTTCAAATAAATTTTCCATTGTCACATTATCCCTCATTTTAGCAACAATTAGTAGATGAGGTTGGCAAACAAAATTATGTATAGTATAAACATGCATGCATACCCAAGAAGTATTGTCTACTGCTGTAACCTCATCTAAAGACAATGCAATAAAATTTGACTCGTTAATTTTTTCCTTCAGATCCTCTTTTTCAACCTTGGCAAGACAACTTACCCATTCCCATCCACTATTTACTAACCAGTGACTATTAGGATAGTTACGAACTTTTAGAAAGTGTAATAAAGCACTCAATGACAAGTAGTCTATCATAGGATGCCCTCTGCTCAAAATATTAAACACAACACTTAACTGAACAAATTTTCCCATTAGTTCTACTTCCAATGCTTTTCCAAAACAAGCTTCAATAGAGCCTTTAACTTCATCAAGCTTCATCTTTATATTATGTTGAAATTCATATAATTCTGCATTCCTAACATGTTGAGATTCCTCCTTTGTTTTCCATCTTATCACTGATTTTTGAACTCCATCTATGGTTTTCTTTTCATAAACTTTACCCATATGCTTCTCTATGGTGTCGATTTTTAGCTGCAACCTCTTTTCCTTCTTATTTATCTCACTGCAAATCTTACATCTGCATTCTACCGAAGGCTCACCTTCAATTGGATTATCCATTGGTTCAATGAATTGATACTTTTGACACCCATTCTATTTGAAAATTCCTCGACAGATCCCACATTCTATCATTCTTTGATTTGTATTTTCTTTTCTTCCCTGCACCATCATCTTTTCTGACATTCTCAATCTCATCCAAGTTGATTATATCATTATGGCTACTCTGGGTATTTAACTGAAAATCTTCTTCAAGTTCATCGTGATCTGAGATATCAGGTTCACTGACTTCTTCAATATGTCACGTAGGTTCAGCCTCAGGTTGTGAATCTTGAAAATCTTCTTGTGATGAAGTAGCTTCTTGATTTTGGCCAGAAACATTTCCAACACCATGACCAAAGTATGATGATAAGGTTCTTCATTTTGTTGGCCTCTCTTGGCTTTCCCCATATGCTGGAGCCTTTGTTCAACATCTTGATTCTTCAACGAAATAAAGGCTACTAACCTACCAGTGAAAAAAAAATGTTTACTTGTTGAAGAAGTGACAAATGACAATAGAACTATAATATACAATGTTTACATAGTCGCAGAATAATAATCACTTACCTTTGCCTCAAATTCAATCACAATCACGACTCGCCAAAGCAGTCAAGACTCAATAGTCCGAACTTCGCTATTGATCAAATTGAACTGATCCAAATTGTGTACAATAACATTGATGTATGAATGTATTTATTGGTGAATTGGGTGGGAGGTATTAGGTCAGTGTCCAAATATTTGGTGAAGCCTACATAATTATAACACGTCTGGTGTTATATCCTAGGTGATTATGGGTCATCCAATACCATGGTAATATTAATAAAGTTGGTGAAAATCAATTGGTTTGAGACACGCGTCCGTAAAATAGCTGGCAAAGTTGGGTCCGCCTAAAAAAATATATATATAACTATTGGTGAATATAGGCTGTCCATGTGGGGCCACTTTGAAATTATAGGTGAATGTTAAAAAAAATTTGTGCCCAAAAATTATATGCCATTGGCGATGATCCCGACCATTGGACCCAATTTTCATAAATGCGGGGTGATATGAGCATTCCCATATGGCCAATATATTCACCAAATCGGGGGTCAACAACAAGTGACATTCACCAATTGGTGAATAATCACAACTAAAGTTTTTGCTGCATTGCTTTGTTCTCAGGATCGCTAAATAACTGAGGGCTTCACCAACTGATTCTGAGACTACATGAACACTTTATTCGCTGAATTGCCAAATGATTTGGAACTTTGCCATCTTTTCCCGAGATCCAGTGAATGAAGAAAATTTTAACCCTTGCCAAATTACTTTATCGTAGCCGCCAGATTTAGTGAACATGAGACTACAAACGAATCACTGAATCGCTGAATAAATTTTTGTAGGGCCCATTCATTGTGAGATTAAGACATCATCATTGATCTTAGAGATGATCAATAGTCCTTGCTGAGTTGCTAGAAATCTTAGAGCATGACCACCCAATTCAGCGATTAAGAGATAACTGCCACACCCATTTGCTGAATGTTAAGAGAAAACCGCTAGGGATTAAGAGAATAGGAGACCACAGAGTCACCAATTTGCTAAAAGAAATACTAACTGCGGCTTAGACTAGGAAAATCAATGACCAAAGGAAAACTTAACAAGGATGAACACACAGTTGCTAGTATGCTGAAAGACTTAGCCACATGAAAAGATTATTGCACAATCCAGTGAATACTAAGGAAAAAGAAAGACCACGTGCACAATCTCAAAACTTAAGTGGCCAAAAAGGTAATGTGGAAATATAAGAACCAGGGCACACTTACGATTTTTGAAGGATTAAACCCTACCAAGGGCAAGGATTTACAAGCATAAGCATGACTGATTTTGAGAAATTTAAACCCTAGACCAGACAAAAATAATTTGTAGAGACATAGAACAAGGACCTGAAGCAAAAATCTTAGAAAACCTAAAATATACCCAACACTCCCATTAGCCCAAATAGTATATTTATGCAATCTCCCATCATATATACATGTCTATCACATTTCCATGGTCTACCCAGCAAAATATGACAACAATCCATAGGCATGATATCACATAACACCTTATCATAGTACTTACCAATTTTCAAATTCACATAACATTGTTCACTTACCAAGAGTATATGCTCATCTTTGATCCATGAAATCTGATAGGGCTTCAGGTGTTACAACCTTTTCAACTGCAACTTTGTAACTATTTCCTCAAATGCCAAGTTCTCTGAGCTTCCACTGTCGATGATCACCTTTCAAACTTCATCAGAAACTCTACATCTAGTTTTGAATAAACTTTTCCTTACCACATCCTCCTTATTACTTTCACTCCAAAGTTCTCTCCTTACCATCAAGTTCTCTTCCTTCTCAAGTTCATTCCATGGCTCTTCTTGCACCAAAGCATTTCTACTACTACCGACCTTCTTACTTGCATGTGTACACTCAAATAATATATGTCCTTGTTCTCCACAATTGTAACAAGTTCCTTGGAAACCACCTCGGTAGTTACTGCCTCTTCCTCTAGATGAAATTTCATCTTTCCACTCAGTCTTGCTTTTATCCAGATTTGTCTTTTCTGGTTTAGATCTACTATTTTCACCATAATATCTACCTCTTCCTCTAGGGAATCTACCACCTCTACCTCTTTGTCTTTGCTCATGTCTTTTGTTCAATTTCTCCTCAGCTTTCAATGCAAATTGATAAGCCTCTTCAATGTTCTCCAATTTAACCAAACTAATTTCTTCTTGGATGGAAACTCTCGATCCATTTAGGTACCTAGCAATTCTTTCCACATCATCTTCATCATGTCCAGATCTGATATCTAATCTATAGAACTCCCCAGTATACTCTTTTACCGAGCTATCTTTCTGCCTCAAACTTTGCATTCGCCTAACTAGGTTAATCGGATAATCACAAGGTAAGAACTTTCCTTTCAATTTATTCACCATTTTATTCCATACCTTTATTTTTTCTTTGCCTTTCCTCTTTCTGTCCAACTGCAGATGTTCCCACCACAAATGCATGACTTTTCAACTTTGTGCTTGCAATTTTCACCTTCTTTTCCTCAGGGACATTTTCATACTCAAAGTACTTTTCCATCTCGATGATCCAGTCCACCAATTCATCAAAATCCAATTTTCCATTATACTTAGGAGGATTAAAGTGTGGTGTAGACTTCAGATTTTTCAAAGCCTTCAACAATCTTTCCTCACCTTGATCCATCATCGATGCAAGTTCTACATCAACTTGTTCTTCCTAAATTTCATCATTACTAATATCTTTAAGATGTCTTCCTCTTCTCTGGGCTGTTTCAACAACTTCTAATCTTGTAGCAAGTTGTCTCAACATGTCTGCTAATCCTGGATCTACATATCGCCTCCCACGAACCATCTTGAAACCCTCTGCAATTGCAGGCCAGATCGCAATCTACTACCCCAAAAAAAATCAACTAGGGTTTGACAAGAAGGAACCCTCAAATCTAGATTCACAAACATAGACCTAGATCTCACTTCGCTCTAATACCACCTGACGCAACAAAGGATGGTGAGAGAGAGTGGCCAAAGGCATACCCTAACCAGATCCCCCTTGTAGAGATCACATGCAGAAGCAACAACACACAAGTGAGAGAGAGAGAGAATGCAGATAACTTTCATATATTTATTTTAATTGATTCATACATGTTGGGCTATAAGGCCTTCCTAGTTTAGGCTAGATTTTACAATTCAAATACAAAAGTCCTCTAACATGTGAGGATCTGAAACAATCTACAATCTTCTATCTTCTATCCTCTATCAAAAATAACTCCCTAAACTACAACCAAAGATTACATTATTTACAAGAGGCTACCAAACAAGTCGGACTTTAGATCCACCATCAACAAAAGGAATGACCAGATCTAGGTCCACATGCTTCCCAATGATAGATGCCAACATTAAATCCGTGACCATAATTAATTGCAAGAGTCGGCCTCAATAGGAAACTAAAACAAACAACTCGGTAAGCAAGGATAACCGAGCGCTAGGGAATTAACTGTGGACCAGAGAGATAACCGACCAACTTGGTAAACAAAGGAAACCAAGCAACACCAAACCAACTCGGTCAAGGAAGGAACCGAGCAACACATGAAAACACAAACATGTTTTTGGTGACACATGATTGCCAAGGACCCGAGATGCTCCTGCATCACATACATTATCTCATACAAATGATCAAAAATTCACTAAATAACTTCCTTCTAACTCCTTCTACCTTCCCCAATTGGTTATACTCCCTAAACAACTATGAAACTTCCAAGAACAAAATTCCATCCTAAAAGCTAGTGACCACTGGGATTCAAATATTTGAATCAACCAACTCACAAATTATTCAATAAAACTTTAAACTAACTTCCCAAATTTATCAAGAAGATCCCCAAGACCAATTTAAACACTTCTAAAGTCATTCTAGATTCCTAAGGATCTCATTACATCAAATTTATCATTTTTGTTCATTTTCCCTATCTAGGATCCTAAGGTCCTTGACAGGCCTTTTTTGATCTTTTACAATTTTATTATTTTTATTATCTTCTAAGCCTCCAAAGGCCATTAGTGGCTTTAGTAATTTCCAATTGACTTGCTTGATCTTCATTATGTCTTCTTTGTCTTCATGAGGCATCTTGATATGCCTTGATGCTCCTGCATCATAATGGCATCAAAATGGTGACGACATGTGTCAGAATTCCGCCAACAATGAAAATTTCACCAACACGTTAACCATCGGTCATACAACATCCTCGATTGTAACACCCTCTCGATTTTGCGACAATGTTGGAGTTAGAATTCTGACACAGGCGAGCAACGTTAGAGTTTTTGATGTAAAGTTTTTGACATCCTCCAATGTCAACAGTCTGACAACAGAGCATATGAAATACAGTGAACGCCCATCAAAAAATTGGCCCAAATGTACTAGTGTAATTGTTAAATTTTCACTATGATGGTAGATGAATAAGGCTTTTCTTCCTTTTGCCCACCTGTAAGTAAATGCCTTTCATAAGGAAAATATCTTGTTTCTTTCATCTCTCAAGTCAATTTCTCCAACTTTACATAGATCTACTTGTTTGTGGATGTGATCCCTATCCTATACAGGAATGTGCCATTTGATAGCCTTCAATCTAACTACATTCGAGGATCTTTTTGATTCTTTATCTTCCATCAATCTCCTTACCATTTTCTCACACCATATGCTTACTTCTATATATATGTTTGACAGAAGAACATAAGCCGTGTCTCTTTTAGGATCCAAATAGAGTAGTGTGTGTGTGTAAATATTCATGAGCCTATATATTCATATGTGATTTGAACACAACAAGAAAACATATCCATGTGACGACCACAAGCACCACATGTTTAACTAGCATATAATGATAAAGTTTAGGGTGTCCTCAAGGTAGTGAACACAAGAAAGTAGATCAACCATCTATACATAATAGTCAATTGTGAGTGTAATGCAACAAGAGTTACCCATGTAATTGAAGCATGTAGAGTCCACATATACTAAACTTGCATGGTTGCATACACATATAACACATGAAAAGTTGAGAGCATTCTTGCAAAATCCATTTGTGCATATTCCACGGACATTGTGGTGTCTATAAGGCCAATAGAATACACCAACCTCATAATATATTTTATAAGTGTAACTTATAAGATATACTATGACACCGGTATATTGTAGTGGCCCATAGCCATATTCCATGATCCACCTAAGCAATCAATACTTAGAGTGTGCTCATTAAACCTCAAAAAATTCTTATATCATGCAATGTAATGTTTGCTAGATATATATATATATATATATATATATATATATATATATATATATATAGCAAATGCAACTGACTATCATAGAGCCAAATTTGCCATCCTTTGGTAACTCCTCCCACTCTATGCTAAATGAGGGTGATGGAATACATTATGGGCCTTCATCAAAACACATACATACGTGCAAAAAGGGAAAAAAATGGATAGAGTATTGTGAACTATTTGAGAGAATAGTCATAGCTATAAAAGCTAACTTTGCTAGCATCTCCCTAGCCACATCCCATGTGGGAGTTTTTAAGCATCCATTCAGCACGAAGTGATTGAAAGTTCGGCATAAAACAGATCTATTGAATTGTGAACAACGTATGAAGATTTATTAAAGCATAATAGGAAAATTTTAATTAGATATTGAAGTTCCAAGCACCTTGGTAAACCTGTATATAAAATGAGGAAATATAAACAAAGCACAATTACTATTTGATAGAATGCCTTCAAGAGATGTCATTCTGTGCTGTGCGATGGGGGTAGAATAGGCCCAAATTGATATTCAAAATAAAGAAATGGCATGAATCTCAAGAGGATACACTAAACGTTTTTTGGTGTTCTCACTGTAGGAAATGGGCTGGTAACATGAGGTGGTCAATCAAAGATAAAGACTAAAAGCCATAAAATAGTTTTTTCTTTCTTTTTGGAGAAGACTGACCACGCCCACAAACACAAGAGATATGTGCCAGGTTGAAGAAATTGACTTGGCGAACGAAAGTAACAAGGTTTTTGCAAATTCAAGACATCAAAAGAGAAGGAAAAATAATCATTTATCTGTGGCCGTAGTGGAAGTTAGTAATTGCGTTTGGTTTTATGAAGATGAATCCTGAGAAAACTATTAGAGTTGTTAAGAGCCTTCAAATATGTTTGATTTCTACACTGAATCTATATCCATCTCCAACATAGTGGCAAGATAAATTGTTCCCAAAGATGTGAACCATTTCCATCATTATAAAATGGATGTTATTCTTGTGGAGGTTATCAGTGATGCTAGGTGGAGAAAAGCTTTAGGAAAATGTTGTGTTTATAATACAGAGTTGATATCAGTGGTTGAAGTATCGATTTTTTATTGTCGAAAGTCTCGTTCAAACTTTTTAGTGATATTATATATATCTATGAATCAGTTTTATAAACATTATTTACATTAATTTCAAAATAACAAGTTTTAGAGCAAAGAATGAAGATGAATTTTGTTTGATTATGTTTAAGTCATTTGTCAACATTCAGGGTGATAATGATAACCCGTCTTATTCGAGGAATTTAGCACACTTCTTTTCCTTCCTACAATGGAAATACTTTAAAGTTGACATTGTAATTTCTTCAAAATGTATTTGTGAGGGTAGTGGAAATTCAAACACTAGGATAACATTTATTCACGATTCGAGGCTTATACAAGAATGGGATATCGAAACTCAAATTTTCTAAATATGACCTTGAAATATATAAGCAAAACAATCAAACTCAACATCATGGGGTAGCCACTAAAATGTAAACGCATATCATCGTGGGTTGGTTACTCTAACAAGAACCCTCACAATCATTTATGATATGTGCTTCTGAAATGCATAATTTGTCAACTTGATGCACAAGTTTTCATTTGAAGTGGTTCCCTGATCATCATGAAATGTCAAAAAGAGTAAATGAGTTACCAAATAGCAAAGTGGGGCTTGAGTTTCCAAAGGTTTTAAAAGATTCATGTTTTTTTAACAACCACATAGTTTGGTTTTTCAATATGAGAAGTTGTGGTTGATGAATATTTTATTGAAAAAGATTTAATTTTAAATACCTTATTCTTTTGTCACTATGGACCATTTTATGTTACCTATATGAAGTATGTACTAGTTTTTGCTATGCCGCGAAGAAGACAAGACAAACAATGATATGATGATTACAAAGATAAAGAAAACAAAGATTGAAACCACCCATCAGATCAATAATTTGTTCTTTCTTCAAGTTTACAAGTTCTTAATTATATATTTGAAAAAGTGACTTACATCACTTATTGTAGCTAAAGTTGTGAAATGAACTTTATTTACATAAAAGTGATGAAAATCCTAACCAAGAGGTAATTTGGGATAGTTACTAGGTAGTTACAAGGTAGCTATCCTATGAATCCAATATAGAGAGAAAACCCTTTAACAATTTTGAAGGGAAACTCTGGAGAAATTTTGAGAGAAACTTTTAGTGACTTTTGATTTTACACTAAATATAGATGGGTTTTGGGAATTGTATATTTAAAAAAGATAATAAAGAATGTATTTTGATTTGTACATTATTAATGTGTTCATATTTTATTATTGTTGATTTATCTCATGTTAAAATTAGGAATTAAATTGTATATTTGTGCAAACTATCAGTAATCTATACAATCGATGAAATGAAACACAATCATTTCCTAGTGTCTTTAATTGAATGTATTGAAGTGACATATCTCTTTGTATGTTGAGGTAAAACTAATTTTTAGTGTGTTGTAATGGGTGAGTACAAGATCACGGGGGTCTTAAAAGTAGCAATGAGAATAAAAAATATGTTTTTTACTTTGCTAAACATGCCAAAATCAGCTTTGAACTTTTGTATTGGTTGGAAAAAAAATTAATTTGGTTTGCTAATACCAAACCAAAATGAATATCCATTTCCTAGTTTTTTAAAAATCCATTTTGGTTTTAAAAATGGATATCCATTTTGTTTAAAGCCTAAAAGAACACTATAGAAAAATGGACATAACGTTTGTATTTCTTGTCAAAATTTTGTTTTTGTACAGGCATTGGAAAGGTGCTTGAAAGACCTAAAATATGGATAAGATGATTTTATTATATTATAGACCAAAAATTAATTATAATCATTCAAAGTTAATCCTTCATTTTAAAACTTCAAATACAAACAACTTTTGCATACACAATATTTCTTTTTAAATTATTTGTTTCTCCCAATAGAATTGAAATAGTTAAAATTAATAGATAATGAAAAATTTATATTTTAGGTACTAATGAGACTAACAAATTTTCATTAATCATCATAGAAAATTTCTTTGTTGTCTTTGATCCTATGCACACCTTTTCCCAAGATGACCCAGGAGAAAATGTCTCTCTATACCTCTCTCTCCTTCTCTCTATTTACCTAGTTATATCTTTCTCTTTCCCCCTCTCCTTTTATCTCCTTTTCAATCCATCTCTCCCCCTTTCCCTTTCTCTACTTCTATCTATATCTCTCCTCATTCTCTTCCTTCTCTACCTATCTCATTCTTTTTCCTCATCTCAACTAGATCTTTTCCAATTTATATCTATCTCTACATAGACCTCCCTCTTTCTATCCATGCTTGCCTCTCCCACTCTATTCCTATCATTCCCTATTTCTACATTCTCTCTACTAATCACTATTCTCTCTATTTATGTCCCTCCCTCTATCAATATCTATTTATTACTTTTATCTATCACCTCATTTATCTCTCACACTTGCCCCCTCTATCTCTATATCTTTATGAATCTGTCTTCATGTCTATCTATCTTTCATTACCTTCAACTCTCTCTTATTCACTCCATCTCTCCCTCCACTTTTCCTAATCTCTCTATCACTTTCTACACATATATATCTACCTCCATCTTCATATCTCTATATCTCTCCCTATCCACGTGTCTTTCTATATATCTCTCTATCAACATATCTCTTCCTCTGTAAATTATGATTAGTCTATCTCTCTCCTTCTTCCCCTCTCGCCCTCCACATGCATCTCTCCCTTTCTCTACCTCTATCTCTATTTACCCTCTTTCTATATATGCCTATATCTCTCCCTCCACCATTCTCTATATTTCCCTCTTCCTTTATCCTTCTCTATATGTCCCTCTCTATCTCTAGTTATCTCTTTATCACTCTATCACACTATCTATGTATCTCTATCTAACCATATTCCTCTTCCTTTATATCTATCAATTTATCCCTCTTTTTATCTCCCTCTCTATCCCACTCTATCCCTATCTCCCTATATCTCTATAAATTTATCTTTGTCTTTACCTCTCTCTATCTCCATTTATGTTTGTCTCCCTCTCTGTGTATCTTCATTTATACCTTTATGTTCCTCTCTTACTTTATATATCTAGATATGTGTGTATCTTTCTATGTATCCTTATCTTTTTGTCTTTCTCCCTCTCTCTTCCTATACCCACCCTTCTCTCTACCCTTATATCTCTCATTTTCTTTATATTTACATATTGCTATCTCTCCATGTCTCATTCTCTATCTCTAGCTTCCCATTTATCTCTATTTTCATCTATATATATCTCTCTCTATCTATTGGTGACAGAGATTGATTATAATTATAACTTCAAGATCTTTCTATGTTATCTATATTTGAATCTTATTTATTGATTAAGACCAATGTGGGGTTCCTCTCCCCATTGATTTTTGTTTCCAAGAAGGGATGGAAAAACAAGGAGTGGGTGTGTGTGTGTATGAGTAAGAGAGATATATGGAGATAGAAATACAAAGGGTAAGATATATATATATATCTATATATATATATATATATATATATATATATATAGAGAGAGAGAGAGAGAGAGAGAGAGAGAGAGAGAGAGAAAATAAGGAGGAGAGAAGGAGAAATATGGAGAGATATCTAAATATAGAGAAATAGAGATAGGTGGGAAGAAATAGGGACTTTGTGCATATGGGTAAGTGCACCAAGGTGCTGGTAAAAAAAGTGGCCACGTGATTAAAAAAACACAAATTTTCACAAAACCCATGCGTGATATTTAAAATTTCAAGTCACTTGGCTCGAGGAAACCAGGCCTAAACCAAGACAATTAAACAAAACTAAAAGTTCTTCATAATCTGCATAGGTTATGAAGAACTATTTTTTTTCTCTTAAATGCACCATGTCCACAATTTTACAGAACCTATACACATTTTTTCTTATGTTGTTGAGAGAGAGAGAGAGAGAGAGAGAGATAGAGATGAGATAGGGCTTAATAAGGAGGATAATTAGGGCTCATAATAGACAAAGATGGTGATGGAGGAAGGAGGATGAGAGAGAAGAAATAAGGAAAGACATGCATATATAGACATACATATATATAAATATGCATATATACATACATATACTTACATATTATATATGTAAGTATATACATTTGTGTAGTGTATGCTAATTTTATAAACATATTTTTTATTTCTTCATAGCACATATGGATTTTTTAGAACTAAAACTTATGCTTTGAGCTCTACATAACCCATACGGGTTATGAAGAACTAAAAAAAAGCTACTTTTTGTCTTACAAAACCCGATTGGGATTTTAGTACTTAGGAACTCGTACATGCTATGGTAAGGTAAGAGGGTTGGACAATGACCCTAAGTCTTGGAAGTCCCTTTCCCCTCCTTTTCTCTCTATTTACACGTATTTTGTTCTTCTAAGATGATTTCTCAACTTCCTCCTCATCAAGTTTACACATCATCAAGTGGGTATCTATAAAATTGCCGCCATAATCTCACACATATTCTCATATTTATAGCCATTTTTTTTTTTTTTTACAACATTAGCATAGTAAACTTTAATTTTCTTTACCAATGTCTTCATAGTCCTCAGAGACATATGTACACCATTTTCTTAATAACTTTTGATCTGCTTAACCAAATTTAAAAAAAATTACATATTATTGTTCTACACTTGATTCTATACACTTTTTTTAAAAATTGCATTTTTTATTGTTTTGATGCAAGTTATTCCCAACACACAAAGATATACCTAATTCTAAGGATGCAACCACTTCAAAAAATCATTAAAATAAATACTCAACAAAAAATTACAAACAAAATACATGACTTGTAGCACGCTCTCTCTCTCTCTCTCTCTCTCTCTCTCTCTCTCTCTCTCCTGCCTATCATTATACCAAAGGGTTTTACAAAATGCTAAATCTAACTATATCTTTTTTGAAGCACATGAAAAATAATATGTTATATTTTTTTGAAAAAAAAAATATATATTTTTTCATGAAGGAGTTGGTTTGACTCTCTTAATCTTATCCATTTTTTAAAAAGTTTAGTATTTTAGAAACTAGGTTTAGATTACATCAATTCTTATTCTTTGCACATCTCCTAATTTTGAGTGCGTGACCCTTCAATTTCTCTTCAAAGCTCAAGTTTTCCTAATTTCAAGAAGAAGAAAAAAGTGGCCACTTATCCCCCCCTTTTGCACACCATCTTGGTGCACTTACTCATATGAGTGAGAGAGATACAAAGATAGAGGAAAATAAAGATAGATGTATAGATAAACAAAGAGAGAGGGATGGAGATAACTATAGATATAAGATGAGAGAGAGAGAGAGAGAGAGAGAGAGAGAGAGAGAGAGAGAGAGAGAGAGAGAGAGAGAGAGAGAGAGAGAGAGAGAGAGAGAGAGAGTAAATTATGTGTTATTTTATATTGAAAAAGTAGAAATATCAATGATATATCAAATCTTTAAACAAAACCCTAATGTGGTTGTCATGGATGGATAGGGTAAGTAAAAGGTATTTCACGATTAATAATATAGAAAAAATGTAACAATATAAAATTAATAAAGAATTGGTCATGTAAATAATTTCAAATATAAAATTTAAATGTAGACATCATCAAAGTATGATCTAAGAAACCCTACAAGAAGGATCGGTTGTATAGGATTGATTTGATTCACTAAAATAAAAAAGAGCTCTAAAGTGTTGGGTAATAGGTGTTGTACATGCTACATTATAATGCATATCATTGTAATATTTTATTTTATTATGTAAATGTTGCACCTGGGAGCACCTAGATGGATATGAAACATGTAGAGATTCTTTTATAATATTCTTGGGGCTACTTAATGTTATATTATAAAATTGTAATTATATTTGATGTAATTATTTAATATTGGAGAAAGAAAATTAGAAAGTATCTAATATTAAATGTATGGGTCAAGAGGTTAGAAAGCACATGGTTTATGTAATAGGTCACTTGGTGGTTTTGTGGGAGCTTGTTTTCTCTAAAAGAAACCGCAAGGGTAGTTCTTGGGGTTAGTCAGGGTTAGCATTTGTGGAGGTTGGGAGTATGACATGGGATTTGAGGTTACATGCTTGTTCACATAAAGTGCTTGTTGATGGTTGGCACTTCAAAGGATTTCATGGATTTATTGTAATGTGTTGCATTATTGAATAATACATGGATGATGGATGCTTTTGGAGGCTTGGTTTTTCCCTCATGAGGATTTTCGTAGTGTATATATTGCATCACGTTTTTGTTGTTATATTGTCTATTCTCTTTCATGTGGATTCAAAGTGCTTATTTAATCAAAATCTTTATTGGGTAATGTGGAATTGTCATATGTTAGCTACAATTTTTCTTACAAGTGGTATTAGAGCTATAGCTTTAGTTGTATGTTTAGTAGGGAAATTTTTGCACAAGCTTAAAAATAAGGGTTAGTAGCACAATTTAATCAAAAACACTAAAATAACTAATTCATTTAACCCTACAAACAACATAAATTAAATCATAATCAAACAAAAATTAACAAATAACTAAACATGCAAACTGAGAGCTAACTTCAAGCCTCCATTACTTCTCTTCATTCATATGAAGTGTGCACTCAGTTGTGATTCTAGGAACACTTAGACTCCGAAATCTAAGAAAATAATGATAATTCTGATTTTCTAAAGACTTGATTGACAAACTAGCAGAGGTTTGATGCATAAATTTATGATGAAATTGTGAAGACTAAACATTGATTATATAGAAAACTAGGTTAAAATGAATAGTTAAGACCGATTAGATAAAATCACGATCGATGGAAAGAAGAGATGAGATTGAAGAAGAAACTGTCAAGTTTCTATTTCAAATCGAAGAAACAAAAGATATAATCATAATATATTTTCAATTTTTGGAGAGATAAAGTTGCCTGAAACTAAAAATGGAAAGTTTGAGATTTTTTTTTATTTTAGATTTTCAAAAAATTAATTTTTCAATTGTGAGGATTTATTCAAATTTTTGGAAAATTTAATTCCTCATAAACTCGCTTTTTCATATATTTGAGGGTTTAATTGAATTAAAATTCAATTAAATAAGAAATGATGAAATTAAATTGAAATTAGACAAAATTAATCATAAATTGAAATTAGAAGAAATTGAGATGAAATTGGAATTAAATTAATTTAGGAATTAATTTAATCAAGATGAATAAATCAGTTAATTTAAATTCATTATTATTATTGAAACTATGGGACTTTAGAAATTGGATTTAATTAACTAGTAAAGACTAATTAATTACATATTAATTAATTAAAAAAT
This sequence comes from Chamaecyparis obtusa, assembly GCA_027943335.1. Taxonomy (NCBI): domain Eukaryota; kingdom Viridiplantae; phylum Streptophyta; class Pinopsida; order Cupressales; family Cupressaceae; genus Chamaecyparis; species Chamaecyparis obtusa. The sequence goes on along the minus strand of BSBK01001158.1, from coordinate 1,210,530 downwards.
ATTTAATATTTAATTAATATAATGAGAATGATTAAATGATTCAAGGATTGGATTATAGAGGAATAAAGATGATTAATTAATAATTAAAGAATCATTAATTTATAGAGGAAATTATTAGCAATTTAATGTTAACCCGTAAGTGTGTCCATTTTTGGGTATCTACATTTTCCCCTCTTTGATATAATGTGATTATGATCTTTGCATCAAAGAACTTTAGACTAGGCCATGCCTCAGATTGCCCCGATGATAGCAGATGGTTTTATACCCCCTCGAGAGATTGTTTGTGCAATCAATGATCTCTCGAAATAAGAAGATGAATGTTAGATGACAAGTCGATATATGATGACAAAGAAGAATGGTTAGTAAGAAGTGAAGAATGTTAGTAGATGATGATGAATGATATTGAATACAATGAATAGGAATCATGTCTGGTTTCAAGAAGGACCCATCCTATATAAGACTAGCGATAGAGTCTGATTTCAGGGAAGACATATCCTGTATAAGACAAGTGACAACGTCTAGTTTCAGGAAAGATACATCCTATATATGTGACCATTGTGTGATTTAAATGATTTGGAAAAAAATGATAAATTCATGGATTGATTGATTTGACTGATAGAAGAAATGTTAGTGGGAATCATGAATTAGGAGAGTTAATTAGAAGAATTGATGAACTTATGCTATCAACTTGAGTAATATATTGAGTTGTTGTTAGATATTTTTCACCAATTTCATCATTGTGCCTTATTGAAAAGAAAGATACATGAATGCACCCTGATATTGAACATCTAGATACTGTTACGATCTTTGATTGTAAAGTAGAAAGAAAGCAAGGAATGTTTAACATCATTCAAGGGTTGCTAGATCATGGGTGTTCGTGGTTGCCAGATGTGTGACAATACTTATTACATTAACCCTACATTATCCTCGCCCCATAATTCTATTGAAACATGCCACAAACAAAAAAAAGAAAACAATATTATGAACCATCATAGCCACTCTCGCCACACAGCGGTATCCTTGAGGAGCATATGAACATAATCGTGAAAGATAAATCAATAATGGATTGACTCGACCGACTTTGTCAAGAGCCTTACTAATCATTGATTGGATTGATTTTGATGTTTTATTTGATGTTGATATGTCTAGTTTCAGGAATGAACTACCCGTATAAGGTTTATCTATCTAGTTTCGATTATGTCCATCACTGTATAAGATGATTAATTTAGTTGATTGATTGGTTTGATTGATAACAGATTGGATTGTTGATAAAGATGAGTCTCATGAGTCCATTATTGATTTATGAAGCTTGTTGTTTTGATTTAAGTTTAGATGTTTGATCGTCATTTTATGTTTGTTGTGACAGAGATGTGTTTATTGTAGGATTTTGACATGTTTTGATTTTATTTTTGGTTGGTTTCTTCAAAACTTGTTCTGAATTTTTTGGTCCATCAAAGGTTTCATATGTTTGATATCAAGGTATGTACAGTGTATCACATAGGTGAAGGACCTTATCGCAAACACCCAAAATATTTTTTCCTTAGATGAATTTTTTTATGTCTTTTCAAATTTTTAAGATTATTTTAGGATCATATATGATTTTTTTAATCATTTTTCAGGTCATTTTGAAATTTTTAGGGATTTTTTCAAGATGAGTATTTCAATGTTTTTGAATTTTTCAGGACATTAAGACTGTCCCCAGTATCTAGCAAGGCAAGGAAAATATGGATTGATGGATGAACTAGTAGAAGGATGAAGGCCAAAGGTCTCTTGGTATGTCTTGAAGCTATTTGGATACCAAGGACTACCCATGAGATGGTATAATTTTTTTTACAAGTTTAGGGATTGGATATTGTTGGTGTAATTAAATATTCCTAATTACACTTTACTTAATCTTACTTGGGATAATGCATTGCATCGTAGTTTTTCTTTGAGATACCTAGGAGTTTGTACCTCAATTTAGCACATAGTGTAGGAAAAATTCTACTTTAGGTGTGAGATCCACCTTTCGTGCACATATCACATTATCATCATCATCCTATGGCATATGCTTTATTGCATAATAGAGGATGATCCACATTTGGTGGACATGTGATTACACCTAGCATAGGTGATAGCTTATCAACTCCTTATCATTCTCTCTTATTGCCTTTCCTATATAAGGAGGCATATTATGTATATTTTAATCAATTCATTAGATCAATCAATCATCAATCATTGCATCGCTAATACAACTCTATTCTTATTCATATCATCTCTCTTACATTTGTGCTATTATTTAACCTCTAGATCCTTAGTTCAATCTTTTCTATTTGCGAATTCATACATGTTATCAGAGCCATTAGAGTGTTTTGATTAGCCTATTTGGAGAGATCTTGGTGCAAGCATTGGAGGTCCATATCTCAGATTTGAAGACCAACGTGTTGTGGAATAATTTTGGGTTAGATTTGATCTCACCATTGCATTTGAGAGCCTGATTTGGTTAAAATTAGCTATAAACTCACCCATATTCGACAAAAGTCAAAATCAAGGAAATTTTTTTTTGCAAATTGAGTCGTACAGCCCGATCTGTCTCTATAGTATGATTTTTGAAAAAATAAAACAAATATTTTTTTATTCTATTTATTTTCATAATATTTTTTCTATAAAAAAAAAAATTTCAAGCTTGGTATGGCCCCTTCATTATTTTTTAGCACAAAGAATATTCTCTAACATTTGCAATATGACAAGACTGATAATGGTGATGTCATCACCCATATAGACGTCACATTACCAAAATGCCTAAGTACCATCCTCATAGCACAATTCAGGTGATACTCCTAAGAGTAATTTTGTTGTCATTAGTTATAAGGAAGTCTTTATGTTTGTCAAAGTCATTCAGTAAGGTAGAAAAGATGAGTTGGTAAGGAAGAGAAGGAAATCAGTAAAAGAATCAGTTAACAATGAATATTGGTAAAGGGAAGCAAGTATAGGCATTGAGAACCATGTTCTACCGAGAACCTAACTAAGAAGAGAACTTAGTTATCAATATAAAGAAAATGTATTACTAAGCAGAACAGGCCAACATCAAATGAAATATAAGTACATTAAACTTGGACACTGATCAGATAATGGTTTACAAATCTCAAGGAGATCGAATAACAGAACATTGGATATTGAAATAAAAGAATTACACATTATTACAAGGTGATTTCAGCCAATGATAATTAAGGATGGATATGCATTGGAAGTGTGCACAATGCTAGCACCACTTAAAGATGAAGATTCTAGAAGTTCTAGCACTACTTCAAGAATTTGTATATACGAAGATCAAAGTGAGAAGATCGGTGGAGTTTTGGTAGCATATGCATGTGAAGAGAAACTATATATTGCATATCATAGCAGAAGGTGAATAAATAGAGAAGCTACCGAGTATCAGATTATTAAGGAAGAGATTTAGAATCAAGCTACCGAGTACTGAATTGGTTAGTATGATGGATACACATTATGAGTTAATGGATTGATGAGCATATAGAGTCTGATAAGCATTTTTTGATGCACATTTGACATACATTTTGTTGTTTTTGGTTATAAGTTAATCAAAATTGTATAAGTCTCTTAACCAAGCAGATCTTAATAGATCTTATGTATAAATCCTTTAACTGGGTACAAGTCTTAGATTAGAGTTGGGAAATCTCTTAATAGAGTAGACTTAGCAATCTTAGAACTATTAACATGGTTAATACCTTTAACATGGTAAGCTATCAAAAATAGCTAATTATTGTAGCTCTAACCGAGAAACTTTATTTCTGTAGTGGTGAATAATTATGGGTGTCATCCCCACCGCAGTTTTTATCTTCTAACAAGGATCTCTATGATACCAAAATCAATATTTTATGTGATGTTTATCTTTTATTTATTTATTTATATGTGATGCATGCAAAGGTTAAGTAATCAATAAATGAATGTTAAAGAAGTTTAGAAAAGTTGAAAAGTGATTTGAAGTACTGTGTCACCCCTCCCCTCTCAGTACTTATCTTTCCACACCAAAATCCAACAATTGGTATTAGAGCTCAGTCTCTTATTAAGGAGTTTAGTCACTTGAGAGGAAATATCTTGAAGGATGGAAAGATAAAAGTACAAAAGAATAGTTGACAGTATGGAATAAAAAATGAAGATGGCTAATGAGAAAATTGAAGAACTGAGTAGGAAACTAAAAAACATAATTATTAAAAGGAAAGAGCTTGCACTACAGTTGAAAGATACTCAAGATAATGTAGAGGAACTAGAAGAAAAATATGAGGGATGAATGTCTGATGAATCTGGTGCTATTATATTTGAAATGTCTAAAAAGAATTAGATTTTTGTTGATCAGATCAAAATCCTAAAAAGAGAACAAGAAGCATAGTCGGTAGGGATGTGTGAGATCATGGAACAAAAGGGTAAAGTTAAGGATGACAGAAGAACTACAAAAGAAGAAAGAAGACAAATGAATACAATACTTGATGAGAAAGATAGGGAAATCATGAGGTTGACACAAATACACTACAACTTGATAGATCAACTTGTTATGGAAAATTAGGATGTTGTTAGGAAAGTTGGTGAGATTGCATAATTGAGATCTAAAAATGTGACGCAAGGTAGAGTAGGATGAAGGGCCAAAGGCACACCTAAATCCCAACCCCCTTGCAGAGATCACACACAAAGAAGAAAATACACAACAGAGAGAGAGAGAGAGAGAGAGAGAGAGAGAGAGAGAGAGAGAGAGAGAGAATGAAGAATAGATTATAGATATTCATCAAATAACCCTCTATATGTCAGGATGTAAGGCCTTCGTGGTTATGGACAAATACATTCAGATTCAATTACAACAGTCCTCCAACATGCGAGGATTTATCTTTCAGAAACTATCTTCTAACTCCTAAGCTAATACCTCTAACTCCTAACCAACTACTCTATTTATACAAGAGGCTACTAAAGCAAGTTAGCCTTCAAATCCATCATTTGAAAGACAAACAACTAGATCTAGGTCCACATGCTTCCCAATGATCGATACCAACATAAACTCTGTGACCAAAATTAAATGCACAAGTTAGCCTCAACAAGAAATCAAAATAAACTACTTGGTAAGAAAGGTTAACAAGTGCCAAGAAATAACTCGGCAAACCAACCGAAAAACTTGGTCAAAGAAGGAACCAAGAAACTATCGAGCCAACTCGGTCAAAGCAGGAACCGAGCAACACAAAAAAATCAAGCTTATGTTTGGTGACATGGGATTGCTAAAGACCTGAGATGCTCTTGCATTAGACACTTGGGGTTGTTTGAAATGATTCTTTGAATCATGTAGTAAGTACAACCTAAGTTGAATCCAACTTAGATTGTGAAATCCATGAACTGTCTTCAATCAGTTTGTTCTTCCACTTTACAAAATATTCCATGTACTCTTTTCCTCTTTCTTCTTCCAATTCTTTGTTCCAAAATTTGCTCAACTTCTCATATCTACTTCTTAGGATAATCATTTGATACTGTCATGTCTTCATCAGGTTCATGATACTCAAACAAATTTATAATGTTGAATATAGGTGATATATCCATGTCATCAGGTAACTCAATCTCATAAGCATTTCCACTGTCAAATCTCCTCGATATCTTACAAGGACCAAATTTCTTCATTTTTAGATTTCCATATGTTCCAATAGGAAATTTGCATTTCTTCAAGTGTACTATTACTTCATCCCCAATTGCAAAAGTCTTATGTCTTCTTGATCTATCTTCTCTATCTTTGTATTTCTAATTACTATTCTCCAATTTATGTTTCACTTCCTCATGCAATGTCTTCATGAACTCAGCAAACTTTACTCCTTCAGGACTTCTCTTTTATTCACCATCAATATCCTTCAAATCTGATATACCTCTTGGTTGTATGGCATTAACAATCTCAAAAGGTGTTTTTCCAGTACTCCTATTCACTAAATTATTTTATGCAAACTCTACTTGTGGAAACATAGAATCCCAATTACTCGATTTATCTCCAACTAAGAATCTCAAAAGATTGCCCAAACTTCTATTCACAACCTCTGTTTGTCCATCTGTTAGAAAGTAAAGACCACCAGGATAACTAAGAGGGGGAGGGGGTGAATTAGTTATCTACTAACTAAACCATTTATCAACTTCAATATCAACTTCAACAGCTTTAAACCATATAATCAATGCAGTAACCAACCATAGAAACATAATCATACACAATGACACAATAACACAACATATGTTAACTAGGGAACCTCTTGATCAAAGAGTAAACCCCGGTGGGAATGATGCCCACAAAATGATGCACTAATATGAAAATTCCTTGTGAAAGGATGGACCCTGTTAGGAGTCTTATGAAATACATTCAGTACATATGAATCTCTGTTAGGAGATTTTGAATCCCTGTTAAAAGATTCTAGCCCTGTTAGGAGTTATGGAAGACAGAAGGACCCACTGCCCAAATAGCTTCAAGGCAAGATCTCTGAACTCACTGTCCAATAGATCTTAGGATTATTCATTAGAATAATATGAAATATGTTACCTCCTTCACACTCTACCAAAACCACACTCTCTGCTACACAAGATCACAAATCCAGATCTCTATACTTCACAAGTCTTCCTTCATCACTGAATTAGCTCTTTTCTTCACTTCATGCATATATTCGCATCACAAATTTCACAATTTCATATCACAACTATTAAAATCACTTCATAAAAAGGAAAACATTCCTTCCTTTATACCACACTCAAATAATTACAAATGAGTTGGCATCCAAATACAAAATAATAATTTCAACACGCTACATCAAAAATTACATAAAAACTGTCAACTTCCAGATACAATAACTTTCCAATCGTGTGACCTCAAAGTTTTTGCTATGAACCACATCACCACCAATGAGTCTCAAACTTCCCTTTAACTACGTAGAATCAGATTCCATCCCGTTTAGGAGATATCCTCTGATTACCAAAAACCGCTACTTAGGAATACTGCCAGAATACTGCTTCCACCAAAATGCTTATAACTTTCATGAATAAATGAATTTCTTTTTGTGCTCTTAACCATAGGCTAATAACACACCAAAGAACATACCATCAACTGTGCATAACTCAATCTACAATATAACATGTGCAAAAAACAAAACTATGCCTGCTTCTCTGCTAAACTCCAGAATAACACTGTGTTGACATCAATGACAATCATAGCCATGAATGCAACAACCAATACTATAGAATGACTACCAAAGGCTTTAGCATTCTTTCCTAACAATCTCCCCCATTGGCATTGATGGCAACATAGATGAAAAATATCCACTGTTCCAAAAATCTAATCACTGCTGCTCAACTGCTCTGCTGCTCTTCATCAATCAAATCTTGCTTCATTTTCCTATTCAATCTCTTCAAAAAATGTAGTTCCTCAATGTTTTTTATGATTCTCTCCCCCATTGACATCAATGACATAAATTCTATCACTATGTCAAATAATAGCTCAATGTCAAAACACACTATTCAGAAAAAAAAATGCACTAGAGTCCTCAATGACTCAGCTCAGATACACATACTCCCCCATAGATGAAGTACCAACATCCAATCCAAAAAATAGATAGGGCCATATTACACTGGATGGATGCAACCAACTGCATCATTACTCAAAAGTAGGTTGGGGCATAACCCCAAGCATACCTCTTAGATACTCAAATGTATCCTTAGGAAAAGGCTTAGTAAATATATCTTCTATCTACTCCTTTATGCTTATGTACTCTAGTTTGACTTCTTTCTCAACTAATTTCTCTCTTACAACATGATACTTGATCTCTATATGCTTTGTTTTAGAATGTAAAACAGGATTCTTAGACATACTAACTGTACTTGTATTGTCACAATGTATGACAATAGGCTCATCAAACTTGATTCCAATGTCCATCAACATCTACTTCATCCAAATTATCTGATTACAATTGTTTGCTGCAGCTACATATTCTGCTTCTGCTGTACTTTGTGAGATACAATTCTACTTTTTTCTCAACCAAGAAACTAATCTTCCTACAAGAAAAAAGGCTCCACCATTGGTGCTTTTCTTATCATCAACACTGCCTCCCCAATCAACATTAGTATATGCACATAGGGTAAAATCATCAGAAGTTTCATACCACAATCCATAGTCCATTGTGCCTTTAAGATATCTCAATATCTTCTTTATTGCTGCATAATGTGACTCTCTAGGTTCAGCTTGAAATCTTGCTACCATTCCAATTGAATTTTGTATATCTGGTCTAGTGTGTGTCAAGTACTACAATCCACTAATCATAGATTTGTACTTCTTTTTCTCAACTGCTGGTGTCTCATCTTTACTAGATAGTTTATGTCCTGTAACCATAGGTGTTCCAACTAGTTTACAATTCTCCATACCAAATCTTTTCAACAAATCATTCAAGTACTTTGTCTGACTTATAAAGATACCATCTTTATTTTGTGTTATCTATAATCCCAAAAAGTATTACATTTCTCCAATCATACTCATTTCAAATTCTATCTTCATTTCATGAGCAAATTTGTCACTAGCTTCATCTTCTCCTCCAAAAATAATGTCATTAACAAAAATAACCAAAACTAACAATCCATTCTCAATTTATTTTGTATATAAGTTACTATCAGCTGTTCCTTTTGTAAATCCCAATTTTAACAAAAACTTATCCAATCTAGCATACCAAGTTCTAGTTGCTTGCTTTAGTCCATACAATGCTTTCTTTAGTTCACATACCATGTCTCCTTCTTGAGTCAAAGGAAAACCTTCAGGCTGCTCAATGTAGACTTCTTCTTCTAATTCGCCATTCAGAAATGCTAACTTCACATCCATCTAATACACTTTGAGTTTCTTAAATGCTGCATAAGCCAAAAATATTCTTACTACTTCAAGTCTTGCCACAGGGGAAAAAGTCTCTTCATAGTCAATTCCTTCTTGCTGTGAGTATCCCTTACATACCAATCTTTCTTTGTTTCTAATTACTTCTCCTTGTTCATTCATCTTGTTCCTAAATACCAATTTAGTTCCAATCACATTTTTATCTTTAGGTCTAGGGACCAATTCCCATGTCTGTTTCTTTTCAATATGATCTAATTCTTCTTTCATAACTTTAATCCAATGTTCATCTTCACAAGCTTCGTTAGTAGACTTAGGTTCAATTTGATAAATCAAACATAACTCCTCTGTCCAAACTTACAATTAGTTGTTCAATAGGATGATGTCTTGATATATACCTGTTAGGTGTCATAGTCACCGATCTTTCTTCAACTATAGATTCTTCTCTATTTTCTTCAACATGAATTTTACTCAACAATTCACTGTCAGTCTCAAAAAATTGTTCAGTAGTTTCAATGTTAGCCTGAGGGTTAGTTCCTTCATCAGATTCATAATCAAGCATTCTTTCCTAAATTTTAAACTTCTCATCAACTTTTACATTTTCACTTTCAACAATAGTCTTAGTTCTCTTATTGTAACATCTATATGCTTTGCTTTTCAAAGAATATCCAAGAAAAATTCCATCATCACTTCTAGGATCAAACTTTCCTATATCATCATCTCTCTTAATATAACATTTGCTTCAAAAAATTCTAAAATACATAACTGAGGGTGCATGTCCAAACCACAATTCATAAGGTGTCTTGTCTATGTCTGCTCTGATTTGTACTCTGTTCATTTTATATACTGCTATATTCACTGCTTCTCTCCAAAATGTCTTTGCCAAATCACCTTCAAATAACATAGCTCTAGCTGCTTCAGTCACTGATATGTTCCTTCTTTTTGCAATACCATTTTGTTCAGGTGTTCTAGGGGCTGATAACTGTCTCTTAATACCATTTACTTCACAAAAAGTGTTAAACTCTTTAGATGTAAATTCTGCACCTCTATCAGATCTCAAACATTTAATCCTCATTCCTGATTCATTCTCAACTTTATTCTTCATGACCTTAAAGTTATCAAATGCTTCAAATTTTTCTTTCAAAAATACAATCCACATCATTCTTGTAAAATCATCAACAAGAATCATAAAATACCTTTCTCCATAGAATCCTCTAGTCCTAGTAGGACTGCTCAAGTCTGTATGAAAAATCTCCAACCTTTCTGTAGATGTGAACTTCTTGCTAGGAAATGAACTCCTTTTCTCCTTAGCCATCACACATTCCTTGCAAATCATGTTAGTAGGCTTCATAATCTTAGGTAAATCTCTTACTGCAAGTGTAGAACTCACTTTCACAATATTATCAAAGTTTATATGACAGAACCTTCTATGCCATAACCAACTATCATCAATCTTAGTCATCAAACATGTCATCTCAGTAGGGTTCAACTGAAATACATTACCTCTGGTTCTAGATCCAGTTCCAATTATATTTCCATCTTTATCCTTAATCACGCAAGTTTTCCCAGTAAACCAAACTTGATATCCTTTATCCACTAACTATCCAACACTCAAAATATTATGTTTCAATCCATCAACAAAGTAAACATCATCAGTATTAGTC